>PVHY01000745.1:0-198397 GCA_004024945.1 Uropsilus gracilis | reverse complement strand
TGGTTCAGTCCCATTGGTTGTTTTCATTTTTTGTTTGTTTGATTTTCCCTATATCCCTCATATAAGTGAGGAGACAAAGGTTACATTGAGTCCCATTTGAATCAACGTGATCCAGTTTCACTGGTGTTTTCTTTTCTACAACACCTCCCTTTGTTTCCAAAGGATGCCTCTGTAGCCTCTAAGGGATAGTGTCAATCACATGTATCTGCAAACCAGAAAACTGAGAAAGCAGTCTGCTTTTCTCTCTTTTCCGCTTCCTCCCCCACCTTTGTCTCCTCTTCTTCCTCTGCAATCTTAGCTGCAATACATCATTAGGTTTTGTCTCATTAATACTCTACATATTATGCACCCTTTCTTTACATCCACGACTTTCTTCCTAAACCTATGTATCTCTTTTACCCATTGCAGAAACCTACTAGAAGGTCTACCATGTTCCTCATCTCCATTTCCCCTCACCAGTTCATCCACCTGCCCCAATCCAGGGCTTCTCAATTCTTTAATGTTGTATATGATTTCTCTCCTGACTTTCCCTGAATCCTAATCACAGACCCCTTCCCCCTCTTTCTTTATCACACATCCTTTACACACTATTCCTTTTGGGGGGCAAGCTCTATATTCTTCCCATCCCTTCATCCCAGTTCACTTCTAGCTTTTATTCAGCCTTCACAACAAATCAATGATTCCTTCTTCTGGACAATTTACCCACCCCCCCCCTTGTCCAAAACCCTTGACTAGATCAAGTTTCTTGGTTATACATTTTCGTTTCTTTATAGAATTTACCTATGATAATTTTAAAAATTTTATAATGTGTAATCCATGAGACAATAGCACCTTTGTTCAGCATTTTGGCCCCAATACCAAGACAGTGACTGATCAGAAGTGTTCAATAAATATTTGTTGAATGAATAAATCAGCTGTCCTTATCACATTGTGATTTTTGCTTGTACAACTTTGTAGTTTTGCTATTTTCAAAAATATTGTAGTAAACTACACATATCATTTAATTTACCATTAGTGACATTTAGTATATCCACAGCATTGAATACCATCACTACTATTTAGTTCCAGAAAATTATCTTCATCTCAGAAGAAACCCCCATACATTAAACAATTATCCTTATTCTCTCTACTCCCATTCCCCTTCAACTTTCTGTCTCCATGGATTTTCTGATGCTGGATATTTCCTATAAATAGGATCACCCCAACACTATTTTGCAGCTATCAATGGGGGAGTTTATATTCTCATCTAAATTATATTATATCATTTCTTAACCTATCTTTTAGAGCAATGTCTTACATGCAGAGAGAATAGAAGAAATGATTATTGAAATGAAAGATTTATTTATATTTTTTAAGTATCATGCCAAATATATACACAAAATCTATTTTTTAATTCTGGAAGCAGGTATCTTGCTATGTTGTCTTAGTATGAATTTGAATTGAAAGAAGTGAAATATATCTAAATTATTAACTATTATTATAGTATATCACAAGTTTATTTCTGAAAATCATTTTGAAATTAAAAGTTAGTATAATTCTGAAAAATATTATAAAACATTAAAACAGTAGTAGAGTATCAAAAACCACAATGGAAAAAGAAGAAACAAATATACTGATCACTTATGGTAATAAATATATACCACAATTAAGTGCATCTTTAAGTTTCCTCCAAACTAAGATCAGGAAAATTGATTAAACTAAATTATAGTGAAAAATTCATATATATTTCGAATAGTGATAATTTTCCTTTAATGATTCTCAAAGAAAAATTTAATTTACACATTTATAAACATTTATAAGTAATAAACTTAAGTTAAAATCTACTTTGCAAATGACTATCAAGTTTAGTTAGTTTGGATGCTACTTTTGTTAGTTTTTCCTGGGATTACAAGTAGCATTTCTTGTATAAAGACACTCATAATAATATGCTTTTAAAAATGCCTAATTTGAGTCTACACATGGATCTGGTAGAGTTATTTATTTACTCAGACATCAAATCTATATTCTATGAGCTTGATAGTCAAGCTGCAATTCAAAGTAATTCTGGAGCAACAAGTTTACCAAGCCAGGCAATTTTGAAAGCCCCCTTCAATCATAGTGGTGAGTGTAGTTTGGAAATGAATATCTACACAGACTGGTTTGAACCACAGGTCAAATAGAGAGACTGGATCATTTATATATGGGCACTATGATCATTTGTCATTATTTTACACCACTTGGCAAAGATTGAGTGAGAAATAGCCCACCTGTTAGACATTATATTTTGATCAAAAATCAGATCACATCAATTATTGCCTGATTGGAAAATTTACCAATGAATTTGCAAAAATGGAGAAGAGTTAAAGCCATTTTCTGCATTTGTAAAACACAGACCTTTCTCTTTTGTAGCCTGCAAAATGCAAACTTAATGGAAAGTTCTCATGGGAAACTTTCAGATTTGTTAGGCATTTGATGTTAGCTGAAAGCATGCCGAGTCAATTGAGAAGAGCTTAAACTGCCCAAATTAGAGTTTCTGGTGTACTTAGGAACAATTACAAGGTTATTTTAGGGAAGCTAGCCTGTAGGGTTTCCTGACTTTTTTTGTCAGCACATCAGTGCTGCCTCAGGGTTGGATTAATTAAGGCCCTCCATACATACTCCCCCTCCCATTCTGAGAATGATGGTAAAGGTCATAGCCACTAAAACCACAGAAGCCTCAATGACATCCTATTTTGGTGTTAGAATTCCAAGAAGACTTTTGTGAAAATAAACACTGGTAGATTTTAAATAAACAAAATGATTATTAGCTGACATGCTTTCCTGCCTCAAGAGTAAGCCATTGAAATAGCATTCATATATATCTATTCCACAAGCATTTACTGAGCACCTACTTAGTGCCAGACATTTTATTTGGGATTAGGGATTTAACAACTTCAGGTCATTTAGAAGCTTATCTCTAGAGTAGCCATGTATTTACTTAGTCATCCAAAACATATTTGTTAAGTTTCTACTATGTTTTAGGCAATATTCAATCAATTAGATTTATCCCTGAACAAAATTGATTAAGTCATTGTAAAGCCTGCACTTTAATAGGGAGGATCAGAAACAAATAACATATATAATTAATAAAACTATGTAGCATATATATGTATGAAATCAAGAAAAAAAGCAGTTTCATATATATATTTGATACTACCTACCTACTTCATACTGCTTTTTGACATATATAGGTCAAGTAGTCAAATAGTCAAATATGTCAGGTAGTTAAGGATGGACTGACTCACTGAAGTGTCATTTGAGCAAAGACTTAAATGATTTGGGGAAAAGGGTTATGCTGATAAGGAGTGAACACTCCAGGTCATGAGAACTGCCAGTGAAAAGTTCTTATAATAGAAGCAAACCTGATATATTTGAGGAACAGAAAGAGTGGCTGGAGTGGAGTGATTAAGTTAGAGAGTGGTGGGAAATATCACTAAAAAGTAACAGAAGTCAGGGATAAGACTAAAAGGGTAGGTGGTAGTTAATAAAACACCGTGTAAGACATTGAAAGGACTTGGACTTTATTTTACATGAAATGGAAGACAGGAGGTTTTGATCTGATTTCTGTTTTTAAAGGGCATGTCTAGCTTCCATGATGATAGTAGACTTTAAGGGATAGTAAGGATCAAAGCACAGAAAACTAATGGGAAGCTACCATACAAATCTTGACTAGGGGCCAAGATGGCTTAGGTCACAATGGCAGTGGAAAAGGTGGTGAAAAGTAATAAACTTCTGATAATGTTTTGAAGGTAGGACCAAAGATTTTCTAATGTATTGAATGTGAAATGGTAAAATAAGACACAGGCCCATCTTTCATTCAAGCATTTTATTCCTTGACTTACTTCTTCACTCATCTATATTACTTTACTCATCATTACTCATTATTAATATACTCATCATTAGCTTAATTCATTAGAGGAACTAATTCCTTTTGTGCCAACCACTAATATGGAGTGATATTGACTCAGTCTCAGTTCTCAAGATATTCAAAATCTAGTGGTGAAGACAGGCTTATAAGCAAAGCGTCCTTTTATAAGCACAGGGAGCCAGAGAGAGAATAGTCACTTCTGCTTAGGAGAATCAAAAATTTAGGCCCAGAGGAAGAGATGTTTAAATTAGTTCCTAAGGGATGAGTAGTAATTGTCAGCTGTTTAAAGCTGAGGAAAGAAGACACCCCAGCTAGAGGGAACTGCAAACAAAGGAATAGGAGACAATACAAATTTGAGAAAACATAATTAGTTCAAAGTGTCTGATCCACAGGGTGCAAGTGTGAGTACAAAGAATGCAGATAGACATGACATTTCATCTCAGATGGTGTAGACAGGTTAAAGCATGCTGGCCATTTTCCTTTTAGTAATAAGAAGTCATAGCAGAGCTCTAAGTAAATAGGGTGACCAGTTTAGTGTTTTAGAAGAATCAGAAATTCAGTTGGACCAATGCATTGGAAATGTTTGTAGAAAATTATTGATAGCTTTCCTGAATAGAGCAAGTTTGTGAGATCCAGTTTAGAAAAAAGCATAGGATCACAAAACTTTTTAATTTTTATATAGGGTTCTCCTGAGAAACAGAACTAATAGTAAGTACAGTAAGTCTTCACTAAACCTCTTCACTGATAGGTTCCTGGAAACCAACTTTAAGCAAAGCAGCATGCAATGGAAGCAGGTCATTGAATATCATTTAACTCAGTGTCAGCTATAATTTTCAGTGCAACCTGTTTAATTGATACAATAAAGAAGTTATATCAAAACATTATTTGGAGACCCACTGTATATATTTTATACATATATATTTATATTATTTGTACACATCTTTATATAGTTTATAATATACATATACATATTTATATATATTAAATCTATGCATATGACTGTATATGTATATTATATGTATGTATATTCAAATACATATATAAAGATATTTATATAAAGATATATATAGCCTCCATATCTATAAACTCTGTAAATATGTGTATATATATATGTGCTATTTCTTTATTCTAAAATATATTTGCTTACTATAAAGTGACCTGATGCTATTATGGAGTATATAAGTTCCATAGTCTACTATCTGCAAGTGGGAGCTCATAGAGAACTAGTGTTATAATCCAAGTGTAATCCAAATGGTATAATCCAAGAATGAAGGCCTGATGAATGCAAGCATGAAGATTGTGAAGTATTATAAAGCTGTGATTCTCTATTTATTCTGTCATTATGAGAATGGAGTTTTAAAGCTCCCAATTGCAGTTGTAGGTTTTTATGTTCCTTCTTTCTGTTCTGTCGTAGAATCAAAATTTTTGGTATAAATCACACACACACACACACACACACACACACACACACACACACACACACACACCTGGATTCTGATTTCAGATACCTGCTTTCCACAGCTTCTACCTTGGATGTTGGGGTATATCATATGGACATGTAGGCCTATGGTCATCCACCTTTGAGCTTGTCTCATTCAGCTTTCCGTGTTGAGGTAGAAAGGAGGTAGATGGCCAGATAACACTACATATGCAGACAGTGCACAGGAATTGTAATCTACATGTGCATTGTCTGCATATGTAGTCTTATTAAGGCAAGATGGCATCTTGTGATTAGTTCTAGGAGCTACAATTTACATTGTATACTATGTGAATATATGAGAATCATTACAGGGTCATCAATCTAGTATGTGATAAATCTATCTGTGTGTAATAGAACACAGTAGCAAAACTTAATAGTGATAAAGAAAATGTGAACAAAATAGCAAGCTCATCTTTAGATAGAGTGGATCCAACAATTCTAAATATTCACATTTTATCTCAATAGACATTAAGGAAATAGAGAAGAGTTGTAAATCATTTACCAACAAATGTTACCAAATAAACTTAGGTATTACTTTTATGTTTTCCAATATGCAATTATATTAGAAATTAATATAGGAGAAAATTAAAACACACATTACATACATTTAAAAATATTTCATTTGACAAATATATACTAGCTTCTTTATTTTAAAAATCTGTCAATAAAATAGTTTAAAATTATTAGCATGTATAAGGAATTAACATTTTTAATCTTTTAAAAATTTAAATGGTGTTACACATACATTTTGAAATATATTTGCAACTTACATATTAGAAAATTCCTGGAACTAAGTGGCCAAAATTATTACATATCATGATATCAAGGTAGTAGAGAAACTAATTATGAGTGAAAGATAAATATGAGTCAGAAGAATGTGCATTTTTAATACACATCAGTAGGATGATTAATTCTGTCTCTAACTATACAGGACTGACAGGTGCCAGAATTTCTTTCCCACCTAAACAGACAGAAAAAGAACACAAATATGGGAAATAACTATTTTCAGACTATGATCTGTGATCCCAGAGAAAAGAGAAATAAATTATCTAAGCATTAGACTTACTCTGATGTTCAGCCTAGAGGCAATTTCTGCAACAGGGTACAGGGAGGAAACCAATGCAGAACAAATTAATGTTGTGTATAAGAGACCAAGATTTCTCTTTGGGGAAACTTTGGCAGGTAGACTTTGTGGACAGAGAATTAGAGAAGAAAAAGTGAGGCAAGGGAGTGCTTTAGAAACCTTCATATGCGAGTGACCCTTTATGTCTTTGGATAAATACCAATCCACATATATAAAGCAAAAATCCAAGGAGTTATGTAAAGAACATCTTCAAGAGAAAGTAGAAAACTGAGGAACTATAAGTTAAACAATTCCCAGAGCTCATACAACACAAGTAGTCATTTGAATTCTTAGCAAGCAAAGTAGAGAAATCTCATTGGATACACAGATCACTCAGTGTAGATCCCAAAAGAATCATGCCTTAGCCAGGCATGGTGGTATGTGCTTGTAAGAGACAGCTTATGGAGTCATGGTGGGGTCTAGGGATTGCAGTTTGAGTCCCACCTGGGGCAACACAGTGAGACCTAGTCCCCAAAAATAGCTGGACGTGGTGGTGTATGCCTGTAATCCTAGCTTCCTAAGAAGCTGAGGTTGGGGATTGTTTGAGTCCATGGTACCAAGGGCAACAACCAGGGAAAAATAGCGAGACCTAGTCTAAAAAGAAAAATAACAATTATACCTTATTTTTGTTACTAAACTGGTCATTGATGAAAGGTTGCTCTAAATTTATCCCTGACTATAATATTACAAAACAAATTTCAAAATGATCAAGCTGTTAGTAACATAGCTCTCTGCCAGCATAATTCCAGTGTTTTTCAGAGGAATATAGGAAAATTCAGCACTCTACAGTGCAAAATTTAAAATAACCAGCAATGAAGCAAAATATGTAGGTAGGACATAGGCAGAAAAAATGTGTGGCAAGAGAAAAAAATATTGATAGACCAAGAAATAGTTTCAATGATGGTATCAAAAATATGAATGTTGAGTTCTTATATGCTCACATATTCAAAATTTCAAAGAAAAACATGTACACAATGAGCAAATCAACAATGTATTTTTAATAGAATTATATATAATTTCTAGAGTTAAAAATATAAATATCTGAAATGTAATTTTCACTGGATGGCATAGCAAAAAATCAATGTTTTTTTTTTCAATAGAAGAAAATATTGTTGACTCAAGATTATTAGTCATTATGAAATAAAACTTCAGTAGCTAAAATTAAAAAGTTAACAATATTTGTGTTTGTGAGATTGTAGAGTAACTAGAATGTTCATACATTGCAGTTACAAGAACAAAATGATAATAACATTTTGGAAATACTTTTGATGGTTCCTTAAAAGGCTATAATTATACTTATTATACAACTTAATAATTCTATTATTCTTGGATATTTATCCATGAAAAATGACTACATCTTTCACAAAACTTGTGCTACATAATCTTTATTCTCAGTGGCCAAATTGTTAAACAGTAAAAAATACATGAAAAGGCAAACAGATAAATATATGGTGATAGATCTGTAACTGGAAATATAGTCAGCAATAAAAACTAGTCAGCATAGTAACAAACTATGATACAGGTAATAACATGGGCAAATATCCAAAAATGCTGAGTAAAAGAAGTCAGGTATAAAAGAATTTGTATATATGCATGCATGCATGTATGTATGTATGTACGTATGTATATATACAGGTATACACATATGTATGTGTTAGAGAAACTCTAGAAAAACAAATCACTTTTATAGTGACAGAATCATAGCAGTGATTGCCTAGTCAGGTGAATGTGAAAAATTGATTAGGAAGGGACACAGGTACTGGAAATCTCAATTGTTGAAGTGGTTACATGAGTATTTAAATTTGTCTAAAGCTCATTGTGGTTTTGATTTGCATTTCCCTTATTGCTAGTGACTTTGAGTAATTCTTCATGTGCCTGTTGACCATTTGTATTTCCTCTTTGGAGAAGTTTCTTTTTAGTTTTTCACCCCATTTTATGATTGGTCTTCTTGTTTTGCTCATCAAATGATACATTTAAATGGGTGTTGCTGTATATTCAAATATTTGCTCATGACAAATATTTGTAATTAGTAGTGTTGCTTTATACTGTCAACATTATAACCCTATATATAACTGTAAAAGGGTTTATAGTCATAATAAATATACAACCAGTAGAAAAATCATCAGAGGACTTGATGAGGTAAGTGTCAAAAGACTATCCAGGTGTTCAATAAAATATGAAAGTAATCAAGGAAATGCTAATTAGCAACTCAGAATAGTCTATTGCACACCCATCAAGAGGACTACAATTAAAGATGATAATAGAAAGTATAGACAAAACTAGTAACAAATGTTACCAAAATGTACTGGTATTTATTGCCTATGGGTTTGTATGCAAATTTTTGAAGACCTGGCATTACCTATTTGGACTCAACATAAATATACAATATCATACATAAATTCCATTCTTAATCATACATAAATCTGAAATATATGGGTGTGCTAATCTGTATAATAAGAGTATATAAACATGACTCATAGGTGCCCCAAATTGGATGCAACCAAAATAAGTATAATGAATGAATAGTGATTCTTTGCACAGTGAAGTATTTTGCTAAATAATACATAAGAAGCCAGGATACTGATTATCTTTAGAAATAAAAGAATAGTAATTAAGAAGAGACATAAAAGGGACTTTTGGGCTAGAATTAACATACTGTATCTTCACCTGGATTGGGCTTATATGGATGTGTTTTAGTCTTTGATGATTAACTGAAAATCAATCTGAAATGTGTATGCCTTCTTTGTTTGTGTGTGTGTGTGTGTGCCTTCTTCATGTGTATTTTTCCTTTACTTTTAAAAATAAAAGGTAAAGGATGGTAGATACCTTTTATTTCTATCAAGTTGAGTTTTTTTACTGCCATTTTATGTTTTTCTGTATCATATCTTAAACAATAAAAAAAAATTCTCTTCAGAAAACTCATTTAAATGAGTTCCTAACAATATGCTAGTCTGGTTGCCTGGAACCACCTTTCTGTTTCAACAACACACACAATTATATTAAATACTAATAAATACATTTAAATACATGCTCTATACATTTGTAAATGTATGGAATTGGATTACTTGTAGCAGACAGTGCTTTCACTAAGTAATTATAAAAATTATCTCTTAAAAAGTTATCAGAAAACTGTTGAAACTTGGGGCCAGAATTGTAGAAAGGGAGAATTTCAGAGAGGTGGAATGACATTTTGTATCTGCTTTTCTGCAGACATTCTCCAATTCTGGTTTGAGAATAAAAGGCTGAGGTCTGGGGAAGAGACCACTAAAAATTGTTAGAGAAACCAGCAGAACTTTTGTGGGAAAACACATGGACAGTTTTCTTTTTGAAACATTTGCCAAATTCTGACACCGAGTCAAAAGCCCCTGAAAAGCAGACTGGAGTTTATGACAGTCATTCCAGTTAAAAAGACCAAGGTTAGAATTTAGGATTCACTAGAAGGAGGTGCATTGATAAAGATGGCAGGGTTTTATTCCAAAGTTCTATCCAAGGTAGCTATGATGGGTAGGGGTGGCAGTTAGGGGGTAGGGGGGGTAGGGGCATAGTCCAATCAAAGCAGATGCCCCTTTTTTCAGAACAGCAACCCAGTCTTCATTAGGGTCATCCTTTCTTGACTTTAGGTGTTAATTCTCCACTCTCCTTAAAAATTTATTTGGAGGTTCATACATAAATACAGGCTTCCAAATACCTACCCGCTCTGTGGAAGAAAACATAAAGTATAAATAAGCTTCCTGGTAGAGAAAAGCAAGGAAACTTGCCTGTGTTCATTTGATTTAGAGAATGATAGCACAAATTAATACTCCCATAGATTTTTCATTTCAAATTTTTCCAACTTTATCATGTAAAATACCTCATGAAGACAATTTAATTTGGAATGGTTCTTTGTTACAGTGAACTAAAACAACAGAACCATACACAAATCCTCTCAAAAGACATAAACCCTCAATCCATGTCACCAAGGACTCCTGGAGATAAATTTTCAAGAAAAACATGCTTTAAGAAAAAGATAATAAAGAAGAGAGCAAACACTACAAACAAAAGGCAACATGCAAAAATATATAGAAGAATTAGCGTTATAACGATTTCATGTACTATTATAACTATATAATGTTTGTTTGAAATAAAAATGCTTACTATTTTTTCAAAAAATTTAAAAACCTCAACTTAAATTTGAGCAAAGGATATGAAATCTTGGGATAAGTGGGAATGACCAAGGATATCTGGTAAAGTACCAAAAATAACTTATAGAAATGAAAGATATAATTAATAAAATTAAAACTTCAACAAATGATTAAAAGTCATATTATATGTAACTGAATAAATAACTAGTAGACAAGATACTAGAGCCAAAATTATTATACAAAATGTAATTCAGAGAGACAAAAATAAGTAAAAAGGAAAAATTGAAAGATATTTAACTACATAGACGTGATATTGGAAAAGTCTAAGGAATGAATAAGCAGAGTTCCAGAAACAAGAGAAAGGAAAGAAGCAAGATTCAATTACATAATGACTGAGCATTTCTCAGAACTGTGGAACAAAAAATATACTTCTGGTTAAAACATGGACTTTGGCACACTTTGACATAACCTAATAAAGTTAAATGTGATTTCTCCTTACATACAACTCATCAATTTTATTTCTTTACATTTGAGACAAATTCTTGAACATGTACATTAGGAGATACTATCCAAAGGAGTGCTGTTCATAATAAAGTGTGTAATATATTCAACAATGGAACACTGTACAACAGTAAAAATAAATGCATCAGTGTAGGTTGATCTTAAATGCTTAAGAAAGCAACTCAAAAAATACCTACCCATTATTCTATTTCATAAATACAAAACAACAATTTTTATAGAGATCACTATATAAGATGCCCAACACACACACACACACAGAGCATACATTAAATTATTAGTGCATATCCATTTAACTTTACTCCATAGTTCATAAACATATATTCAATACACACTGCATACTACATGCCCATATGGAGTTTTTAAAGGTTTAAAATAATAATATGTACAATTTCTATAATCTTGTTTCATTTTGAATAAATTATATATATAAACAGTTCTCTTTTCAAAAATAATCTATAAATGATTTTAATGTCCACATAGAGCTGTACAATATGGGTATACCATACTTACTTAGTCCTCTACTGTTGAACATTTAATTGATTCAAACATTCTTCCATAATAAATAACACTGAAATAATATTTACTCACAAATCTTTATGTTGCTGTTTATTTTAGAGCTAAATCCCTCTCAATAGCATGGATTGTTGAATACTATTACACTATACACTGCCATCAGTGATGTAATAGCCTTTCTAAAATAAAATTAATTTAATTTTTATCAATTTTATTGGTTAAAAAAGTCATCAACTTGTTTGAAGGCACAATGCATCTGTTTCTTTATTTTTTAAATATTTTATTTATATATACATATATTTCACATCATTGTAATTCCCGGAGGTCACCACCTCCCCTCCCTGGCTGCTCCAGCTGCCCCCCCCCCCAAGTTTTGTTTTGTTTTTTTCTTTCTGAGACTAGGTCTCGCTACTTTTGCCTGTGGAACCACAGGCAGGCTCACACCCCCCGGGGTACCACAGACTCAAGAAATCCCCAATCTCAACTTCCCAAGTAGCTGGGATTAGAGGCATACACCACCATACCCAGTTATATATTTTTTAGAACTAGGTCTCGCTATGTGCCCCCGATGGGACTTGGACCGTGATCATTGGCCCTGGCCGCAGACTCCTAGGCTGCTGCTTACAGGCATGCACCACCATGACCGGCCTCTCTTTTTCTATCTGACTTGTTTCTGCTAATATGATTTTTTCTAGGTACATCCATGTTATCACACATCCATCAAATTTGTCATTTTTAATTGATGAGTAATATTCCATTGTGTACATACATGTATCACATTTTCCTTGACTGCAAATCAAAACCACAATGAGATACCACCTTACACCAGTAAAAATGACCCACATCAAAAAAATGGGCAACAAGTGCTGGCATGGATATGGAGAGAAAGGAACACTCTTACACTGCTGGTGGGACTGTAAACTGGTCCAGCCAGTTTACTATGGAAAGCAGTGTGGAAGACCCTCAAACTAATGAAAATGCATTTGTTTCTAATGATACTGAAATTTTTTTGTATAGGTGTAGGTTTTTTCTAGTCTTTCTATAAACTTAATAATTAGGTTATATATATATTCATTCTGTCTGTTTGTATACAGTAAGCCAGCTCTTAATATCATTGATAAGTTCCTGTAAACTGGAAAAAACCCACAAATTTTATCATTAGCTATTGATAAAAATAAGAGTTAAGGTCCTACGGCATACTTCTTATCTCAAAAAAATCAGTAAATATCTAAATACCCAAACACTTTAATGCTAAACAATCATTTTCAGTCTCGTTCATTTTCCAGTCTACTTAATCCAGTTTAGGATTGTAGTGGCACAGGCCCCTTTCATAACAGAATTTGCAGTTTCATGCATGCAAGTTCTCTCTCCCTCCTCCTCTCTTCCTCTCTCTCTCCATCCCTATTCCCTCTCTCCCTTTTTCCCTCTCTCTCTCACTCTCCCACACACAGGCACACAGACTGGGACAATTTAGAAATTCCAATGGACCCAATATGTACCTCTTTAAGATCTAGGGGTAAACTGGAGTACCCAGAGAAAACACACTGACATGGGAAGAACATGCAAATTCCATACAGATAGCAGCTTCACTGAGGAATTGATATTTTTTCTCATCAATTTTATAACAAACTGACATTAAACAAATTGATGCTATTCAAAGATCAGCTAAATATGACTTGTATACTTATCTAGTTTATTTTTCTTTTTGATAAACTGCTCTACTAAACAATTATTGAAATTCACATGTACATGAATGTGTTTATTTGTTGAAATTACTGTGCACTACCTGTTTACAGCATTGCATTTGCTCAGGTCTCCATGTCAAGCAAACTATGGAACTGCCACTAGTCTCACCCATGGTGCTGCTGCCTACCATTCCTTTCTCAGTGTTTGCTGAGCTGTTCCATACACCCTGGGGCCAAAACGTAGAACTTCTTTCTTGGTAATAGGCCAAGTCAGGTGTCAAATCAAGGTGTGTGCTAAGTCTGACATCTGAATAATCTGCAAACTAAAACAAAAAAAAAGTTTCAGATATTTGAGAAAAAATAAAAACAAGAACATGAAAATTATGTGAAATTCAAATCTTACAATTCATAAATCTTGGTTATATTCATTCATTGTTTATCTATGACTGATATAGAGGTGAATAACTACTACAGTAACCACATGGTCAGCAAAGTCTAAAGTACTTACTTTCTGAGTCTTTTCAGGAAAGTTTGCTGGCCCTTGATATATATTCATAACTTCAAATAGTTCAAATAGCGCATTCTATCTATTATGTGTCTTCCTCACTATTATCTCTCACCTGTGTTATGGCTATTAGTAGGATTTTGCCAGAATCTCTTTTACTTGCTGCTGTAATGATTGACACCATTATCATTTGGGAAGGGAAAATTTGAGCCTTCTCTTTTGTCAATTTAACTCCAGAAATTCCTTGATGTATCTAGAATGTGAATAGCATCCTTCTTTATTTTTATTTCAGTGCACATTATTATCCATTTCAAATTCCCTTCACTGCTTTAATAGTGTTTTGGGGAGTACAGAGAAATAGATGTTTAGTCAAATTACCTTCTTAGTCCAACTCATGGCTCTTTGTAGTGGAGTTTAGATCGGGCTCACACCCTCTAGGAATGAGCTGGCTTTCTTCCCAGCTGTAATAATCTCTGTTGTTTGAGAATGTGTTTGGGAATTGAAAACAATTTAGGAATGATTTAAAGTATAGGTAAAAGAGAAATGTAATTGCTACCTAATTCTTTTCATAAGTTTGTCTTGCTAATATTTTTCAAAACAGAAAAAAACCCAGCATTTCAAAATCACTGGCCAACAACTGTCTGTATTGCATCATTAAATGTAATCATTAACCTGAGTAAGAAAGAAATGCGAAGTTCTTAGTCCATAGCACTGACTTCCCCGCTGTTTAGCAATCTGCAAGTCCCATAGATTTAATAACTAGTATAGATGGAACCGGATCACGGGCCAAGGGTCATGCCAGAAAGACAGCAGGATCTTCACTAATCCATATGGAATACTAAAAATCAATAAGAAATGAGACTGAGAATGTGCTTACTACACAAGTCTATTTCAAAGAAAGTAATAAATGTGCCTGAAAAGGAATACTTTGATAAGCCACCAAGATCGTTCTTGAGAAACAAAGTATGATTACTAAACTTTCTTCTAAGAATGGCAGGTTTAGTGTGGAACAGGGCTCTTACTTTGCTAAAAGACTTATGTGAATGAATAGCTGTGATTCTCCTCAACTTTTCTCCTTGAAACCTTAAAGAGATGTGATTAAAATAGATATTCATATAAGTTTAGGCAAAAAATTTTAGCCCCCAATCAACCAAATAGTATTCCAATCTGGGAAAAGGAATCTTGATTCAAGTCTACTGGTGGTATACTTACCCATCCTGGGGCATTTACATTGGTGAGGTGGAATTAATATGATATTATACCACATATATCATATAATCATAGTACAAAAACTTAAAAGATAGCACTTTTCCCAGGGACTATTTAATGGTGGTAGGTACTCATGATGTGATCCAACGGAAAATCAATGTTCATTTTCATTCTTTCAAAAATCACTAATTTTATTAGTAAGTATCTTGGTAGGAAATTGGTAGGAAAAAAGGGTAAACCAGATACATATTTAGAGAGACAAATACTAGACTGTGGAGCTAATAAGTAAATAATAGAGTTGGTAATTTGTGAGCCATGTGAAATGAAACTAAAGACTATACTGAAAGCTAATCAAGTAGTACTAGAAAGAATAAAAACTACCATGTGTGCATGTGTGTAATCACTACATATACAAACACAGACACAACAGTAACAAGTTAAAGTTGATAACTAGGTTTTTTTCTCTCTTCTAGACTGTGGGTCTGACTCTAGAATAGAGTCTGTATCTATTCTTTAGTATCCCTAACAAATGCTTAATGCACATTAATAAATATTTGTTGAATAAGCAAATGCCATTTTCACCTTATTGATGGAAGTTCCTCAGCAATTGATGTAAATATGTGTTCTCCATGCCCATCTAAATACAGAACATTAAATTATTTGACAGTCTCCCAAAAATTAGTTCCAGAGCCAGATTAGTTTTCTAAAATTTGCCCAATCCCCTTCTATAGTCATTTCTACCTTCTGTCCTCTACTCACTGACCCCATTTGCTAATATCCTAATATATCTTTAAACCAAATTTATTTTGATAATAATATATTATCTTATGTGCTTCACCATCTTCTATGATGGAATGGAGGCATTTCTATATGTATCTCATGCCAATTTTAATTAGAAAGTTCTCTGAGATAATGATTGGGACCTCATTTAAAGCAGTTTTTTAAAAAAAAATTACTAAATTTTGACATCCTTGGCTTGAGTCTTCCCAGAAGTCTGATAGGTTAGCTTTGAAGTTAGTATTAATTTAGGGACATGTAGGCCACATGTGAATAAATGGGATGGAAAGATGATTTTAAGGAAATGCTAGCAAAAGACGAATATTTGCACAAGATATTAAAAAGAAAAGTAAACAGACTCCTGACGTCAAATGAAAGGCTGTTTAAACAAAATTAAATAAATTATTTATTGCAGAACAGCTCGAATCCTATGAAATCTCAAATCTGGTTCTATCACTGATTGTGAAATATACAGTTTCCTAACATGATTTGGCCACGAAATTTTTTTTTCTTTGAGAATCTGAAGGAGAAACTAGTTGAAAATGTTGTCCTATTCATGAAAGCTTCCTGTTTTTGCTAGGGTAAAATTTTGAAAAGAAAAATCAATTCCTTTTTCAGGAAATCTTGTAATGTATCCTTAGGCTGTTGACTTCTCCATTTACCAAGAAGTCATTGTAGCACTAAACCTTAACTAAAGTTATTGCTCTCATAGTGTTTCCTTCACATTATCTGGGTTAAATGCCTGTCCCAGATTCAAGGTCTAATGGTTGGGAACAAACAACATTATTAAAAACAACACCCATCTTGGGTGGGGATAAAAAAAAAATCTATCATTATTATTCACCTACTTTATAAATGTGTATTTTAACCATTGCTCAATCTAGTCTTCCAGCTTAAACCACAACTGAATAAACTTCTAGCATCTTACTTGAAGGACCTCCCAATGTTTTCTTTTTCTCTAATTCATTTATTAAACAATTATTTACTGAAGGACTAATACATGACTGCCACTATTCTGAAATGTTTATATGCAGCAATGAATAAAGACAACGTCTACAGAGTCTGCACTCAAGCTAAAGGAGAGAGGCAGACAATAAAAAATAAAGCCTAGAAAATAAGCAAATAAATTGTTAGCATATCAGAAAACATAATGCTTTGGGAAGGGGAATAAAACAGAAACAAACAATAGTATGTGGTTTGAAATTTTTAAAATTTTGAATAGGGTGATCTCATTGAGGAGGCAGCATTTTAGCAAAATCTCTAATTATTGAAGAGGGTCAACATGAATGAGACACTAGGGTTCCTTTTGTACTGGATAAAGAGAAACACACTATCACTATATTTTGGTAAGTGACAAAATAAAGTTCAGGATACCATGGGAGCAGAAGGTAGAAAAAAAACTCCAATTTTGAGGATTCAAGGAAGGCTTTCTTTAAAGAGATAATTCTCAATGTGAATTTTTTAGGGGTGAATAAGCCTTGGTGGGAAACTTATCCTCTCTCTGCTGATAAAATGGTTCCTAGTAGACAGCTAGATAAGTGAGGGCCTTAGGAACATGCTTTTCTGCAGAGCTGTTTTAAATGTGATGACTTCCACTCAGCAATGAGAAAAGCTTAACCAATTACCACCACCCTGGAGTTTCCATCTGTCTCATTTAATAGCCAGAATCAAGAAGAGAAAGCATTGGAAAATGCTGGGGGAAAATGTAGTAAATAGAAAAGTTGGGGAGCTTAGTTCTTGTGGGTTGATTCATAAGGTGATCATCAAATGACATTTAATCGATTGACCTAGTGTTTTTGCGTGCTTTTCTTTTTCACAAGAGAGAAAAAAAATGCTGATTTATTTAAAGAAAGGGACAGAGACATCATAATAGAATTGCAGGCAGGAGTTCCTACAAAATGAGGTTGAGAAAGCGAGTCTCATACTTTTCTATGTAGGTGGCCAACTTGTTAGCCTCAGGGTGTGAGTAGTCATGAGGCAGAAGTCAGAGTCACCATCAGTGTTGGCCCTCATGAAAGAACTGCCATGATGACCACAGTGCCCACAGCTTTGTTGAAAGTCATTTGAGTTTCAGCAGAAAGGGCTGTGCCAAACAAAGTTTATCCAGCAGCTGTTGATGCCCCTTCTCTGAGCACAGCCTCTGTCCAAACCTGGGAGCTCTATTTTACAGTCTGGAGACTCCTCTTGTCCTAAAAGCCTACCCTTCAATTTGAAAATGGTCTCTTCTCAAAACTTTCCTCAAAATGAAAATATTTGTTCAAATCCTCAGAATGCAATAAGAAAATATCCTTCTAGCAAAAGCAATGACTTAGCATTTTAGGGTTGGCACAAAACATAGAAAAACATAGCAAAGGGAATCACAGCCTGTCTGGCTATTGGCTGGGTCTTGCTTCTAAGAATTAAATTGCCTTATGAACTTGGCTTACATTCTCCCTTGATGATTTTTGGATAGTATTCCCAAATATTTTCAGATTTTTATGTGCCCTAAGTTACTTGAAGACTCAACATAATAGAGGCTCATAATGCCATAAAATATACACTAACTTCTACAATCCCCTTGTTTTTGAGGTGGGGAAACTGAGGTTTACAGAGATTTCATAATTTCTTTCCAAGGCCATTGTTAGAACTAGAACTAGGAATAAAACTCAGTCTCTTAACAGTCACCCCATGTTACCTCTTCCCCTCAGGAATTAATTTTTTCCTATTGTCCTTTTATTCCTAGGTCTCATGATAAAGTTTGCATTAAGGTTTATAATGTTCTTGGAGCAAACACCAGGGAAAGTATTCTCAAATGTCTACTCTTTAGGGATACATATTTGAAGGAGAAACTGGGTGGTCTGCAAGAGAAACTGTGCATCATGGCACTTATTCCAAGTTCTCAGCCTTGCAGAGAGAGTGATATGATCCAGCCTGCTTCATCTCTGTTTCCATATTTGCAAAATAAGGATGATCTGTTTCCATTTAGTGGTTGTTCCATGAAGTATTTGAAATCAATGATAAGTGTGAGTAGCATCTGGGGACTGGGAATAAAGAAGAATGTCTGTACCTCCACCACACCCTCCATTTTGCTTTTAGTAGCTACAAATGTACTGTCCTCTACCCACCCCTTGCCCATGTTGTAAGTCTATTTCCCCTCCTTCCTACCCCCCTCCTGCCTACATAGCATGCTTAATATTTCCTAATTGGGTTCCTTTGCATTGTACACTATGTTGTCAACACATGTTGTCATACTAGAACATAGTGCTAAGTGCCAAGGTCACAGATGATTCCAAATTCAACATTCAGTTAATAAATACTACAGTTAGTCAGCATCTACTTCATACCAATTCCTTTACAGAGAATATGAAGTTATTAAGATTGAAACCTGACCCTGAAGTGTATGCCATTAGTGGAAGATATAAGAAAATACAAATAATACTTGAACTGAATTCATGTTTTTCGTTATACTGGAATGTATTTTTTGTAGCAAAAATCATATAAATATTATTCAATGTTTCCCATGA
Organism: Uropsilus gracilis; assembly: GCA_004024945.1. Lineage (NCBI taxonomy): Eukaryota > Metazoa > Chordata > Mammalia > Eulipotyphla > Talpidae > Uropsilus > Uropsilus gracilis. The sequence goes on along the minus strand of PVHY01000745.1, from coordinate 179,073 downwards.
GTTTATAAGCATGATAGGATGTCATATTTCTAAAATAAAAACAAGAAAGATGTGGGACAAGCCTGTGTAGGATTGTCCTCATTCTCTTTCTATAAAGTTGCAGAGTGCTCATGGACTGTATCTTTTCTAGATGCAGATAAAGACGTACTGTTTTTTTTTTTCAAGCTGCTAGAATGCAAGCCCAGTCCCTAACCAAGGAGTTTTAGCATCTGAGTTTCTGTGATGTCATCCATAGTTCATGTATTTTATGTATATAATTGTTTGCTTACCACTTTGGTGACATCTAAACCATCCACCTACTTAGATGGACATACCCCCTCACCTTGGTTCAATGATATCATTTTCTACCTGCTAGGCCGGATCCATTTTACCTTCCTCTGTGTACCTTGCAATTAATAAGATCATGTACAATTGGATTCCAGGTTATGATACAACTCCAAAAGATATGTAGATACTGAGAATGGTGTCATAAGTGCACTGAAGAAACATCAACTGACAGTTCCTTTTAAGGTTTACAGGATTTTCTTCCCTCAGGAAACATTAAGCTGAGCAAAATAGGAATACAGGGACATAAAAGAAGATACAGACAACTACATCTGGTGCTGTGTATTTTATAATGGTACATTAAGAACCTTCTAATCCTATAGACCTGTTCTTAATAGAAACCAGATATTTTTGAGGTTTTATCTCCCAGAACATCATTCAGTCTCATAAGAAAATCCCTAAATAACAAGAGAAAGTGAAGTAACAGAGTCTGAGCAGTGTATTGGTGTTAGCAACAACAAAAATGGCTTTAAGACATAGAAGCCTGGATTTTTCAAAGTCAAGTTGGGGTATTTATGAAAGCATTAGAGGGATAAAATCAGTAGAGAGCAAGATTACTCAGAATGAATGTGTAGAGATGTCTTCAAAGTCAACTTGTGCAATAAAGAAGAGCCAGAGAACATTTGGTTGAGAGACCCTATTCTATTCCCTTTTATTTTGTCAAAGGCTACAAGTTCCCTGGGAACAGTTATTATGGAGCAGCTAGGCTCTTGGTTATTGGTTGTGGTTATTTTCCATGCTATGGAAATGTGATTGGAAACAACACAGTGTTTCTGCTGAAAGTGAAGTTTAGATATGTCTTCATCTTACAACAAACACAAAACTGTGACTTTTGTTTTATTAGCTTTGACCCTTCCAAAATGAGACTGAGAGAACTTGACTGCAGAAATTTATTTAAAACATGGTTATGGAGTAACTGATAGATATAACAATGGTAGGTAGTGAGGGGAGAGAAATAGGGAAGGGAAGAAGGTTAATGAGAGGTATATTAAATTTCTAATTTTTATTGAAGTTGCAGTGGTTTGCAATGCTGTACATATTTTAGAGGTATACACACACACAAAAAAAGAAAGAACAAAGAGGGAAGGAATGACTTATAATTGTGGAATATGGGTGAGTTGGGGGGCACTATGATGGTAATATATTATTGTGTACCTCAGCTAAAAATAAAATAATTAAAAATATTTTAGGAGTATAGGTTCACACACCACAAAATATGTCACCACATGGCATCTACCATGGAAGCACCCATAGTCCTGTACCCTAAGCCACTGGGCCACCTCTCTTTTTTGTCCCCTGCTATCACCATCTTTCCTCCCCTTCTAGTAGCCACAAACTTGAAGTCATATTTCTAGATTTTGTTTTGGTTTATCTATGTCAGTTTTAAGATTTGTTTTATTAAGTCAGCTACCACAACAGGAAACTAGAACTTAATCCCCTGGTACTTGCAGACTGGCATGCTGGACAGGGTGGTCTTCTGTGGTTTCAGAAAGAAGAGATGCACAGTAAACAATACAAAAGATGTTGGGTAAAGGGCAGAAAGAACATCTACTGAACTTAGGCCAAAAATATATTAGCTGCAGTGGCAGGGACAGTCTTCTTTTAAAATCACCTACCTCAGTGATAAAACTCAAAGCATCCACAAGCATCTGTTTCCCTTCTGAGGAAAATGTGGGTCCCCAAAGGAACGAACTCTTCTCTTGTACTCAAACAACAGTAACTTCTTTTCTACTCTATGCTAGAAGGTTGACCTAAACAGGTAAAACTGGTGAGCTCCCTGCTGGGTTGCCTTGGAATGTTTATGTCCTTCACCAAAAGCTATACCTTCTTTTGGGAGACCCTTTTCATGCAGTTGGGCTTCCTGTCCTCTCTTTGAGCCTGGGGGTCTAATGTGACCCAGCTGGTGACAGTTTCTAGCACTTCTCCATCTTGTCCAGGTTTCCATAAACATGAACATGTCACTGTAAATAATTCCTTTATTAAACTGCTTTTAATTGCCCAGTTTGGGTGGCTGCCATCGACTTCCTGCTGAGATCGTGACTGATGGACATCTATGCACTGAGAAAGTCTACTCTTCTTAATGTAACTTTCAGATTTTTTAAATGCATGATCCTAAGCATAAGGCATTCTCTTTCCTCAAGGAAGCACATTCACTTAATATAGTGACACCACCAGGACTGCAATCTTGAATCTTCATGACACAGAGCTCAGTCAGCAGCAGCTCAGCCCTGAGATAATTTACTTACACCTTCTTATTCAATCTTCACAAGAAACTTATAGGGAAGGGGTTATAATGATCCCTATTTAAGATGAAAAAACTGGGACTCAGACTAGTTAAATTACTTTTTCAAAGTTACATAGATTGAACCCATAACTGTCTGATTCCAGAGGCTGTGGTTTTACACATGACAGCTTGCAAACATGATCCCTGCTCGTGGTATGATTAGGACAGCTAACACTGGAGACAGCCACCCCTCTTTCTAGAACATTACACCTATGGCTGCCTACACCATCTAGGAAAATGTTCACATTTATAATGAAAAGCAGATATTGCTTCTCTGTACTGTCTTGAAAATAAATGTTGTGGCATTCTCTACTTTCATGTATCTCTCTTTCAGGCACTTCCCTTCCTTAACGCTATTGGTTTTAAGAAACCCATATACATCTCTCTCACCATTAGGATCTGACAAGGAGAGTAAAGTGTGAGCACACCAAAGCTATTGATATGTCACTGCTGTCAATAAAGATGACTTCTTGTTGAAAAGATGACTCGCTCTTTTGAATAAAGTTGAAATCCAAAATTGCTGGGTATCTTTGCCATCCCGACAGGTCTGTGCCCATGAAGTATTTCTGAGAGTGTTATTATGACATTGGAAAACACTAAGAACTGTCGACCTTCTGACTACAGTTGATACAGTAATTTATTTTGCTGGCACAAACTTTAGAAATCACCTGGGCTAGCTCCCTTATCAAATGGAACAAAACACAGAAACAGAGAAGGGTGGCCATTCACCAGATGTTACACCACAACTTGCTAAGAAGCATAGCTCTACTCTTTTGATTCTCAGGATAAAAGTATTATCCCTCAAAACCACTCCTTCAGCCAGTAATTTGACATATAAAACTGACAGGCAGAGAAATCTCACTTAGTGAGCACATACTCTATGACAGTCTTTGTGCATTTCATCTTCATGGAGTCTCATAATGACGTTGAAAGCTGAAGGTGTATTCATCTTATAGATGAGAAAATTAAAGGTCAGGCATTCTAAGTGATTTGTTTATATGCACAACAGTAGGAAGTGGCTGAACTTACATTTAAAAAACCAGGTATCTCCAGTTTCAAAGCTTGTATTCCCTACACTTACTCTTTTTACTTTTTTTCTTCTCTCTTCACCCATCCCTCCACTCTTTCTCCCTCCCCTCTTTTTCCTCCCTACTACTTTTTCCCAGTAAATATAATCACTACATTGTGCCTCTAACCAGAATCTCACTTTCTTCTCTTTAAAATCTTGTAATTAATCAAGCTCCACATTCTGTACCTGCTGCCTCCTTAAATATACCTCCTAAAAATTGATCTTTTCCCCTCCCCTCCCAACTCTCACTATCCTTGACCATGAAACTTACCAACTACTCCCTGGACCACTGTGGAAGCCTTCTGATCTGCCTTCATATCACCATTCTCTATGTTGGGGCTACAGTGATCTTTTTATTGACTGCTTCACTTTTCCACCATAAAATCATAATTGGTCTCACATTAGTTGGAGATAAAGTCCTAAATCCCTGACAGTGTTCCATATATCTTCTGAGAACTGATGTTACCATTCTCTTTTCAAGTCCCACTTTCCCTCTAACTTTCCAGGTTGCTTCTTAGCTTGAAGTCATTATAACTTTGGTAATATTTAAATGTCATGTTGCAGCCTAAAATTCACTCAAGCAAGTTCACTTTCCAGATCAGCTGAGCTCTCTGATTGTATACATTCTTAGCACATTCACTTAATCTTAAGTATCACTCAACAATCTTGTAACACAGGCTCCATACCTCTTCCCCTATAGGTGTTCTATGAGGCATGGAGCTGTGACTTTCATATGTACTCCAGTGTCTTCAGCATCAAACAGAGTGCCTGGCACATGGTGTTCATTTAACAACTAATGAATGAATAGATTAAATGAACAAATTTCCAACTGAGAAGTGAGCAATGTGTGGGACCCAGGCATTTTTGCTATCTACAAGCTCTAATCTACCTCCTCAGGCTGCTGAAAAATGAGAAAAATAGAACCCAGATATCAAGTGTAGCTTGTTTTATGCATGCAATACATTTTTTTTCAAAATGAAGGGTATCTTTATAAATAATAGATGATGCAAAATAGATTTTGGATTTGCTATTATTGGTTAACATGATGAATTTAATCATTGCATGCAATGTATTGGCCACATTTCCCCCCATTTCTGTTGCCAGATATTAAATGTGTGCTGGCTTAACATCCTACTAATGATCTTCCTTCGACAGTAAATAATTATGGGGCCAGCACATGTGTCTGAGTGTTGGCAGCAATATTTATATTTAAACACAATATGACTAGGTGAAGCAACTTAGAACAGTGGAATGCTTGATGGAATGATAGAAACCATTACACACAAGCCCTTAATTTGCAGATGTGAACACATTGGATGCCCAAGTCAAGAGGGTAGGTTAAGTGCATACTAAATTAACCTCTCCCACAGCTCAGATGCATATAAACTCCATGATTGTGTTAATATACAAACTATAGGGCAAAGAATATGCCAAAGCAAGGAAAATACCAACTACAAAGCAAGAAAGGAAATTTCCCTATGACAGAAATTTATAGGAAACCCCAGGAGTAAGTGAAGCTGAAGTTGAATTTCTCCGGAAGGGATTAAATAGAAATCAAGCTGCAGCAGAAATGAAAATTTCAGTATATAAGTTATGAAGGGACTGGATCAATATTCAGATCAGTATGTGGAATTGGAACTAAAAGCCCTGCACAGACTCAGGAGTTAGAACTGGCCTCCCATCTAAGAAGAAGATAAGAAAAATATCCAAGTAGTGGTAAGTCAAAGCCAAAACCAGTAATATCTACTAGAATGAAAGTGGAGTGAAATGGAAATTATAAAATTGTGCCTTACCAGGATTATACTAGCTGCAATTAGTCAGAGGGAAAAAGATAAATGTGAATGACCTCACTTATGTGAGGAATATAGAGAAACCAAACAAAAGGTCAAGAAAAAGGCAAAACCAGCAAGCTGATAATAGGACTGAAGCATAAAGAAAGGGGTGGGGAGGGTACAAAAGCAGGGAGGGTTAAACACAGGAAATATGGTTACAGTTCATGGGTGATATGGTGCTAGGACAACTATGGGGACTACAACAATGTAAGAAAAAAATTAATTGCTAAAATTAATTAATAAAACTCTGCCTTAGCAGAAGATCTGGCATATCAGTATAGAAACTAAAATTCTAGAAACGAACATGGAAATCAATTCTGAGGGAGTGAATGCTACAGTGTTAATTCAAAAATAACTATTAAGGTACTTCATAGATTTAAACAAGAAATCAGAAGCTACCTTAGGAAGTTTACACTCTTACACAGCCCTGAGAAGGACTTAAGAAGGAAAATCAGGATGGCCACTGCTGGAAGTCAGGACTTGGAAGTGCAGGAATAGCCAACAGATAGTCACCTGTGAGCCCAATTACCTGAAATGTTAATGTGGAGAAAAGGGAACAGAAATAGGAGTTAGAAAATTATGGTCAAACCTGACTCAGTATGCTATTGTACTCCTCTATACCAAAACCTCCTTTTTTTTATTTATAAAATGAAGCAAAAAAGAAGGAATATGTAACCAAGTCCTTTTATGATCTGAAAAAGCTAAAACACTCAATCAACTCCTTTAAAGAAGTGTGCTCAGCCCTTGCTGAAGATACTATCTGGAAGGCACTACAAAATCTCCTGTGTTGGTCCTGCAGCAGCTGTGGCCAGATAGAAGCTTTCCAACTGTCCAAAGCTTATGTGAGAACTCCTCATCATCAAATCTATCCACAGCATTCTGGGAAATTTAACCTTCACCCTTCACTCCCAGATTCAGTGAAGTGTATACAAAAGGCAAGGATGACACTGAGGTGACAATTCTGGCAGGAAGTTCACAATCCAATGTAAATGTGAGAGAAGATTTTTAAGAATTTTAAATACATGGAAGATGAATTCAGTGTGCATATGTCTATAAAAATCTTTTGTATAAGAGAACTGGAGTTAATCTTGTTATGTGAAAGTAACAGTACAAACATGCTGAAAACATTCAAAGACTTAAAGGAAAGAATGGCAATGATTTTAAAAAGGACATGTTTTAGGTATATATACAAATAATCAACTAATCATCACTTTATACTCACTTTTCTAGGACAACTATCTTAATAGTTTTGTAAAAATTCTAATTCAGTAGCAGAAAATGAACATGAAAGCAAACTTACCATTCTAGCAGGAGGTGAGATGGGATAAATAACAATTTCCTAGTAAAGTTAATATCATGTAACCAGTTAATGACTGGAACAGGACCAACTCTAGGGCACATGATGACTCCCAGCTCACTGTTATCTCAGTTACACCTAATTTCCTCCATATGCCACTGCTGAGTTTTGTAGAGGAACCATCTGAATCCCACTGCTAAATTTTTACATTCTCTTAAAAAGTTAAGGTGTGATTTGATGGCATAGTGAGAGAAATATCTGCCTACATTTAAATATACATGGTTTAACATTCTAATTATTCCATTCCCTGACTTGAAGTAGATATCTTTATGTTTGGACAAATTATTTGGCCTCTTGACATCAAAATTATCATTGTTGAGTTAAAGTAGAATGACTATTCACCAAGCTAATGTAAATATCCAATTATTTAATCTAGATTAAATAAACATAAAGCATCTGGTTTAATTCTGGATGTATAATGCAAGTTCAATAAATGTAGCTGGGGTTAATGGGAGAAGAATTTCCAAAATAGGAAGAAGGATGTCAGCACTGGAGAAGCAGTGTTGAATATCAGGTCAAAAGAATGTGGCAAAACCATTAAACACACACACACGCACACACACATAAGCACACAAATTAATTGTTGATGAGGTGGGAAATGAAGATGATGAAGAACAGATTGGGATGCATGGTGCTAGATGAGTGAGAGCAAAGCATCAGGATTGTGTTTGAATGTGACTTAAGACTGCAGAGGCTCACCATACAGTGCCAGTTAGGAGGCCTGGAGATAGGTTTGATGACTTAGCAGAAGGTGGCCTACAGGCGAACACCTGATTTTTAAATATGATTTTAATGAAATTCCATTTGTTTTTGTTTCATCTATCTATACTTTTGTACTTCAGTGGCAGGAATGATTGGTGGTATAACAGACCATGTTTGTAACAAGCCTAAAACATTTACCCTCTGATTAGATTAAGAAAAGGTAGTCAATCTCTGAGTTAAAGGAATATGCAGCCCTAAAAAAAAAAAAAAAAAAAATGTCACAAGTGTGCTTAAAATGGTCAAATAATTAAACAGTAAGTCCAACATCATTCATAAAAGTGAATATTACATCACCTAGAATGATGATCTTTGTCTTTAAAACACACCAACTGGGCAAGTCACCTCTGAATCTGCCTGCACTCACTCTTGAAGGTATACTTTCACATATAATAAAAGCTTCATTTATAACTCAAAAAATAAAAAAAGGTAGATCAACCTATCATGCGGCTCATCAATTAAAATGAGCTCAAACTACTTCCAGCCTACTTATTACAAGTAGTTTCATTTACCTTGATTTGCTCTCTCCCAAGGAATCCCTGTCCTTCTACTCTAGTTCTACCTCTAACTTATGATCTGCACTGAACTCTCAGAACTGAGAATTGAATCTGATTCTCTAGTTTACTCTTTGACATACACTCGAGCATGCCCCCCCCCTTTCTCTTTTGCTTTGTGTAAATGCTATCTTACCCAGATCTAGTCTTCTAGGAGGAAAGAAGTCACCAGATCATTCTGAGAACAAGGTCATATCTTCTGTTTTTCTCAGATTCTGACACAAGATAAAAACTGAGAAAATGTCAATTAGATAAACAAACCTGTATAAAGAGAGAAAACTCAGACATCCAAAGAGTGTGAGCTGGTCATAGCAAAGGAGACAAGAAGAAAGAAAATGTGCATCCCTCATTTTCATAGGAGCCTGCTGGTTTTAAGGTATGAATGAAAGATGAGACAGGAGCAGCAAGGAGAATGCAGATCAAAGAGACTATCTGTGGATGCCGAGACTTTCAGATTTGACTCTGAATGATTTAGGATCAGAGCTGGAAGATACTTTTTTATCCTGTCAAGATGTTTTGATGTCTCATGATTTAAATGCAGAGGGATAAGAAGTGGCAGGGATGGAGAAAAGTGAAAGGAGAAGACTGAAGATTGTGCTTTTTGCTCCTTATTCCACTAGGCTTTAGAGTACAGGGAACAGATTCCTGTAAAACTGTAATTCCCAGGCACTTGGAAAAACAGCGTTCAGGTAAGGGTGGCAATGGGAAGAGAGGAGGTGCTAGGGTAGTCTGCCTTTCTCTCTCTCTCACTTTGTTTCCAACAGTATATTTACCATTACAGGACCCTGTGACAATATTTTTATATTTTCAGACCCTATTGGGTACATCTCTCTACTAGATTGAGGCCACACTCTCATTACCCTTAATCCCTTTGACACTGGGGTAGCAGGAACTTCCTCCTATGTCTATAAGCTGCTCATTAGACCTTTCCTAACAGGTTTATTACCAGTTGATCATGTTAAAACCTCACCATTGAACTCCATGGCAAGGTGCTGTGGTTTTGACAGACTCTGATTAAGACAGCAATGAAAGAAGACAAAATAACTAGTATTTCCTTATCTCTGCATCCCCAGTCCTTAGCACTGGCCTGACACAGAACAAGCACTGAGTAAATACTCATTAAAGTAAACCATGACCAAAATGGAAACTCTTTTCTTCTCTTTTCTAGTTCTGAGAAACTGTCAATTCGAGAATAAGGATGAAAGTGATAGGAAATTTTAGAAGGTATCCTGATGATCCCTAGGAGTGAAAGAAGCACAGCAAGACAGGCTCTAGATGCAGGGATTGCCACAAACGGTGGGTCACAGGGAAAAACCCTCTTCTAATATGTAGTCTATATGAGGCAGCTGGAATACAGAATTCACTCCAATTTGCTTAGGAAGATCAAATTCAGATAAAATGCTGGAATGCTCAACATCTTGCAGTTCAGAAGACAGGGTAGCAGGAGGGGATGCATGGGACATGGCAGGAGGTCACAAGATAAGAGAGCTGCAGATACAAACTCATGCTTTCCAGTGTGGTATCCAGTTCTGACACTCCAAGCAATCCTGGGAATATTTTTTTAATCGGGACTCTATGTGCCAATGAAACTTTTTTTAAGAGGCAGCAGGACACAATGAAAGAAACACAGAACTTAAAATCTGAATAATGGCTCTAGTTGTCATTGTATTGCTTAATAACCTTGTGAGTCTGATCCAAATCTTTAAAGTTGCTAAGCTGCAGCTTTTTCATCTATAAATAAAAGACAGATTATAATAACTGAATTATAAGGAATTGTGGCATCAAAATAAAATGATCTCCTATGTTAAAAAAATAAAGCAGCATGCTATGAAGACAACTTACAGTTGGAGTCTCTGTTCTGTCCTTTGTTAATCTCTCTCAACCCTTGTTTCTTCATTTGTAAAATGAGAAGAATAATAATGTCTACTTGACAGTCCATTGCAAAGAGTCAGATAAATACCTGTACATTGTTCAAAAGGTACCTGCTATGTTGTAAGCAATTGACACTGTCACAGTCTCTATTGCTTCACATATCTGTGGCACTAAATTTGGTGCTCACTTTAATCTTCACAACACTCCAGGAGGTAATAGCTATTAATGTCATTTTAAAGATATTTATACTGAGATTTGATAAAGATCATAACTCATCCTTGCCTAGGATTACAAAGTTCCTGACATAGCTGAATCTGACTCTGATTACAAAGCCTTATTATGTATGTTATCATGAATTATGAGTTATTAATAATATTGTTATTATTATTAAAGTCTAGATAGGGTGCCCAGAACAGGTTTTTTTTTAAATCTATTATGTATAAATGAATATTTACTACCACCTAAATGGTAGGTGAAGTTTAAGAATAATTTTCTCAAGAGAAATAGGCTTATTTTTCATGCTGATATATAAACTGAGATTTTTCACTTCAGAGACAGAAAATGCATTTGATTATTTTTAATCTTTAGTGCAAGGTTTTAAACCAAAGATGGTGTAGTTGGAAAGATTTCTAGCAAAATACAATGTCAAGTGCATTTTACTTTATAGTAAGTCAAGAAAAAGAAATTAACTTAGAATCTAGCACCCAGGAGGTTAGGTCCAACCACGTGACCTGAGTACATCCTCAGATCTTGCTGGACCTCGGTTTCTTTTCTATAAACTGGAATTGAGAAGACTGAGTGATGTGTGATTCCTGACAACTCTTACAATGCTACAATATGAATGTTCTTTTGCCCACAACGTCAATATCTTTTATGATGATGATGGCAATAGGGGAAATTTATTAACAGGGCACCCTCAAGTCTTCATCTGAGAACATTAATGTGGGCTCGGATCCTCTCACTTTTGGCTTGCAGCAAAGTGTTAGTCTAAAATTACAGCTCCCTCAAATCATATTATTTCTATGTATTAAGCTGAACCCTAACACTTGAAGTTTGAAGTTTTTACGATTTTGGCCAGAGTAGACATCCTGTTTTCCAGGGAGAAAGGCTTTAAAATTCACTTCTCTGCAAACCTACTTTCTCTCAAACTCATATTCTGATGAGTTAAGTACAAATGAATCAAAAACATATGGATCTAATTTTCCTTGAAATTCACATGGGCTAAAAGTAGAAAAAGATAGAGATGATGGGAGAGAAAGAAAGAAAAGGGGCATATGCAATAGAAGAGAGAAGTTTCATGAACAAAACAAGTCTGGAATTATTTTCTCATGCAGTGGTCAAGAGTTGCACCAGATTCATAACCACTTTGAGAGCTAATGGACCTCTTCATTGTAAAGACTGATCTCCAAACACAGTATAATAAGGGGAGCAGGACACTTATTTTGGAACCAGATCACTGTCTGTACCATTTACTAGTTGTGAGACTTTGTGCACGTCATTTTTAGGAGCTTCATTTCCGCAAATGGGGATAATAATATCTGTGACATGTGGTTTTTATGAGACTTAGTAACATTTATGAAGTTTCTAAGACTGTACCTGGGACATAGTAGTATCTAGTATTTGCTCTTATTTCTACCTGACCTGACACCTAACATAACTATCAGTGAAGCGTGGATTCTGGTGCAACTATCTCCATTTCATCATCTGTGAATATACTCTATCAATCTGCCTTCTTTTTCACTTTAATTTCTAAGTTCTGTTGAAGTCAATGACCAGCAAAAATAATTGTATGTGTACTGTAGAATTACTGTTTCTGTAAAACAGCACATATACTATATGATACATCTGCTACATGGGAATGTAAGAATAGAAGAAAGCCTCCATGTTCTCTTCAGTTTTGGATTAGGTTAAGTCACACTGAGTTCCTTCTGGGCAGTTCTTAGCCACCTCACCCTTATGCTTGCTCCCTAACTCAATTCAGTTCCAACAGTTCAGCGACTTTCTGATCCAGATTACCTTCTATTACTTCTTCTTAACAAGGACTTTGGGGCTAGTTGGAAGAAAGGAATAATTATGTTCACTGTATTCAATTGATAGGGGTCTGATATCAAAGATCCACAAGTAACTTACACAACTTAACAAAAGCAAAATGAAAAACCCAGTAAAAATTGGGGAGAAGAGCTTAAAAGAAATGTGGTATTGCTTTCATTTCTATGACTGACCTTCTTTAGGCAGGACTACTTTTTTGTCTTGGACCTCAGTACTTAACACAGGGTTCACTAATCAGTGAGTGAATAATTCTTTATTAGGGCTCAAATTTGGTTTCCCTGTTAATTCTAAATTGTGTTGAAACAAACTCACAACCATGCTTTTAAAATGTCTATAATTTACCCACCATAAAAACGTGAATTTATATGTGCATTCCTTACGTCCCAGAGAACTCCAAAATCAGAGGCCTCTAATCAAGAATGTGTGCTATAAAGATGATCAGCTGGTATTACATCAGAAAGTCTATAATTCAGAAGCAGCTAGAGTCAATTTTAAAGCTTTGTTATTTAGTGAATTAAATACCATAAATATTTTAAATTGGTCAAAGTGGTAGTTAATTAGCAAAATTAGTGCTAGAAATGGGTTCTCATTAATGAAAAGCTTCAGAATTAACTAAAATATTTTTTAGAGATTCTCCCACAATCTTGCATTTATATTCTCCCTACTCTTATATGCATAGGATGTGGAAATCCAGCAGGACCTATGCTCTTAAGAATAGTAACACTGTCTTAAACACTGGATGGCTAGTGTCAACTTTAAGGATCACAAAACAGTGCCTCTGGGAAGTTGCTAGATTAGCTTAGTGGTTCACATTTTATTAAAAATTCTGTTTACAGACCCTAAAAAGTCAAAGACCTGAGGCTTTGCCAACTTTAGAAAACACATGTATGAACTCTTTAATGTCAGCTTGCTATTGGTGTATTTGCTTCTTAAGAACTATTTATATGTATGGAAGAATTTGGCTTAATAGTTTTATGAATAAACCGGTTACAAGGTTATAAGGGAACAGTTAAAACCTCCTATCCCAAAGTGTTTGAACCTACTATTTTCTACTAAAAAGAATTTAAGACACATTTTTTAGCCACCTGATTTAAGTTGGTTTCAACATATGATCTCTGTATCTTACTATAACTCACCAAGACAATTCACACATATGAAGTCAGATTTCTTTAGGGAGAAATAAATGTTTACCAAATACGAATGGAAACAAATCAGTGCCTCTGAAAATTTTCAGATTTAAACATTATCCAGTGCCATCAGTTGAGGATTTTTACACTTGCTGATGCATAGCTTCTTTTGCCTTTATGAGCAACAGATTCAAGAGAATGAAAACGAACTTCTCTTTAAAACCTGGTTCCATCTTACCTAAATAATCTTTTATTCTCTTCTTTTATACAAGTACTTTCCAAAGTGTCATATGTTAACCACCTCTCCCACCCTAAAAGGACAGCTGTGATTATATGATCAAGCATTTAATTATAGATGATAGACTCCATATTAGTTCACTGGAGCAGAGTTGTGCAGAACCGAATGTTAAATGTGTAGTTATGGCCAATAGGACTCCAGTAAGTGTTTCTCAATGAATATCAGCCCTGAATCTTCCAGGGCTTGATTAGTGCGGTCTCTTGCATTAATTCTTATTGGTGCGGCTTGAGTTTTTGCTATTTTTAATAAGTTATCTGGCTGTCAGTGCTGGTCTATGAGTCACATTTTGAATAATGAGAGTCTAACAACATCCCCATTGCCAGTACTGTCTTTTAACAGAGGCACTCACAATGCCTAGACAGGACGCTAGAGTCTCTACCTTCTTTAAAAGAACCAAATACCTCTCCATTTTCCCTTTCAATTATCCTACTGGCCTGGGCTAACTTCTCTCATTGTCTCTTTTTCCTTATAAAGCCTAAGGTTGTTTGCTTGGGATGGGCTAAGTCAAACATGGATGCAATGCTAATGCAGTTTTCAGATGTACACTCATTCATTTATTGTAGGAGGACAACCTAGAAAGGGGTTGAGAAAGTTTCTGACTGAATTAATCTGCAGTATTTTCTAAAGATACCAATAATATTAACATTAAGAATAATAATAATGATTAACATACAATATTGACAGCTAACTATATGTGGGGTATTATGGTAAATATTTGCTTGTATTATCTTTTTTAATCTATGCAAAAACTCCATGAAGTTGGAATTAATGTTTCCTACTTACAGATTACAGGTTAAGAAACTGAGAGCCATTGTTGTTTGCATATTTGTGCATAGTCACAAAGAGAGTCAATGAAATTTATGATAAATGCATGAGCAATGAAAAACAGATACTAGAAATTAGAAACCAGCAGCACTCATTACTGTGCCATACTGCCTTGCATATAATGAAAAGTCATACTTTCAAAAGATACACAAGACAATGCACATAATGACTTAGATAGCTTGCTTGAACTAATATTTCCCAAACGTATTTGGACATAGACATTTTTTTTATTTTTTCAGGTAGTATTTATCAACATAATTAGAAAGGAAACAAAGGTGAGTGATAAGAGGCATAGACTGACAAAGGGTAAACAATGGTAAAGGGTAGGGAGTTAGGATAAGGAGAGGTAAGACATATTTGTATTGGGTTAGACTATATTAAATCCAGTACTTAGGAATGTAGACTTTCTTACCGAGAACACCATGGCTGCATTAAGTACAGAAATTCAGTGCACACTGAAAATTATTTCAATGTTCTAAACATTTCATTTCAGAAAAATTTTCTTAGAAAAGCACTAAACATCAAAATATACCTCAAAATTTTTTTCTGATAAATTAATGGGTACAAGATATTATTATGTTCTATTTTTCCAGTGACCTAAAATACTAAAAGTAGGAAGGAGTTAACCTCTAGTGTACCTATTGATATATATAATAGATAATAGATATATTATATATATATACATATATATACACATATATACATATATATACATATATACATATGCATATATATGTATACATATATACATATATATACATATATATATACATATATATATTCCCTACAGAGTATCTAACCTCTCAATTCCCAATAAGGAAGTAGAAGCACAAGGAGAGAAATTCCTACTCAAGGTCACACAGGAATTACAAGTAAAACTGGGTCCAGCCCCTGATATTTTTCTACGCTCCAGTACAGAGCTTAAATATAATTAGTCTACTCAGAGACTTCCCTTAGCATAGCCAAGAGCTGCACTGCTGAGTCCTGTTTTCCATAATAACAACCTTTCTCAAACTGTTTTTTATAAAAATTCCTGTTTCCAATGATTTTTCATTAAAAAGATGGAATTGAGTTACCTAGGAGTGTGAGGGAGATCTGTTTAAAGACAACATAAAATTATTTAACATCCTGATTAAAATCAACCAATTAGAGGCATAATACTCCTTGGGAAAAGTCACAAATCAGAAGAGAGAAACTTTGTTAATGCTTTTGGACTGGATTCATGAGGATGGGGGCTGGGGAGTTAGAGCTGAGGTGGGAAGAGGGTTTAATTACACTAAAAATAAGTCATACATTATCCTTACAGTGGCTATGACTGGGCCCCCCCCAACTCGAAGATCTTCAGGAAACAGAAGCTATTTGCCTGAACAAAACTCTTGGATGAGAAACCTCTGTTTCTGTGTCTGGCTTTTTTCACTCTTTCCTTTGTCCTATTTAGTAGCATTTGACCAGATTTAGAAAAAAATAAGAGAAAAGTCTTATGCTACAGTATACAGTGGGTAAATGTTTAGAATAAACACAAAATTTAAACCACTAAGGAACACTGACCAGGGAGTTAGGAAATCTGTGCGTTATCATTATGTCTTTCAGAAAATCTCCACCCACATCCCAGCCAGTCAACTGTCTAAACCAGTATTCATTATTTGTGAATATCACATTTACAAATCCACATATTCCCTGGAATCTATTTTTTAATTCTCAAAATTCATATCTGGAGTGCTTTTATGACCATCCACAGAAATTCACAGGGTGGTAAAAAATTTGAGAACTTTATCACTCAGCAAAGGAGGAACAACATGATGCTCTTGTTTTCAATTCTAGTCCTATAAATCAGTGTGCTATTTGTGACTTTCTAATGCCACATTTTTTATATTTGTGCTTTTTATTGTTGATTTAGTTATATAAAATGGTTCACAAATATAGTATTAAAGAGCTGTCTAAGTGTTCCTAAGTATGAAAAGGCCATGATGAACTTAATGGAGAAAATGTGTGTTAGATAAGCTTCATTCAGTAATTATTTGTAGTATTATTGGCCAGGAGTTCTATGATAATGAATCAACTATACATATTAAATAAGATCAATTGTCTTTAAACAGAAACACACGTTAAACAAGGTTATGAGTTGATGGGTTAATGGAGCTGTTGTGAACAGTTTCACAACAAACTAACTTTGTATCCTCTGGGAACAATGGTTCTGTACTCACTAAATTGATGTTCTTTATGACTTTACAGAACATAACTTCACAACAAACAAAACTGACTGGAGTCACTGACAGCTGAAAAGTCTCCTTTCCAAAGAAGATTTCTCTAATCTCTTGTGCTCATCACCCTTTCCATATCTTTTCTCTTTCGTAATTTTTCCACATGCTCCAAGAATCACCTTCTGATAGTGTATGCATTTTTCTGTTTGTACATTGACTGTCTATCTTCTCCAAGATGTAATTTCCATGAAGGCAGGGACATTTGTCTCTTTAGTTTAAACACTCTAGTTTAGAACAGTACAGACTAAGCACGTAAGGAATAATTTAATGAAGATGAGAATATAGTTGTCAAGACTTCACGGAGGAAAAATAGTACACCTTGCTTCTCCTTCTGATTCTATGAGTATTTTAAAGACTGCATAATATAGTCAAATATGTACTTTTTTGACTTCACTCATAAAATGAAAGAGTAGATTCTTAGCTTTTGTGGATCATATTCTGCTTTGAAAGTATGAAAAAAGCTACAGATACTCTACCTAGAAAAAAATGAGCACTCAGATTTATTTTTTAAGGTCTCTTTTTGTTTTATTATTTATTTATTTTTATTTCATTTTTTTCAAAAAAATTCTTACATAGATAAATGGTTTCTGGGATGCCTTCCCTCCCTCCCCCCCCAACCCCTGATGGCCTGTCCGTTCACTCAAACTCCTCTCTCATTATTTGTTGATTTATGTTCAGTCCATTGGTCTCTCTTCCTTTTCTGTGGTTCTATTTGACAGGTCAGGGACTGTGTTCCTGGTACACAGCATTCTGTGCATGAAGGATTGTAGTCTTAGCTTTGCATTGGGCAGCCTGTCCTTTCTCATTTGAGGTTTAACCATGTCTTCTCATTGCTGGCTGCCTGTTGGAACAGTCCATTCTTCCTGTATATCTGTTGCCTCTTCACCCCATAGCTCTACTTTCTGAATTGAGGGGCCTTGCTCCCAGGCGTTTTCTGTAATGAGGTTTCTTAGTGAGAGGAAGCATCTACCAATGGCTTTTGTGGATGATCTCCACTCTTTCCCTTTGCGATTTGTTGTGGAGCTAATTCCCCAACTCTGTGGACTTCCTCTTCCATGGTATGTGGAGGGACTCCTCGTTTTCTTGAGTGGCATATCCCGAGATGGGGGTCTTGATTCATCCTTTCCTGAGCAGTTTGTAGGTACACTTCTGTGATAGGTCTTCACCATGGTTGTGTCTCCAGTCCATTATTTTCTATGATAGTCCTTCTCCTGCGTCCTGCCCAGTTGTATTGGCAGGATCCTTATCTGGTCCCTTATGCATTCTATGTCGCTGTTTGCAATGTTTGTTTTTCTTATTCCTCCTGCGTACTAAGTGGAGTGAGAGTGAAATGGCAAGTTCTCCCTCCACCCCCGTTTTCCCTGACCCTGAGTGGATCTTATCTTGCCTGCCCCTGAGGCTCTCTTACCAGCCAGCTTGATGGCAGAGGGTGCTTGGTGGGTGCACAATGGGTGCAGCTGCCAGCCAGCCAGAGGGCACATGCTGATCAGGACACGCGTAGCCCCCACAGGCTGGAGCTTCCCAAGCCAGTGCTTAGGGCCCTCCCACCACAGAAACAAAAATGGAAGGAGCCCAGTGCCTGTGGGGTGGAGCAGCCGCTTGCTGAAGCAATGGCAGCTCACATGTGGGCCTCCCAGGGCCTGTTGTTCCACACCCAGGGCTGGTCCAGGTCTTCCGGGCTAGCCCCCAAGGCCCTCTTACCTGTCAGCTGGATGGCAGAGGGTGCTCGATGGGTGCGCAATGGGTGTAGCTGCCAGCCAGAGGCCAACTGGCAGCTGCGGGCACATGCCAATCAGGGCAAGTGTGGCCCCCACAGGCCAAAGTGGCTGGAGCTTCCTAAGCCAGAGCCTCTTTTTGTTTTAATTCATCTGTTGATTTTCTCTATATTTCATATGTGAGTGAAATAAAAAGCTTTTGTCTTCCTCTGTCTGATTTATTTCTCTAAACATGTCCTCTAGGTCCATCTATATTGTGGAAATGTCAGGAATTCATCTTTTTCCAGGTGATATATCATCATTTTTGATTTTCATTTATCTAACAATAAGAGTTGAAAATCTTTTCATGTGCTGTTGATCACTTGCATGCTTTCTTTGGAGCAGGGTTTATTCAGATATTCTGTCCATTTTTGATAGCATTGTTTACTTTAAATTGTTGAATTTTCCTAAGGATCTGCCCAAAGAACACAAAAACACCAATTTGAAAGGAAATCTACATTTCTATGTTTTTTGTAGCAGTATTTACAATAGCTAAGATATGGGAACAACACATATGCTCCAACACAGACTAATCAATCATGAAGATGTGGTATACAAACACAATGGAATACTGTTCAGTGATCAAAAAAGACAAGCTCATTCCATTTGCAACAACACTGATGTAGCTGGTAGGGACTATGCAAGCAAGATAAGTCAGAAAGAAAAGCATAACTATCAGATGGTTTCACTTACGTTTGGAATATAGAGAAACCGAACAAAAGGTCAAAAAGAGAAAAACAAAACATGCAATCTGACCATATAACTGAGGCATACAGCAGAGGATGGGGAAAGTAAAGGGTCAAAACAGTGAAAAGAAAAGCACAAGGGATTGTAGTGATGTTTCAAGGGTGATGTGGTTTTGGAGAACTACAGGGACTACAGCTGAGGAAAGAAACCAATTATTGTACAAAAATGAACAAAAATGTAAGATAATAAATATATTTGAAAAAAGATAATTGTTGAATTTTATGAATCTTTTGATTAATTTTGGATAACTCCTTATCAGATGTGCAAATATCTTCTCCCACTCAATAGGAATCTCTTTTTGCATTGACACAAGCTTATATTTCCCTTTTCTTTTTAGTTCAATGCAGTCCTATTGACATCATCTTTTTTTCATCTATGTATTTTATAGTTTCAGATTTCATGCTAAATCTTTAATTCACTTTGAACTAATTTTCTTGTGTGTTGCTAGATAGTAATCTATAGTAAACTAGATAGTCTTTTGTCTCATTCTTCCATACACCAATGTCCAGTTTTCCAAACACCATTAATTAAAAAAGACTCTCCTTGCTTCATTCTAAGTTCACGTTGTTTTACCTATGATGGTAGGTTGTTTTCAAAACTTCATCTGTAGTTTGTAGATCTCAGTTAAAGGAATGGCAGCTTTATTCTAGAGAAGGTATTTCAGATCTTGTCTAATTCTTAACCTCTCTTTTCTTATCTATTCTCTAGGGGGGAAAAATCCTTAGGAATTAGCATATCCATGACCTTCCCAAGGTATGGGAAGACACAGGAGACATAATGAAAGTAGCACTCAACTCAAGAAGAGACTGTCAACTATAAAATAAAACAATTTTAGATGGAGGGCATATACTGGATAAAGTTGAAGATATAGAAGTTATAGGAGGTAGTTGGGTAAAATAAATAGTTCTGGTCTCTATCTGGAAACCTTTGAATGAATGAAATATGACTGCATATTTAAGAAAAGAAACAATCCTATATACTTGTCAGCAAGGGCACATAAAGACTGTTGTTATCAGCTGCTGAATCTATAATGACTCCTGAAAGTCTGGTCCATATCCACCCCCTATTGCAATCTCAAGAGAGTCAATGCTTAGTCCACTGTTGGCCAAGAATGGCTTGATTTCCTTATTTTCTTGATTTTCCTTATTTTCATTATGCAGATACTAAGTTCCAACACTGTATCAAATACTTTCACTAATCGTTTGCCTCTTTCTTCAAATGAGAAAGTTGAAGCTCAGAAAGGTGAAGAACTGTTTCCAAACCTACTCATTCTGTAACTAAGTAATGGGACCAATGTTAAGACTTCAGACTCCAATTCCATAGACTCCTCCGCTGTCCCATGTTGCTTTTGCCTGGACATGCCTAGCCTTACTATAGCTGAGTGGATTTTGAGCTGATTAATAGGGAAGATGAAGAGTAAATGGTATAGCCCAAAGGAATACAGAAAGAGGTACTGAACATATGTCAAAATATTATACTGATCAGATACCAACTTAAAATTATGTACCAATGAGAATGAGCAAGAAGTTTATACAGAGCTGCACAGGCAATACTATACCAGCACTGTTACTCCCAGATCATGGTTAAACATCTTATCAAATGTTTAATTATGATAGCATTAAAAAATAGCAAATATTATTACATTTATCTTATAGGGGTGGAAACAGGAGCTGAAAGACAAATGATGTGTCTGAGCTCTTACAGCTAGTGAGAAAAAGGCCCAAACTTTGGAACTCAGGGTCAATGACTCCACATCCAGTCTTTTTCTTATCATAGAAGATTTTGCCTTTCTGGTTTGAACACAGTTTTTGTTGTGCAGAGAGGATACTCTGGAGGAGTATTCTGTTCAGCACATGTGAAAGTCTTGCAGGTTTAGACTGAGTCAATTGATTTCAAGTGGGCCTTTTGAGCAGATTATTCCATAATGCCTAATTTGCAACTTGTTTTATAGACATTTTCTGATTCTACACATCTTCTCCTTGCTTTTCTATGAAGACATCTGGCTTTTCAACTGGAATTCCTTCTCCTCAAGTCAGTGAACCTTGATTAAACAGGAAATTAATTTCTTTCTCTATAGTTTGTGTGCTTGCCAGCTGTCCCCTTCATTTCACTGTGTTAGCCTAGAGAATATGCACAACAGACTTACTCTGGCCTAGATTGTAAGCAATAATACTGCTACATATATGTGACATATATATGTCACTGCACCCCCCCAAAAAAGGAATACACTTATATTCTCAAATGCACATTGATCATTATTAAAAATTGACCACATATTAGGACATTAGACAAACATTAATACACTATGATTAAAATAATACCAACCTTTTTCTCTGATCACAGAGGCATCAAACTAGAAATCAACAACGAAAAGAAAGCAAGGAGAGTGGCCAATACATGGAGATTGAACAACATGCTATTGAACAATTGCTGGATAATTGAGGAAATCAAAGAAAAAATTAACACTTTCTTCAGAAAAAAATGACAAAGATGATACATCATTTCAAAATGCACAGGACTTAGCAAAAGTAGTATTAAGAGGAAGTTTCATAGCAATAAAGGTTCATATCAAAAAGCAAGAAACTAACCAAAAAAATAACGTAATCTCTCAACATGAAGAATTAGAAAATAAACAACAAATAAAAAAACTAAAACCAGTAGAAGACAATAAAAGTAAAAGCAGAAATAATCTAGTACTTAAAAAGACTATCAACAAAGATCAACAAAGCCAAAAGCTGATCCTTTGAAAAAATAAATAAAATCAGTAAACCTCTAGCAAAGCTCACATGAAGAGAGAACACTCAAATTAGCAGGATCAATACGATACAGGAAAAATTACAACTGACACAGTAGAAATCCAAAGGTTAATCAGAGATTACTATGAACATCTTTATGCAAACAAATACAACAACCTGGACAAGATGGACAGATTATTAGAAATATACAGTCACCCAAAATTGAACAAAGAAGAAATAGAGAACTTAAACCAACCACAAGCAGCAAAATTGAAGCAGTCATCAAAACTCTCCCTAAAAACAAGAGCCCAGAACCAGATGGTTTCACAAATGAATTCTATCAGACATTCAAGGATAAATAACACCTGCATTACTAAAACTTTTTCAAAAAACTGAGAAAGAAGGAAAACTGCCAAACACATTGTTTGAACACAATGAAGAAACGTTACGCTAATACCAAAACCAAACAAAGATAGCACTAGGAAAGAAAATGATAGACTAATTTCCCTAATGATCATAGATGCAAAAATTCTAAACAAAACCTTGCAAATTGAACCCAACAATACATAAAAAGCATTATTCACCATGAACAAGTGGGATTTTTCCCGGGGACACAGTGTTGGTTCAACATTTGAAAATCAATTAACATAATCCACCATATCAACAAAGAAAAAACCAAAAACCATATGATAATATCAATAGATGCACAGAAAGCATTCAATAAACTTCAACACCCATTCATGATAAAAGTTCTTGAAAAACTCAGAATAAAGGAAACATAACTCAACATAATAAAAGCCATCTATGACAAACCTATAACAAACATCATCCTAAATGGAAAAAACTAAAATCATTTCAATTAAGATCTGGAAACAGGCAAGAATGCCCACTCTCACCACTTTTTAACATTGTACTGAAAGTTTTAGCAAGGGCAATAGGGCAAGAGAAAGACATAAAAGGAATAAAGGTAGGGAAAGAAGAATTGAAGCTATCATCTTATGCATATGATATGATTCTCCATGCAGAGAACCAAAAAAAAAAAAATTCCATAGAAAAACTGCTTGAAACAATGAACCAGTTCAATAATGTAGCCATTACAAAATCAATACACATAAGTTAATAGTCTTTTTGTATGCAAAAATTCAGTCAGTAGAAGAGGAAATTAAAAAAAAAAAACACCCCATTTAACATTGCACCAACCAATACTAAATACATGGGAATAAATTTAACAAAACATGTGAAAGAGCTATACAAAGAAAACTTTAAAATACTGCTAAAAGAGACAAAAGAAGACATAAGGAAATGGAAAGACATTCTCTGCTCATGGTTTGGAAGAATTAATGTCATCAAAATGACCATCCTATCAAAAGCAATGTACATATTCAATGCAATCCCTATAAAAATTCTAATGAAGTCTTTATACAAATACAACAAAAATCATTGAAATTCATATGGGACAATAAAAGAACATGAAGAGCGAAAGGTCTCTTGACCAAAAGAGGAGAAAATGGAGAAATCACTCTCCCAAACTTCAAATTATACTACAAAGCCATTATATTTAAAACAGCGTGGTACTGTAACAAAAACAGACACACAGACCAATGGAACATAATTGAATGCCCAGAAATAAAGCCACACATATATGGGCAACTAGTTTTTGATAAAGGGCTAACAAACATACGATGGAACAACAACAGTCTCTTCAATAAATGGTGCTGGGAAAACTGAATCACTACATACAAAAAAAAAAAAATGAAGCCTGACTATTCCCCTTATGTCATGTACAAAAACCAACTCAAAATGGATAAAACACTTGGAGGTAAGACCTAAAACCATAAAATAATAGAGGAAAATTTGGACAAAACTCTCCAAGGCCTACACTTCAGAAATCCCTTTCAGGACACATCTAAAGATGGTCAAAATATGAAGGAAACATAGACAGCTCAGGTCACATCAAGCTTAAAAGCTTTTATACAGCAAAAGAGACAATAACCAAAACAAAAAGAAACCCAACCAAATGGGAAAAAAAATTTTGTCCTTCATAAAAATGATAAGTGTTTGATAACAAAGATCCATAAGGATCTCAACACAATTTAGCAAAAACAAAACGAAAATCCCAGTCAAAAATTGGGGGAAAGAACTAAAAAGACACTTCTCCAAAGAGGACATACAAATGACCAATAGGCACATGAAAAATGTTCAACACCACTAGCAATAAGGGAAATGCAAATCAAAACTACAATGAGATACCAACTTACATCAGTAAGATTGACCCATGTCAAAAAAAAAAAAAAAAAAAAAAAAGGCACACAACAAGTGCTGGCATGAATGTGGAGAGAAAGGAACACTCTTATACTGCTGGTGGGAATGTAAACTAGCCACTATGGAAAGCTGTGTGGAGGACCCTCAAACTACTGAAAATGGAATGCCCATTTGACCCAGCAATTGCTCTTCTGGGAATCTACCCAAAAGAGAACAAATTACTTATACAAAGAGACACCTGTACTTGGATGTTTATTGCAGCACTATTTTTAATTGCGAGGACATAGGAACAATCCAAATGTTCCAAAAAGCCAAACATCTTTTTTTATCTAAAAAAGATGTAGTATATATACACAATGGCATATCACTCATCAATTAAAAATGATAAATGTGATACTTTTGAGATAACATGGATGGACCCATAAGGAATCATATTAGCAAAAATAAATCAGAAAGAAAAAGACAAAAACCGGATGGTTTTACTAATATGTGGGATATAGAGAAAATAAACAAAAGGCCAAGGGAATAGTCAAAATAAACTAACAACCAAACTGAAGCACACAGCTGGGGGTGGGGGGAATGGGTGGGAGCAGTCCCCAGGGAATAATAAATAATAAATAATAATAATAAATAATAAATAATAAAGATATGAAATATATATATAAATATATAAAATTATTTGTCAAAAATTTATACTTCCTCTAAGAAATCTTCATTAATCTGCTCTAATGGATATTATGTTCTCCCTTTTGTAGACATACGGTTCTGCTGTATTCTTATTGGTATATTATATTATCACAACTTATGAAAGTATCTTGTTTTCTCTATTTGACCCATCTAGCTATGACTCTCCAAGAATTATCATTGTCATCAGAATGTCTACAATTTCACAAGCATTTATTTTGAACCAAACATTTTTTTTATATTCCATAGAATAGGAATATATTTCTTTTTCTTATAATCCAGTAGGGTAATTTTTAATCATCCAAGAGTTAATAAACCAGTATGTGTAGGAATGAGAATTCAAACTCAAGTCTATACTTCCAAAACTCTGATTTTACCCCTATAATTTGGTATTGAAAAATACCTGAGCAAGGCTCTGCAGTCATTCACTGAACTTATAACTCCTCTCATATCTACTATTTCAAACAAAATGAAAATCAGAAAAAGGTCCTTGAGTCTTTCAAATTGGCAAGGTGCCCTTATACAAAAGTCAATCATTTTGAGAAACAAGATAAAATAATGATTATGAGTACGAATTCTGGAGGCAGATTACATTGGAATCATTGCCATCTCTGTCATTTGCTAGTTGGATATTCTGAGAAGTACTTAATTTCTCTGAGTTTCATTTCCATAATTGTAAAATGGGCAACATGTATGTCATCATCATCATCATTGTGATCATTACCATCCCTGCTTCCAAAGGTCTGCTGAGAGAACTGCAAGTGTTATATGATAAGGCATTGTAGGAAAGTATTCAAGAACTTAAGTATGGTTACACTTACTATTAGGTTATCGGTTGCAAACTGTAGGGTTGTAGGTAGGATCCAGTCTGCAAAATTATTTTTTTTCTTAGTTCTTTTGGTGCTTTATTATATATATAAATATATATATATATTTATTATATGTAAATTTATAATATATATAATATATATTTATTATATATAAATATATATATTTCACATTTTTGTATTCCCCAGGGATCACCCATCACCTTCCCTCCCTGACCACTCCCTCCCATCTCTATACTCCCCCAACTCCCCCATTGTTGTGTACTTTAGTTTGGTTGTTGACTTATTTTGACTTTTCTTCATGGATTTTTGTTTATCTTTCCCATGTCCCATATAGTAGCAAAACCATTTGGTTTCTGACTTTTTCTTTTTGACTTGTTTCTGTTAATATGATTTCCTATAGGTACATCTATGTTACCAAAATTTCATCAAATTTGTCATTTTTAATTGATGAGTAACATTCCCTTGTGTTGCTGCCCCTGGAAGTTGTGACTGACATTTAAATTATTTTAGATTATATTAAAAAAATTCACTTGGGAAAGAGTCTTCTAATAACCCAAAATACCTATTTTTACCCAGTTATAATTCATTATTATTGAGTAATATCTTGCTTCATTTTAAAAAAATGTACACACTCCCTAGTGCTTCATTGGGTGCCAGATTCCCTGTCATCATTTACTTAGACACTTCTCCCATTTGTGTTTTGTGCTCTTGAACTTGTGATCCTTCTCTTACACCATTGCTAAAAATGTTTGACCTATTATTTAATCTACCATATACTTCAATTATTCATCAAATTTTCTGGTGTAAATGCAACTTTTAGCAGCAAATGAGTATCCCTATTTGTATTAGCCAGCTAATAAGAAAATGGAATAGGTATAACTGATAATCACAAATAAGAAAAATTTGATAGTAGGTGTTAGCACTCTGCCATAATGAAGAACTGCATTCAAAAAATGACACTAAAAATATAGTGTCATTTGACATCACAATGTCAAATCCTGCTACAAAATCACTTCCTTATAAGATTCATTTCCTCCCTCCTGCCTCCTACTTTAGGCCTTACTCGAATATTATATGTCCTTATTAGTTTTATTCAAATGTCTCAATCATAGTCTCTATAAGAAACCTCCTTATCTCACAAGAACAATTAGAGAATTCTACACTAGTCCTTGACACAGTCTTCTGCACCAGACTATGAGTCCCCAGAGGGCAGGAGCACTGTAGAATTTGCTTGTGTGTCCCGCAGGGCTAAGTAAAATGTTAAGCATAGAGTTATTTTTACAAGTGTAGATTTGGATTGAGTTTATCTTTTTAAAATTAAAATTCTTCCATTTTCTAGTTTAAGTAAACAGAAGGTATGAAATGCATTTTACCCAATTTCTCAATCAAATTTTATTAAATTTTGATAAATTTAAGCACATAAGTCAGTTTCCATTAACAATATCATTTTGTGGTACTTTGTTGATGGAACAAAGCATGAGTTGATTTGCCCTTCTGGCAGGTTGCTTCAACTCTCTAAATCACTTTTTAAATGAGGATTTCTTCATTGGGTCTTATCTCAGACATCATCTCCTATGAGAAGCAGCCCAGAATATTAATGACTGGAATTAAGTGTCCTTCTATGATTCCCTCAGGATCTATGTACAATCACAGGACTTGAAACCTAGACTATCAAGCCCATAGAGCAGAAATTATATCCCTTGAACAGATGAAGTGCTCAGAAAAGATATACTGACTGAATGAACTGGTGAGTCAACGAGTGAGTGAGTATATTTCCAAGGCAGTTGTAAGAATACAAAATTAAATACAAAGTTGCATAAATCTAAATCATCATTCTTATTATCAGCAATAGTAAACCTGGGGTTGCTGACATAGGAAATCTGCTTTGGCCAAAACTGCTCTCTGTTGCTCCATCCTTTGCTGTCCTGCCCCAGCCCTTATCCTATTACATTCCCATTGAGCCTTCCTGAAGTTGACCCCATGCAGGCAGGGGTAGTGGAGTGTTTTCCAGCCTCACCAAGGTAATTGTTCCTCATTTCCTGCTCATAAATGGTACAAGGTGTGGAGTTGCACCTCCCAATGTTCCAATTTCAATCATTTGTCTGCATTAATCGACACTAATGGCTTTTACAAATGTATGTCTTTAAACATACATGTGTTTGAGGAGATCACTGAAAAAAGGCAAATTCCCTGCTCCTTTTACTTCTAAGCAATATTCACCAAATATTCTGAAAGCAGGGGCAGAGTACAGCATTCCAAAACTCTGAACCTTTGTTTGACAATCCTTCAAGTGATTGAGTTGCTATTATTAATAAAGTGTGACTTTCTCCAAATTAAAGAACAAAGCCCCGTGTGTTACCAACTGCATGGCAAAAGACAGTTGCAATGAGATTTGCATCTGTCATATTTTTTCGACACCAAAACTTTCATGTACTTAAATTTTATTTATTTTACAAATATTTTAAAGAATATACAAGTACTAGATAAGATTTTAAAAATATTTTTGTACTGACCCCAAGGCTAGACGACTATGGATGTCACCATCTCAGAAGAGCCACTGCCAGTCTTTTTCATGCTATTGTACACAATAGAGTGCAGTGTTATGTCCTTTATTTAATGTAATGCCATAAATATATTTTTCTGGTTATAATTAGTTTTAAGAACTAGCATTATGTATTTTAGTACATCTAGCTTAATCTTCTTTACCATTATCCATAATTAAACATTAATGTATAAGATCGATCATTTAAAAAAAAAAACACTAATTTACAACGTAAGCAAAAGGTTAGAAAAATACAAGTATGAATGACTCTTCACCTTGACATTAGTCATCTGGTTACATCCCTAAGCTCTTTAGAGAATTCCCAAATATCATCTTTGTGAAAACCAGTCTAATAAGTCAAAAGTCTGGTAAGAACAGAGAGCAGGAAATTCTTTTTTTTTAAACTTATTTGAAAACTGTAAATGCAATAAAATTGTGCATAAATCAAAGTTCCATAATCAAAAGCCAAAAAGCCTGAAATTCACCAAAATTAATAAGTAAAATGTAATAATACATTACTCAAGGCAGTGTTGTTATGATTAATTATCCCATGCTATTAGAGAATCATTCCACAACTACATTATGTTAGAGTGGATTGTCCCTAAAGCAGATACTGAGATAATGCTTAGTAAGCAGGTAGCTAATTTACAAAGTGATTTCTAGAAGCTGGAGTTAAGAACAGGGAGGATGACACACAAATGGAGAGAAGACCAAGAGGAGAGAGTGTGATTATTGATCTGGACACCACTATGGGAGAATGACACTTGATCCTGCTAAGATTCCTAAGGATGCCGAAACACATCACAGAACTAGTCCTTGAGGGAAAAGTGAAGGTAGAATTAATTTACTGTGTCTCAATCTCTTTGGTGAAGCATAACCTCATGGGTGATTGTACATTCAAACTTAGGTCCATCCTAGTGTTGCCAGGTAAAATAATACTGCTCACTATTGATGGAATAGATTGTCATAGTGGTGACTGAAGCAATAAGTGCTGAGAAGATCTAGAGTGGCTCATGAGAGGTGTATAATATTGTTCATTATAGGATAAATGAGTTAGTCAGGCATTTTCCTCCTTTAGCCTCTGTGACCAACACCTGTGGTATTTCACCCTCCCCATAATTGTGTATGCCTGGACCAGTGGATGTGTGCATGTGTGAGTGGGCTAACCTGGGCCTGGGAGACAAGGCTAAAATGGCAGCATCACCCCAGGGGTGAGGAGAGTACAGCACAGGAAAAGTGCATGGACATAAGAGACAGAGAATGCAAGAAAGAGGGGGGTTGGGTGGGGTGTAAGGGACTTACCTGCCTCCCAGAATCCACAGTCCTGGCCTTGTCTGGTGTATCTGTGTAACTGCTAGAATAATGAACCTACCCAGATTGTGATAGCTGCACTACAGCTGGCATCACAAACAGAATGGTTGCTCTAATATCCAGTTTTGCCTGTACTTACCATTAAATTCATCTCCTTCGAAGAGGTGACTGTTATTCTGCAAGTCAGGTAAGCCAAATTCTCAGTCACAACTGTCCAAGTCTTAATCAGCATTTATCCCAGTCAATATCTCAGCTGGGTTAAGGTACTTTCTGGTGAAGTACCTTCGATGTTATCCTTCTGCATCCAGACCATGGCTGCTCCTTGGCATGGTTGCTTCAGTTGTCTCTGCAACATGATTACCATGAATGGAAAGTACTTGAAATTCCTGAGTTCCTGGCTTACATTGTCCAGCCTCCATTCTGTGGCAGCAACACCAACTCCTCAAGGGTTCATTATCCCCATTAATATAGTAATTTCCTACTTTGACTGTTGATCTAATGATAGAGGACCCCAAAATTACTGGGTGGAAACAATAGAGTTTGAGGTTAGTAGAAAACTTATGTGAAAACAAGAGCCCAGGTTCAGATGGTTTCACAAATGAATTCTACCAAACTTTCAAAGAGGAACTAACACCGGTACTGTTAAAACTCTTTCAAAAAAATGAGAAAGAAGGAAAGCTACCAAATACCTTCTATGAAGCAAACATTACACTAATTCCAAAATCAAATAAAGATAGTGCAAAGAAAGAGAACTACAGACCAATCTCCCTAATGAACACAGATGAAAAATTCTAAACAATATCCTGGCAAACTGAATAGAGCATTACATAAAAAGGATTTTCCAATATGGCCAAGTGGGATTCATCCCAGAGGCACAGGGATGGTTCAATCAACATAATCAATCAACATAATCCATCACATCATCATAGAGAAAAACAAAAACCATATGATCATATCAATAGGTGTGGAAAAAGCATTCGATAAAGTTCAGCATCCTTTCATGATGAAAGCCCTGGAAAAATTTGGTATAAAAGGAACATACCTCAACACAATAAAAGCTATATATGACAGACCCATAACAAATATCATCCTCAATGGGGAAAAACTGAAACCATTTCAATTAAAGTCTGAAACCTGGCAAGGATGCCCACTCTCTCCACTCCTTTTCAACATAGTTCTGGAACTCTTAGCTAGGGCAATAGGCAAGAGAAAGACATAAAAGGAATCTGAATAGGGAAAGAAGAAATAAAGCTATCATTATACACAGATGATATGATACTCTATGTAGAGAACCCAGAAAAATCGACAGAAAAGCTGACTGAAATAATAAACCAATTCACTAAGGTAGCTGGATACAAAATCAACACACAAAAATCAACAGCATTCATATATGCAAAGAATCAATCAGAAGAAGAGGAAATAAAAAAAAACACCCCATTTACCATAGCACCAAAGAAAATTGAATACTTGGGAATTAACCTAACAAAAGAAGTAAAAGACCTATACAAAGATATCTATAAAACATTCTTAAAAGAAACAGAAGATGATGTTAAAAAATTGAAAAGCATTAAAAAAGTTCATGGGTCAGAAGAATCAACATTATCAAAATGGCCCTACTACCAAAGGCAATCTACAGATTCAATACAATTCCAATAAAGATCCCAATGACATATTTTAAAGAGATAGAACAAAAATTACTGAAATTCATGCGGAACAGCAAAAGACCCTGAATAGCCAAACCCTTTTGACAAACAGAAGAGAGAATGGAAGTATTACTATTCCAGACTTCAAACTATACTGCAAAGTCATAATATTTAAATTAGCATGTACTGGTACAAAAACAGACAAACAGACCAATGGCTCAGAATCAAATACCCAGAAATAAAACCACACATATATAGTCAACTAATCTTTGACAAAGGAGCAAAAAACATACTCTGGAACAAGGAAAGCCTTTTCAGTAAATGGTACTGGGAAAACTGGAAGAAGAAATAAAAAAAAAACACCCCATTTACCATAGCACCAAAGAAAATTGAATACTTGGGAATTAACCTAACAAAAGAAGTAAAAGACCTATACAAAGATATCTATAAAACATTCTTAAAAGAAATAGAAGATGATGTTAAAAAATTGAAAAGCATTAAAAAAGTTCATGGGTCAGAAGAATCAACATGTTAAAAAGTGGACCAGGACAACATCCTCACACCCTGTACAAAAATTAACTCAAAATGGATAAAGGACCTAGAAGTGAGACCTGCAACCATAAAGTACATAGAATAAAACCTGGGTAAAACTCTTCATCAATTTCACCTCAAAAATCCATTTTGGAAAACAACTATGGTTGCCAAAAAAAAAAAAAAATGAAGGAAAACATAAACAGCTGGGACTATATCAAAATAAAAAGTTTCTGTACAGCAAAAGAGACAATAAACAAAACAAAAAGAAACCCAACTGACTGGGAGAAATTTTTTGCCTTCCAGACAAATGACAAGGGTCTGATAACAAAGATCCATAAAGAGTTTTTACAGGTCAACAAAAACAAAGAAAAAAACCCAGTCAAAATATGGGGAGAACTAAAATGACACTTCATCAAAGAGGAGATACAGATGGCTCGTAGGTATATGAAAGAATGTTCCACATCACTAATCATCAGGGAGATGCAGATTAAAACCACACTGAGATACCATCTTACACCAGTAAGAATGGCCCATATAAATAAAATGGACAACAAGTGTTGTTGTGAATGTAGAGAAAAAGGAAATCTCTTACACTGCTGGTGGGAGTGCAAACTGGTCTAGCCACTATGAAAGACTGTGTGGAGGACCCTAAAACAATTGAAAGTGGAATTACCATTCAACCCAGCAATCCCACTACTGGGAATCTACAAGAGGACATGAAAACACTAATTCAAAAGGACACCTATACATGCATGTTTATTGCAGCTCTGTTTACAATTGCCAAGATTTGGAAACAAACCGAATGCCCCCAAACCAAAGACTGGCTGAAAAAAATATGGTATATGTACACAATGGAATACTATGCATCAATCAAGGAGGACAAACACATGTCATTCACGGCAATATGGATGGAACTAGAAAGACTCATATTAGCAGAAATAAGCCAAAAAAGAAAAAGAAATACAGGATGGTCTCATATATGATGAATATAGGGAAAAACAAACAAATGAATAAAAAAAATTAGAAACAACCAATGGGACTGAACAATGGAGTGAGAGAGGAGGGGAAAGAAGGTGGGGGAGGCCAAGGGCACAAAAGAGCAGGGTGACTAACAGGTGTTAGGGAAGTGGGAGAGCCCTTGGGTACACATTAATGCAATATAAATATAAATACACATATATATACAAATTTAAAATTTAAATTAAATTTAAAAAACATCACGGTGATAGTTGACATTCTCTGTGGATATCTCTTCTATCCTATTCTCCATTATACATTCTCAGAAATAGTAATCAGTACACTGGATTTGATATTTGACATACCAGTGGTATTTGAAACTTAAATCACACATCAGTAAATAATGTTATTTTGCATGGTTATAATTTTGTAGTTTGGTATTGTAATATGTATACCTATCTATGTAACATGCTTTCTTCCCCCCCCCCAAAAAAAAATAATTAAAAAGAAAACTTACATGACTCCTGATGGAAGTGCCTTCCAGTTCAAGAACTAAAGCTTTGAATTTAGTGATCAAGACCCCAAATTTCACCCTGGAGGTCTACAACCAAAGATCTCTCCTGCAACTAAGTATCTTAGCCTGGGTTCAATCAAAGGAAGAACCTGAGACATAGTTGTGTGTAGGTAGTTTCTTTAAGAAGTAATTCTAGGAAAGAAAGATGAGGTGTACGAGGAAAACAAAGGAGAAAAGGTAGGAGAGGAAGTCAATACACAGATGCATTATTGACTTCGTCACTCTTGTGGAAGATGAGAGCTTAATAAATGCATCTTTAAATTGTCCACCTAAGACTTTCTAACAATGTTACATTTTTTCCCCTTCACATAAATCTAAGAAACTATTGTCAAAGTTCCTTTCTTTAAAACTCTGTATTCCCAACAAGCAATGCAGGTTAATTGTATTTTATTGTGCAGGTCAGAGATATTTTCCTGTATCAGATGTCATTTTCTATTTTTCTTGACCTGAGCTTGTAAATTATTCTGCCTTGAAGCTCCAGTATTGGATTTCTCTCAAGTTCCAGGACTTCCACAGTCCTCTCTGGTTAATGTAACTTCCAATGTTTCATATGGTGTCCATGTTTCCAAAGGGACTTTGCTTACCCTACACCCCCCCCATCCCCCTCTGTGCACTAGAGATACATGTCATGCTTCACCATCCCCTTCAACCCATTAGCAGACCAGAACATACTGTGATGATAAAAATCTTTGCCAAAAGTTCCTGGCTATGATCATAGTGAGCCCTGAAAAAAAAAAAAAACAACCACATTTTATTTCATTTAATTTTCAGATAGGTCCCAAAAAGCAGTATCTCCAACAAATAGTTTAAACTTCTTCCCAAAGAGACAGTATTGCTGACTGAAGAGAACACTGGAGGAATACAGAAGACAGGTTTGAGTGTGGCCCTGGCATTAAAGAGATCAGATAATTTTCCAGTCTATGAAATGAGATGAGCAGTCATAAGTTTCTCTTGGATTGCTATGAAGATTAAATGCAAAAACATTTGCACATCTTATTTCATATATTAATACATATCATTACATTAGCATTTGTTTAGTGCATACTGTGAGAAAAAATGCCTTCTATTGGTCCTATTTGAACACATTGAGAACTACTTGCCAAGTCTGGATCTGAATTCAATATATAGAAATAAAGGAATTTAACCAATCCTGATTAAACTGAATGCCTTCTGTATTAGTCCACTCAGGCTGTCATAACAGAATACCATAGTCTTGGTGGCTTAAACAACAGAAATATATTTTTCCCACAGTACTAGAGTTGAGAAATCTCAGAGTAAGTTGCTTATAGATTAAGACATTCTTTCTAAGTGCCTGTTTGCAGATGGCCATTTCTCACTATGACCTTATATGCCTGTCCTCTATAGAAATACAGAAAAGAAATGGGGAGAGAAAAGGTGAAAGAGAGACTTTTCTTCAAGGACACAAGAAGAGAATCCCATTAGATTTGAGCACCAATCTTATAATCTCATATAACCTTACTACCTGCCTAACAGCCCTGTGTCCAAATATTACACTGGGGGGCTAAGGGCTCAACACATGAAGTTTAGGGATTACAACTCTCACCACAATATCCTTCAAGCCTGAGGTATAAATAATGAAATTAGAAAAATACAGCTTTATACATCTTTTCTTCAGATACATATATTTGAAAGAATGAGCCCCTCCAATTCATTCTTTAAAAGAGAACCATTCTGTAGTACAAATCAACTATGTCTCAAAACTCTTTATCCTGGAAAGACATTTTTTTTTTTTTTTCGGGATTTCCCACCAGGGTCTCCTACATTCTTCACCTCTTAGATATTTCACCTGAAAGGATATCTAGAGTCTCACAAAAAATATAAAAACATAAAATTTAGAAAAGTAATTGATTTACTATTCTAAATTAAGTTTCTTGCTTATTCTATGTCTTCTGAATTTTGGATATATTATGTGATTCTGTTGATCTCTCTTCCTTTCTCCTTTTCCTTTTCTTCTCTGCTCCATGTATGACAGAAACTATGTCAGTGTTTTTTTCTACTCCTTTCCCTCAACTCTCAGTAGGTCTTTCATTATCTCTGTCTTCTCTTTTCTCCATCATAATGCCTGTCCTCCCTACCTATTACTATTCCTATTTATTGCCCCTTTCCTCTCAGACACACCCTCTATTAACAGCTCTACCTGGCTTTATAATTTCAGCATTTTGGCATGAGAATTTTTCGAATTTTCTGCAGTAATAATAATGAGGCTTAGAAGAATGTATGGTTAAAAGTTACCTGTAAACAGGGGAAGTGCTAAATGAGCTCTCTCAGTGATAGAATTCAATAAATTGGGTCTACTCAACATGATCCTTAATAAAATGGTGTGTGTGTGTGTGTGTGTGTGTGTGTGTGTGTGTATTGGATCAAGTGAACCCAATTTCTGGCCAGATGGAAGACACATTTATTGAAGGCACACTGGGTCTTTGCAAAAGGTTCTTAATCAAAAGTCATGAGTTGCATAACAACACAGCACTGTCACTCAGATATGATGCTTTTTAAGAATCAGTTTGACCTTCTGGCTTTCAACTTTTAAACAAAGGATTTGAAGCAACAGCCTTTAGAAATTTTCTGAATTTGACTCTATGATTCTTCATATAATAGTATACTTCCAATGTAGTACTATATATGTATGTGGTAAATACAGATGTCAGTGTGTATGTATACAAAATATATCTATAAATATATGTGTGCATGTATAGATAAAACACAAACACATACTCCTTAAAGGAAACCTTTTGCAAAACCATTGTGGAGCTTCTTTCCTATTTTAGTGGGTCCTAAGTGGAAAGAAAGTTTCATTCTCCTTAAACACTGAGAGTAAAGAAGGAATTTGGAGAACAGATTACAATAAAAGAAGGTCAGGATATTCTTGGAGGTGGTATACTTTTGGTTTTGCTTTATAAGAATGGCATTGTACTATAACTTCAAATAGATCATATATTTGTATGCTAACTCACAAGTACTTTAAAGTTGGTGTTTATTAAAATCCTAATTAAGTTTAAAAGGCATAATGAATAAATTATATTAATAGATTGTGATTGAAGAGATATAGTACGACATAAACTCTCCTTTTGATGAGATGGTACCCATAAACCCACATTAAAATTGGGTCCAGAGACCCTAACACAGCTTCCCTCTGTCTCCATTATGTAGCAAAAGAGTTTGCTTTTGGTCCTTCTTTCAGTGTCCTACAGATATAAACAAAAGGAGTGTTTTCCCCACTAATAACTACTGCCTTTCCCACTCTGAATTGAGGCAGAGAAAGTTCAGGGTACAATTTGCTTTCCTTGCCTATCTCTGCTTCATTTCTTCTTCCCCAAATTTCTCCAACTGGAAGTCTAAGGCTTCAGGGTTCTCATTTCCTGCCATATGCTCTTTCACTTTCAGACTGTAGTGGAGAGATGAACACAAGGGAAATTGGTGACTATTCATGGATGATATGATGGCAGGAGAACTGTGGGGACTACAAGAATGTAAGAAAACAAAGTAAAATAAACAAATAATTTTTTTACAAAGACAGCAAACTTTAGTATCTTCCACATGTAGAAGGAGCAACTTTCCTACAAATTACAGAAGAAACTTCATGACCTAATATACTTACTTTTGGTTCTTCATATGATAAAAGAACTTAAAGAATGCTTACTCTAGTCACCATACAATATCTAATCCCCTGTTTTTTCTTATATAGAGGCCCCATTTTATCCAGGGTCACTACATGTCCAATTAGAAGAGCTAGCCTCTCCAGACCAAGATGTTGCTGGGACTAGCCATGTGACTAAGTCTTTGCCCATAGTTATGAGTAGAAGGACAATGTTTTTGCTTTCAAGAAAGAACAGGTTTGACTGGTCTTTGTTTTTCTGCTGCTGTTTCTATCCTTTTCCTTTTCTGCTTCTCATGCCAGGAATGCAGACAAGATGCCCGACAGTGCAGAGGCCAGTTTGTAAGCACTGAGGATAACAGAAAGTTAGCAATAATATGAGGCATGGTTTTACCATGAAAACAGAAGTATGAGTTGGTGGAGGGGTTATGAAGTGGGGCAGGAGAAGGATATGGGAGGATTGTAAAGGATTGTAATTGTGATTTGGGGGTTCTTTAGGCAAGACCCAAATATTAAGGGCAGGTCATCAGGAAGGACTAAAAGACACTGTGGGATGAAGTTGTAATCTACAGGGGGAATTTCTTTTCCTTCAGGGCAGTTTCTTCTGTTCTTAAGGCCTTTTAATGAATTGAGTCAGGACTATCCAGATTATCTAGGATAATCTTCCTCACTTAAACTGATTATATACTTTAATCACATCTGCAATTACCTTCACATCACTAGATTAGTGTTTGTAATAAGTGGGGATTATCATCTAGCCTAGCCTACATATAAAACTGATCAACACAGGTTCCAAATTGGATTGTTCTGTCACCATACTAGTTTGGGACTACTTGCCTCTAGATTTGTTAAGTTTTAAAAAAGTAAACCCTATTCATAATGTCTTGTTAGTGAGGATTCTGTTAACATACAACTAAATGTAAATCCTGGATGATATGTTCTTCCTCTACAAAATTCATTTTTAAGCTTTCAACTTGCTATAAATTCAAATATCTAATTTATAAGTAAAAACTAAGCAATACCTCTTGTTTTAGGAAGGTATGCACTCTCTCCCCAAAGTTCTAAAAGACATTGTTCCAAAGAGAAAGTCTGTAGGCAACGTGATTTATAAGATGAAAATTTAGCTGAAAATTTTTGACAGAAAATATATCCCTATTATAATACATTGAAAGAAAATAAGTAACATGAGCAAAGTTGGAATCTAGAACTTCCTGAAGCTAAAACCTGTGTTCCCTTTCTACTACGCCAAGATGTGAAAGCAAAATTCTCTGCTTGTCTGTGGAAAAAGAACTATCAACAGGGCCAGACACAGTGGCTTGTGCCTGTAAGCTTCAGCCTATGAAGGGGCTGGGGCTAGGGATGGCGGTTCGAGTCCCACTGGGGACCCATAGTGAGACCTAGTTCCAAAAAAATAGCTGGGCGTGGTAGCGTGCGCTTGTAATCCCAGCTACCTGGGAGACTGAGGCTGGGGATTGCTTGAATCTGTGGTACCCTGGGCAATGAGAGCCTGTGGTTCCACAGGCAAAAATAGCGAGACATAGTTCCCCCCCCCCAAAAAAAAGAACTATCAACAAATTATATAAATTTCATTAGAAATCCATACTCATAAGTATGATCATCATAAAGTCACTGCCAGTAATATTTAGGTAAATCACATTTATTCAAAATAAATTTGCTCTCACAACCAATATTAAAATTGAAATTTCAGTCTTTATTATTCAATATGAGAGATAAAGCTAATCTATGGTTGTATTTTTTTTTTTTTAATTAAAGCAGCTCACTTCTCAATATGTACTGTCAAAATGTTATCTGGAGAAGGGAGAGACAGGCTTTTCTACTAAAAATCCTTTGCCAGCTTTTCCTAAAACAGAGAAAAATCTTTAATGTTTTATCTGCTCCAAAATGGGAAAAAGCCCATAAGCTACCACCAACTAGTTACCTTTGTCATTCAGATACCTGCTGCTTGTCTGCCCACTCTAGGGCCTCTCCCACATTGATGGAAATAAAAAATTTTAAACTGAATTCTTTGCCATCACAGTCTTGTTGTGTAATTTCAAAGCCAAGCTAGACATTTAAAGTGATCAAATTATTTATTACTAACAAGAAAGTGATTATCTAAATAAGTATTACAAGGTAAGCATGTGAAAACCCCAGTTACCCCATTATGTGTGCTACAAAATAAACATGAAAAACCCAGTTACTTCACCATATGTCCAAAACTGTTTTGTTAGTCTCTGGAAACTTCACCAATCAGAGTCCATAAGCATGTGCTCTAAAATGGCATCTTTCTTTTCTTTCTTTGGCATCTGTTCTGGCTTCCTCTAAACACAAGGTGCAGGAGTTAGTGCTCTTCTTCTCTTTTGTAGTCCTCTTGACTTTAGGTATCAGAAGAACTCCAAGATACAGGAACCAACATCAATTCCATTTTCTCAGGCCTTGCTCACGGTCTTTTCAAAGGCATCTGAATCAAATTAGATAAAACAAACTCCAACATGAAGTTCAAATCTCCAAACTCTTCAGACTTCTTCAGCATTCATGAACTTACACACATACTAAGGCAATGTATTCACCAACCTGGGCCGAAGGTCATGGGCCCCTGCCTGCCTCAGCCATTATGGCCAGGCCTTCATCCTCCTCTAAAATTGGCTGAATCCTTTCTTCTTCTAAGCCCTTTTTATATTTTTTCATCTTGTTTCTCCCCAACCTCCACTCTTCTGGGAGAGTGAGCCTTGTCGATCATC
The DNA here is from genome assembly GCA_004024945.1 of Uropsilus gracilis. Taxonomy (NCBI): domain Eukaryota; kingdom Metazoa; phylum Chordata; class Mammalia; order Eulipotyphla; family Talpidae; genus Uropsilus; species Uropsilus gracilis. The sequence continues at coordinate 139,532 of PVHY01000745.1, read as the reverse complement.
TCACATCACCTCCCTTCAGTCCTTCTGAAAGAAAACTATGAATTCCAGTGAAGGCTATCAGTCACACTTTGGCATAGTCAAAGCTTTTCTCACTGAAACAATCAAGTCAACAAATCAAACCTCCGGAATATTACCAGGTCCTTCTTGAAATGTACAACTCTAAAGCTAAAGGGAAGTATCTCATATTTCCTACCTGCACAATGTTACTTATCAATGCATAACATCAGCTATGTTAATGGCAGATACCACTCTAACAAAAACACAAAGATGCAATTTGAGTAAGTGGAATGGGCAAGTAATGAGTGGGTCAGTCAGACCTTGGTGTCCGTACTTGTTTGTATCCAGGGAGCATATCAAGATGGGTCTACTGATTTGTTTATGTCAACTCAATTTTGTATATTTGGTACTAATCTATTGAAAGAGCTTGTAACCTCCCTTCCTTCCAAAAACCTTAATAAATAATCCTTATAGTTGCATAGAGTCTTGTCAGGTCTTTCCTTTCTTTGCTCTTCAGTTCCACAAACAACTTCAAAAGGTAGACAAGGTAAAGAATTTGATCACCATTTTCAACAGGAGAAAACAGCTTCAGAAACATGAAATGACTTACTTGTGTTCACATGGCAAGCAAACCACACCACCCACCATGGTCCCTGGAAAAGGAAGAGAAAATACACATCAACTTAAAGAATTTAGAAAACCCTTTTAAAAACGGAATAAAACTTGGGCCCTAATGTCTTGCTAATGACAAAGAGATCAAACAATTTAAAAGACTTCTTTTTTAACTGGAAGACTAACATTTACAAAATCTGCTCAGATCAACATGCTTCCACTATTTTAAATATTAATTTCTTGTAAGATAAGTAAGAGAGAATTTTGAGGATGCTGAGCATGTCTGCCTAGTTTTTACCCTTAAATGCCATTAATTTCATGTCTGAATTATTCTAAGGCTGTGTGTATTTTCAGACCCTCTTACTTACTGGGCCAAGTTGGGGTGTGTTAAGTACAAACTTAGTCACTAATGAGGTCCCCTGTGTTTTGCCATGAATGGTAGGAAGAATTTTTTAAAAATCACCTATTTCCATAGGCCATAGTGAAATTATACCTACCCCAAAGAGCCCTAACTCAGTGTATTTCTTACAATTTTATTTCCTTCTGATCATGTCCTAGAAGTAGGAAATATTTGTGTGATACTTTACAACAGAATGCATTTAGAGCCACAGTTTTAATATACATTCCTCAAAAAATAGAGACTCTGACCATGTATGTGGGGTCAAGGAAATTTCTCTAAAGTAATAACTTTTGAGTTTGGCCCTCATGTAAAACCTATCTCCTATTATTCTGAGATATTAATAAAATTCTCCATTTGGCTGCCTATATGAACAAGAATCATCTTTGGCACTCTGAAATAGATTTATTTAGAGCTCATGTTCAGAAGAAAGATTATAAAAATTTCAAATAATATTTACAGAAATTTGACTTATTCACTATTCATTTGCTCTCTGTTTCTACTGATATTGAAATCTCAGCCCATCTATCTTCAGTAACAGGTATAGTCTAATGTGTAGGAACATGAAAATTAAGACAGACTGAAGAAAATAAATTATTTCAAAAGTGTTTTTAAGGGGGGTATGTAGAGATTTTTCAGAGAGATACTAGAGGGACTTAGAAAAGTTTGAGGATATAATAATTATAGCAAATATTTTGAGAGATACACACACATACATACACACATAGAATTTGGATATACAGAATCAATTTATTTTTTATTCAGTTGAATTAATTTATTTTCATATAATTATATAGTAAATCAATACACATATTGAATTGATATACAGCATACATATATGTCGCGAGCCGGCCCGGACATGCTCAAACAGTCTGGCGACACGATCAAACAGGAGGGTAAGGATTATAGTTGAGTCAAGAAGACCCCAACCCAAGTGGCTCACAGCCTCTCTCTGGACTGTGGCACTCGGTCTATTTTTAACCAGACTTTTATAGTCACCAACAAACACTCAACAACAAAGGAGTTTCTCCTGAAACTGCTCAAGTCTTGGCCAAACCCACTCCACCTAAAGTTGATACTATTTTCCAATTAAGCAAACCTGCAGCAGCTTTATCAAAGCCAGCCAGTAATGAGAGCACATACAGCTCCCGACACTTATATATTGTATGTACTATCATAACCCTTTGTTTACAATGCTTGGTGCCATTGTATTTAATAAATATTTCTTGAAATAAATTTCCCCTCCCCTGTTTTCTGTTTACATAATCTACTTCTAATTACTGAACACAGATCTCAGCACATAGTAAGTAGTTCTATAAGAACCTGATCAAGTAAACTGAATTGACCCCTTCAAACTTTGCTTCTTTACATCAAAGACTTTTATTGTCAACATAACTTAGATAACTCAGGAGTTCAACTTCCCATTGCCAAAATGGAGAAGGTAATGTGATGCGGAGAAGTCCCCACTCTGACAAGTCTGTGGGAGAGTCTGGTTTCATGGTCAGAGACCTAGCAATCAATTAGAGAATGGGAAAAGTTGCCATTGGAAACCTAGAGGCCCTGTAGCTGTCAGGGGGAGTGAAAGGCTGGAAGCTAATCAGGCATAATGAGCTTACAGAACCATAGCTCATGTCAGCAGGCATTCTTATTAATTTCCTGCCCAACAGCCATACAGAGGATTGATTCATCCTTTGGACCTTCCCAGACTAGGATACTAAATCACTTGTCAGATCATGAATGCAGTGATGAAAATGAAGGAGTGACATAGTGGCAAGAATATCATCCATCATCCTACTACACCCCACCTTTGGAGAGCATCTTATCCACCTCACTTCTGTGTGAGTGGAAGAGGCCAGACTCCAAAAATGTGAAACTTTCAAGGACTGGAAAGAATGTCTCACCTAAGAAGGCAATAAAATTCACAGGTTAAAAAAAAAAATGTTTGTATCAGATCAGGGGTAATATAAATATGACATATGTGCTGTCATTCCCATTTTATGTGACCTTTTCACAAAATATTTTGTCAGATATTGCCAATCAATCCCTCTATTCTATCTTTGAAACAATTGGAAATTCCTTTCCACTATATCATACCATGAGCCTACTACCAATTAATCTCCAAAGATAGAGTATAGGGGGATAAATATTTTACTATTGGTTATAGGCAACCAAAGGAAAATATTATTATGACCCATTTGACTCCTTTATTTAATTCCTACTTAAAATAGTTCCTGTCCTTTTAAAATAATGCATATTTTCTGATTATACATTTTCTTTGTTCTAAATCTAAGAAAAATTCATACATGTGGTTATGGTGAGTTAGTCATAGTGTCTAACATAGTAGTGAAATCAGAGCATGAGGATTTAGTCAGTTTATCCTGAGAAGGGGAATCTAAAGGGCCAAAGGATACTTTCACTCTCAGAGGAATAAAATTTTAACTGAGTACTCATTCATATTCAGAAACAAATACCAGAACCTCCATGAGAAGCAGAATGTGTCCAGGTTTAGTTCAAGGGGACTCATTTTGTGACTAGCTTGTGAAGGGAAAATTATATCCTATTGCATATCCAGACAAAACTGAGACCTGGTGGACACAATATGTCACCCAAGGGAGCCACATGCAAGAAAGTGACATAAAAGAGTTCTGAAAGAGAAGGAAGGGTTTGCTAATAAAGATGCAGCAGACACCAGAAAGGGCATCTTAGACAAATGGAATGCCATGAACAAACATTCAGAGGATTCAGAAAATTTCACATAGTTTATGACATTTGCAGTCCAAGACATCCTTGTATCACAGATGCTATGATCTCTATTTCAGACTAAAGGGAAAATGAAGGATGAGTAATTTTAAATAACTTTCCCCAAATCATATACCTAGATATGCAGACAGAAAACTAAGCCTAAGTCTCTTAAGCAAGAGCCAGCTCCTTGCCATAAGAAATACCACCTGTAGTGGAAGGATTGATAACACTGCTTTATTCCATTACTAGGCAAAGAGGTTCTTATTGAATGAAAAACCAATAGAGAAAACAATATATCAAGCCAATAGTTAAGTAACAGTAAGGAAATGAGATCACAGTTTGGCAGGCAGCCCCTGAAATAGGGAAAAACATTTATGTTAGGTTCAAGCATGTCAACAATTTAATCCACATTGATTTGGCCTTGCTATTGCAAGGCCCACAGTAGTCTGCAGTGAAAGTTAATAGATAATTTCCTTTTTGCTTGTTGAAGCCAGTGCCCAAGAAAAGGGACTTAGGTAAGTCAGTAGAAATGTAAGCACTGCTTTTTGTCTTCTGTTCATTCATGTTTTTAATAAAGACGAACTGAGTTTTTAACTTGCACTGGTCACTGTGCTAAGCATTGAGGATATAGGATGAAACAGACAATTGCCTTATGATCAAGAGCTCAAAATGTAGTGTGGAAATAGAAACTAGCAAGTACAGCCTGACAAGAAACATATGAGGATAGTGAAGTACAGCATTCACAAGGGCACAAAGGAGGGAGTACTGGCTTTGAGAGGAATGGAACAGGATTCTAAAAGAGGTTTTTTTTTTTTAAGTGGACTTAAAAAGTGATGAGATTTGGCCAGTAGTAAAATTTGAGCATCAAAGCAAATATAATCAGTATTATAATTCACTGAATAAGAAAAGAATACATTCATGAGTACACATGGATTTAAGCAAGCACATGGTGGAACAGGATAAGTACTTTCTTATATTAGAAAATCAACAAATAGAAAGAATAATAATATATTGGATTTATAAAACCACTACTTCACATCCATAGCAGCAATAATACACTCAGGCAGGAACTATCAATTGATTCTAAAACTAGTGGGAGAAGGTTTGAAAAGTGATAGAATGATCTAAACTATCTCCTCAAATGTCACTTACTGATTATAAAGAATAGGAATTTTACTTTGCAGACACCAACATTAACCTAAAAGATCAAAGTTAACATTATAAGTAAAGGAACTTACTTATTTGACACTAATTGCCTCCTGACATGAAACACTGAGAAGAATAGGGGTCTAGCCTATTGCTCACCATCACACTGATATTTATGCCAAAATGCAAAAACACAATCTAATTGTGATGTAATATAGTTGAGCATCATTCCACAAAATAGCTGACTAGTACATTAAAAAAAAATGTCAATGTCATGAATGATACAATTAACAAAACTGCTGCAGATTAAATAGCACTGAAGAGACATAGACTATCTTTTATTAAAAACAATTTTATTGGAACAGTAATGAAATTTGAGTAACAGCTATAGTTTCAACAATCTAATCCATGTGCTAATGTCCTGATTATGATCATTATACTGTAATTTATGAAAGACAATGTCCTTGTTATTGGGGGGAAATACTGAAATAGTTAGGAGTAAGGAAGTATTATGTCTGCAATTTCTTCTCAAATGATTCAAAAAACACTGGAGAAAGAAAAACAAAAGAATAAAGCAAATGACGTACAATGTCAACATTTAGGGAATCTGGGAAAGGGTTTTAGAGAACATTATGAACTTAAATATTTGGGATTATTTTGTTTTCTGAGGCTACCCAAAAGTTTATTGAGTGCCTCCCCTCTCAACCTTCAATCTCCAGGTCATTTTTTCTTCTTGTAGTTCTTGTGTGTGAGTTCTAGGAAGATGATGGGGCAGTGGTCTAGTCTATTGCTCACTGAGACTCACAGGTGGCTATAACTTTCTTTCTCACCTGTGTGAACACAGCTGGCATACTCAGCATCTTGTATACTGCCTTCACCAGACCAGCCTTCTCAGCACCTTTCAGCCTATCATCACCTGTAAGATCTAGTGTTTAAGAACCGACCCACTGCACACACACTAATCTACCAGCCAGCTGTATTTGTTGTCCTCAATGTCAGTACCAATCTTGTCAATCACACAGCTTGCCAATCACATGATAGTACCAGTCATGTCCTATTTTTCCAAACAAAGTGAATCAATTTGCTATGTACTCAATATTGTATTAGGTGAGGCTGTGGCAACAAATAGACAAAATTTCAGTAGCTCAACACAATTTTATTGTTTTCTTACAAATGGTCCTAAGTGGGGTGTAGTCAGGGCCATCTTCCACCCTTCCACAGAGGTTTGAAATACTTTGTGACTTTCAAGCTTTTTCTGAGCATTGCATGTCAGTAGGCTAGAACCCAGAATGAACCTAGATAAGCCAATGTGGGAGGCTGAAGTAGTTCAGCACTGGGAGTGGAGCCATCACTCACAGTCACACTCCCTTAGAGAAAACTTAGTTATATGGGGACACTAAATATAAAGCATGTAGGAATAGCTCATACAGCCTCATGCGGCAAGGAAAACAGATCTTCATGGACAGTTAACAATCGAGATTGTTAATCAAGTGCAAACTGGGTTCTCCTGACAGTGTTTAAATCCATATAGTCACTACAGAAAAGTGAAGGAAAGTTGCCCTGGAAGAGTCTAGGAAGGCATTTAGTGAGGCAAAGGTAGATGTGATATAGGCCTTACATTTGAAAGTACTGAGCAACAATTCTAATTATCCCTTTAAATAACACTTATTTTACTTTTAAATATTACATGCTGGGGACACAAATATGGCAAATGAGGTAAGCAATGGAGCTGAAAGGATCAGAAAATAACCATAATTTAGCTAAAAGATCAGGGTAAAATACAACTATTTTGTTAAATCACAGCAAGAACAAAACCAGACTTGTCTAACAAATCTTCCATCAACAAATATTGTGACAAGCAAAAGTATTGCCTAATTGTTTTCATACCTCTGCATTTACTAGAACTGATGAAAGGACCATATATGTGATATTAAGTCCAAGTCAAGTCTCTCTTACTCTTGAAAGAAATGTGCTTAGTGAAAACAGTTCTTAGAGCTTTGCTTTTGACCTGCCAAAAACGTTTTATGTTTTACTCTAACCTGTTTTCCTTCACATTCTATTTTCCTAATCATACTGTTCTCTGGTTTCTATTTATGTCTTGAGACGGTAAATTACTGAAAAAAAGAAAACATAAAAAGGAATGAAAAAAGAAAAATCTATAGAATGCTACACCTTGAAACAACTTTGTAAAGTTGAATTGTATCATGCTTTTATAAATAAAGAATTTAATGTTATGATTTAATGATAGTAGGGCTATGGCTTACTATGAACTATGCACTTAGCAAAGTGACAGCACAGATGACAAATATAGACATAGAACTATGCACCTAGCATAGTTGACAGCACAGATGACAAATATAGATAGACAGACAGGTAGATAGATAGATATGCTATTGACCTCATTCGGGCTCAGTTTCTTCATACTTTTGATGGGGATAATAATTACATTTCTCTCCTTATTTGCTATAAGGATTAAACAGGTGATATATATGAGCACATACATTAAAATGATAGCTATATAACTACTTAATATATACTAGTATAAATACATATATGCATATTTAACAAGCATTAATATGAGTGTATATGTGCAGGTATAATACATATACATGTATGATATACTTAATTATATAATGCATGCATATATATTTACAATTTATTGTATGTAAATACACATACATCTCATGTATTTTTCCTTATTACAGTAAGGAAAAGTGGGAGATTTGATAATATTATAAGTATGAGGAAACTAAGCAAGGTCAGTAACATATTTAAGTTCACAGAATTATGTTTATTCCCAGGTATTTTATTTTTTTCAGTGTGATGGTAAATGGGATGTTTTTCTTAATTTCTTCTTCTTTTTCTGCTTGACTTTTGGCATATAGGAAAGCTACTGACTTCTGTGTGTTGATTTTGTAACCGGCTACCTTACTGAACTGGTTCCTCATTTTGAGTAATATTTCTGTGGATTTTTAGGGATTCTCTACATAAAGAATCATATCATCTGCATATAATGATGGCTTCAGTTCTTTTCCTATTTTTTTATCCCTTTTATATCTTTCTCTTGTCTCATTGCTCTAGCTAGTACTTCTAATACAATGTTAAAAGGTAGTGGGGAGAGTGAGCATTCTTGCCTGTTTCCAGATCTTAATTGAAATTATTTTAGTTTTTCCCCATTTAAGATGATGTTTGCTGTAGGTTTGTCATCAGTTACCTTTATTATGTTGAGGTATGTTCCTTTCATCCCCAATTTTTCAAGGGATTTTTATCATGAATGGGTGCTGGACTTTGCTGAATGCGTTCTCTGCATCTATTGATATGATCATGTGCTTTTTGATTTTCTCCTTGTTGATGTGGTGGATTATTTTAACTAATTTCTGGATGTTGAACCATCCCTGGGATAAATCCCACTTGTTCATGATGAAGAATGCTTTTTATGCATCATTGGATTCAATTTCAAAGGATTTTGTTTAAGATTTTTGCATCCATCTTCATTAGGGAATTTGTTCTACAGTTTTCTTTCTTGATGCTGTCTTTATTTGGTTTAAGTATGAGTGTGATGTTTAACAGTTTTCGTTCTCTCAATTTTTTTGAAAAGTTTTAGTAGTGCAGGTGTTAATTCATCTTTGAGTGTCTGGTAGAAAAAAGAACTTTAAAACACTGCTGAAAGAGATAGAAGAAGACATAAGAAAATGGAAAAACATTCCCTGCTCATGGATTGGAAGAATTAGAATCATCAAAATGGTCATCTTACAAAAGCAATCTACAGATTCAACACAATTCCTATAAAAATGCCAATGACATTTTTTAAAGAGAAGAAAAATTACTGAAATTCAGATGGAATAAAAAAGACCTTGAATATCAAGAAACATCCTGAACAGAAAAAAGAGAAAATGAGGTATTACTATCCCAGACTTCAAATTATACTGCAAAGCAATAGTAATTAAAACAGCATGGTACTGGCATAAAAACAGACAATCTCACCAATGGAACAGAATTGAGTGCCCTGAAATAAAACCACACATATATAGTCATCTAATCTTTGACAAAGGAGTGAAAAACTTACAATGGAACAAGAACAGCCTCTTCAATAAATGGTGCTGGGAAAAAATGGATCAGGACTTGCAAAAAAAAAAAAAAAAAAGAATCAAGTCACCTCCCTAGCACCATGTACAAAACCAACTCAAAATGGATAAAAGATTTTAATGTAAGATCTGAAACCAAAAAATACATAGAGGGAAACTTGGGCAAAACCCTCTATGAGTTGCAATTCAGAAATCCATTTCTTGATACATCTATATCTGGCAAGAAAATGAAGGAAAACATAAACAGCTGGAAACTGTTTATGTTTCCAGGAAAACATAAACATCAAGTTAAAGAGCTTTTGTACAGCAAAAGAGACAGCGGATGAAACAAAAAGAAACTCATGAGTAGGAGAAAATTTTTGCCTTCCATGAGAGTGATAAGGGATTGATAACAAAGATCCATTAGGAACTCACACAACAGCAAAAATAAAACAAGAAGCCCAATCAAAAAATGGGAAGAGGAACTAAAAAACACTTCTCCAAAGAGGAAATACAAATGACCAATAGGCACATGAAAAGCTTCTCAATGCCACTAGCAATCAGAGAAATGCAAATCAAAAACCACAATGAGATACTACCACCTCACAGCAGCAAGAATGGCCCGTATAAACAAAACAAAACAAAGCAAAAAAACAGGAAACAACAGGTGCTGGTGGGGATGTGGAGAGAATGGAACACTCTTACACTGCTGGTGGGAATGTAAACTGGTCCAATGACTATGAAAAGCAGTGTGGAGGCCCCTTAAACTAATAAAAATGGAACTACCATTTGACCCATCAATTGCTCTTTTGGCAATCTACCCAAAGGAGACCTTATTGTGGGTACAAAGGGAGGGGAGAGCCCCAGGGATTACAAAGATGTGAAATAATTATCTATATAATAAAGTATTTTTTAAAAAGGTCACAGAGTTAATAAGCAGTGAAGCTGGAATTTAAAATGGAAATTGGGATACTTTGTTTCCATTTTTCCTGCTGTATTCCTCTTCTAACCATCATACTGCCTCAAAGAAGTTGAAAATATTTAAATTTGTAATCAAGGTTACATGGAAGCTGTAGCAGGAGGAGGACTGAATGTGGATATTTCTGAGTGTGAAGCACTGTTTTTCTTTTTGCTCCACAAGATCTCACAGTATGTCTGAGTTAGAGAGTGAAAAGGGAAGAGGGCATTTTTGGTGAAAGGTCAGCAAGAGACTTCACAAAGAGAAGATAGAAAATCCCTCCAACACATACAAATTTGCAATTTCCAACCTCCCAAAGCCAGTGGCTCATTTCATGACTCAGGGGAAATTTGTCCTTGGTTACACAAGACAGAATCCACATACATACCCATAAACATGTTTACTAATGTGGAGAAAGGATTCCTCTAGTTGATGCCTGAGTGATCACAGCAACATGGAAAGACAAGGAAAGCCTTAAGAAATAGCAAAAGACTGAGAAAAGGGTAGTTAAACATGGACTGTGAGGACAGAAACAATCCTGGTACTACCTCAGACCCCAAGAATATGCAAGTCACAGGAAGGTCTTATAACTCAAAGCAGATAAAGGAAATGAACTTTCAAAAGAGCCAGGTACTGTGCCAACAGTTTAACTAGGTTAAATCAGTAGTTTCTAGCAAGAATCCAACAAGATAATCCCCATTTGTAGATGAGGAAATTACAGTTCATAGATAAGATACAACTTACCCAGAGTGGAACTGTGATTCCAGCCCAGAACAAATTCTAGGGCCTCTGTTCTTACCTGCAAAGCCATATTTCCTAAGAACTGTGACTTGTGCAAAAACACAGTTATCCAAGTGACAGAGCCAGGGTCACAGGTGTGTCCTACAAAGAGCTCAGATTTCCCTGGCTATCAAGTAGTGAGACCATCAACCACATAGAGGTCAGTCATACATTTCACAAGCACCTCTTAACATTTTGCCCTTCATTGCTCTGGAATAGGTCTTGTTCAAACTTCCCTTCCACAGCCCAAGAAATAAGCAAACAAAAATAAAAAGCTTAGCTTTCCATGATGAGGCAGTGTAAACATCTGGCAGACTTCCTGGGTCTTGGCTTCATTGGGTGGGATCTAAGTGTACAACGTGAGCGTATTTGGGTTTCAACAGAGGAGGCCTTGCTAGACATTACTCACCCCCCTGCAAAAGCAAACTGACCCAAAAACTTAGTGATGAAAACACAAGTGCTCTTGTATGTTGACCAAAAACTAAACAAATCGTTTGAGGTTTTAGGCTCAAAAATCTTTCAGAAATGCAGTTCCCACATATTCAGCTGGAACATGTGTGAATATATGTGTATGTTTGCTTAAATCTTATCTGGAATAAGATAGAGTATAAATATAAATATGGGCAAATAACTTAAATAAATTCAAGAAGAAACTTTTTCAGCTTTATAAAATGAAATGGATCAAACTGAGTCTCAAATGTGGATGAACCTTTGGCAAAATCAAGCAGCCACATTTTCTAAAGCCTCTGGATAACTTTGGGAATCACTCAAGATCTCTGAACTCTAACTCCTCATCTGCAAAAAAGGAGATAGCACATGTATTAGGTAAAATTCACTGTGGTAAGAATGGATTTTTAACTGACATGAACGTTTTATAAATTATAGAGTCCTACACACAGGAGTAGCTGTATTTAATGTTATTCCCTCTGAAGCTCCACGCCCTGTTGTGGCACCTTCTCACCAAGCCCCACACCCCAGCTGGGCTCACATTGACTTTGGCAACTCAAAGACCCAGGAAGACCTTCTCTTCATGGCCTTCCACTTCCCCACAAACACCAGAGAGATCACAGGATGAATTTGTTTCTGAATAGTAGGTAAAAGACAAGCCAGATTTAAGAAAGTGTAAAGTATAAATTAGTCTCTCACAGCACTCACCAGGCAAGTTCATCCCTCCCACCCAAGAGAAGAGACAAGAGAACAAGTCCTTTCTAAGTAGCACACGGAACATTCATTTCTCTGGATAACATGATATGAGGAAATCTGAAACACACATGTATTTATTGAGGTATCTAACAGGTAGTCCAAGTAGCACAAGCAGGGGGAAGGAGTGCTATGAGCATGACTGAGAGACTTAATTGGTGCTGAATTTTTAATACCTCTCTAGTAAACCAGGGCCTCAAGGAGGAATACCGAATAAAGAAATAACATGAATGAATGATTTCAAATAAAACAATGTAAAAATAAAGGTCAGTTCTGGTAAATTTATACAGGATTTTCTAATCCAAAAATGAAGAAAGAACTGACTTTTAACTTCAACTCTAAAGCTAGCCCATCAGTCTTATGTTTTATAGCTTAATTTGACTTGAACTACACATGAGGCAGGGATGCCATCATCCTTTTAGTACTTTGGATATCTAATAACCTTGACTTCAATACAGGGGACACTGGGTAACTGAATGTCAACAAGTGATCATGAGAGAAGAACAGGTTCAGCCCCTACAGTCCTATACCTGATAATGGCATCAGTAGAGTGACACTGCATGTAAGAAACAGCATGTTTCTGCAGAAAAATTAAGCAAACATGAGTGGCAACCCTGTAGAGGGACCAATGCTCAAATCACAAGGTCAGGCAGGGTCAGCAAATCAAGGAGAGATCTGGGGAATATAAGATAAGAGAGATAAGAGAGGCTTATTGTAGAACCTGACTGAGAAGCTGGCAGTTCCAGAAGGAACAGAATCAACTGGAAAATTGGTGAAAACATGAAAGGGGAGATAAGGAAGTGTTCTGTACACAAGTACTGGCAGGAACCAGGAACAGCAGTGTCAAGCTTGACTGATTATGGGTGGTGTTTTTCCCCTCCTTCTGTTAGGCCCAAGAGATGCAGGACCTTTGGTTTTTCATATCTCAGAGCTCTCTGATCCTGCTCTAGTGCTGGAGGTGTTTTTCATCACTGAACTTAGGAAAAGCATATGTGTACTTACACAGAAGAGATCCAGAATGGAAAAGATCAGTTGTATGCATAGTAGGTTCAAGTCCAGTGTCACAAAATGGAGCAGTAGACATGGCCAAATTATCTGGAACTATGAATGTGATGGAGTGGATAGGAGCACCAGACTAGAAGTTAGGGCAATAGTAAGAAGTTTTACAAGCTTTTTTCATGGATACATGATACTTAATGTAGCTTAGATTAGTTTAAGTACCCAAGTCTGTATGAATACCAAGTAAAAATGTGGCCTAAGCAAGCCCAGACCACCCAAGCTTAACTTGCCACTTGACATCATTGCTGAAACTCTCCAAAAAAGCAGCCAAGTGTGGGTCTGAGATTGAGATGGAGAATAGAGGTGGGAGCAGATGAGAGATGTGGAAAAATATGCCACAGGTTTATAACAGGTAGAACAAGAACCCCTCCTAGGGAGAATCTCTCTGTTTATTAAAATTCTTCAAAGTAGTTTGAAATGAAAGTGTCATCCTGATAGATGTGTGAGTAGGAGTAAAGCAACAACAACAAAAAGAAATAGTGTAAAATACACCCCAAATTAGTAGAAGTTTCGAGGTATAGGAAAGATAATATAGATTAGTGAGAATGAGGGTAAATGGATACAAGTTAATGTTATGACATGAGACCTAGTCACTGAACAGAATAAAAAACAACAGAAACACTCCCGTGCCAGAATTACCAACAGACATTTAAAACAATGAAGATCAGATATTGCTGCAAAAGAAATTGCTCCAAAACTCAAAATAACAATAAACAATGATTTCTTGCTTAAACATCTGTGAGTTAGCTGAAAGTCCAGGCGGTGAATCTAGACTACGTTTGTTCCAGGTATATGATACACAGTTCTTGTTCTTTTGGGGATCAGAGCAATACCTGGTGCACATTTTCTTTTGGCAATAACAGACTCAGAAGAACCAAATTCCTCTTCAAAAGCACATTGCAAACATCAGTTGTGTTTCCTCTGATAACACTTCCTTGATGAAAGTAAATCACTTATTAGTCTACTATTGATGTGGTAGGGAGGTTAACGCCTCTGCTGGAAGAGGGGGTTACAGAGGGAGTAGATATTTACCTAACAATACTCTAGTCCACCAGAATTCTCACACAAAGCCTGAACATGCACTGCTGCTGCCAGGTAAATTCCTCCTGGCATGTCTTTGTCAGCCTTCAATACATGTATCACAAACATGAACAGTCTGAACAGATTTTGTGCAAAAATCAAGGCAGAGGTGCAACATGGTGCAAAACAGAGAAAGTAAATAGAAATAGTGACTGAGCCACTAGAAATAAAGCGAATCAAAGATGGCCACAAGTACCTGAAGCTCCTGAAAATCATAGACATTGGGGGGAAAGGCAGGGAAGTGAGGCCTGGAAACATTCTTCATTAGATCTGAAGGAAAGCTCACTTGTCAAATGTATTACCTAGATTACTGCTAACAGCCATGGATAAAGGAGGTCAAACTACCATTTCATTGCCTTGGCTGGACAGGGCAAACCACAGAAGCCTTTGGGCTCCTGCTGATCAGGTGGGAAGAAGACACCAGTCAGATGAAGACAGGAAAAATACAGGGACCCAAAGATTCTTATCTGAATATAGCGAAAGTTTTTTTTGTTTTTTGGTTTTTTTTTTTTTGTTGTTGTTTGTTTGTTTGTTTTGAGACTAGGTCTCGCTATTTTTGCCCGTGGAACCACAGGCTCTCGTTGCCCAGGGTACCACAGACTCAAGCAATCCCCAGCCTCAGCTTCCCAGGTAGCTGGGATTACAGGCATACGCCACCACGCCCAGCTATTTTTTTGGAACCAGGTCTCGCTATGGGCCCCAGGCGGGACTCGAACCGTGATCCCTAGCCCCAGCCGCTTCATAGGCTGAAGCTTACAGGCACGAGCCACGGTGCCCGGCCTTTTTTTTGTTTTTTTTTTTTTTAAGAATAAAATTATGGCTGGACCAGTGGTGGTGCGTAACCCCCAAGGACTACAATGATGTGAAATAAATAAATATATATATATAATTTATATAATAAAAAAGAATAAAATTGAAAGACCAAATCTTTAGAAATGAGGTATTCTCTCATTGCCAATCATCAGGCTAACTTGGTATAACCTTTATCACCATGTAAACTTAACTAGGGTATTTCAAATCACCCCTGAAGTGGACAGCATTGAGTATTGAATTTCAAAATAAAGTCGGTAGAGATGGCAAGAATTACCATGTTGAAAACTTGCTCAATATCAGAAACTAAATATACCACTTTATTATCTGATTTAACCCTTATAATATCAATTCTCCTCAGAGGTAAGAATTACATCTACTATATGGGCAGAGTGACTGGTCGTTTTTCAATGTGAAAGGCATAATGATACAGGGTGGTACTAAAGCCAATTGAATGTAGCAAGAAGCACAACATGAAGGCCAAGGAGTCAACAGTCATAAGACATCTTACAATCTCCAAGCACTTAGAGTTGCAAAGCAGATAAATTCTGATCCCTTGGGCCTGAATGAAGAAAACATACCTACAGTATCACCCATCATTTATCTTTGCAGAGTACTCTCCAACATCATCTCCATAGCCAGAAAAGGAAAAGAGAGCTGAGACCTGGGGGGAAGGGGAGGAGAATGTCCTTTAATATATGCTGTTGTGTGCCACCTACGTGTAAATCAATAGATTAAAAACTGCCTAGTCAGCTTCTACCAAAAACTTTGGTCTGGGAGAGGGGATTAGTTTAGTAGGCTCCACCTGCCAGGTCAACCCTGATCTTAGTCGGATGATGGTGTGAGCTGAAGCCCTTTCACTGACTAAGGTTTCTGGGGAGGGACTTCAGCACACTCCCACCACAGTCTAGGTTACTGGTGAGGGTGTGGGGTGAGTCCTATACCACTTGGGTCTCAGGTTCTTGGGGGCTAGGCGTCTCAGGCTGGGGGACCTGGCCTCCTCCATTATGTGGGGTGCGTGGAGCTGGGAAGCCTCTGTTGGATCCCTCTCTGGTTTACTTCAACCTCAATCAGACCAGTACTAGAAAGAAGAACACTAACAATCCAGCTGCAGATATCCAAGAGAGGAAAGGAGCAAAAAATGGTCCAGAATATATTCATCACCTGGATAGAAACCAAATGAAGCATTATTGGAACCACAGAGACAATACTGTGAGACTAGCTGTTGTGGTGACCTTTCACAGAGCTACACCTACCAGATCTCTGGGGTTGGAGAACCAAGACCCTGTTCTAGAGATGTGTGCGACATGAGTGAAGTTCCCTCCTTCTCTAACAGTGGGGAAGGGAAGTCACAGAGGTATGGCTATGGCCCCATGACTGAACTATAAACGACAAGAAAGGACAGGATCTGGACTAACCACCTGCTGGAGTCTGTCCTCACCAGGGAACTTCTCCATTGTCACCGACTGGAAGTTGGGTTCCCAATGCCAGATGCCAGAACTATACAACACAGAAACAACAGACAGTAGACAGGGACAGACATTGGAAAGGAGGAGGCAGTCAGCATGACTGTCTCCTCCATCATAGGAAGTGCCACAATAAGAGTCTGGAGAACCACACCACAGACACACCCTAAGAGAGGTTCCATGGCCTAGCTGCCTGCTTCACAGTAACCCCTGGAGATCCCAGCAGCCTGGACTGCTGCATTCAAGGAGTACAGGTCCTTACCCAGAAAAGAGGACATTACTCCAGAAAAAAAGAGACTAGTGAGTCAAGTATCAACCAAAGACTTACAGCAAGAGAGGAGTTGGCATAACCAGAAGAGAAAAAGGGGTAAGTGGGAGTAGGGTGGTGGTATAGGGAGGACCATAATGGGAACAATGACTATTCTTCAGCTAAAAACTACCTAGTGATAAAGATTATGTAAGTTGTCTATACCATTACATGATAATGGACTGGTACCTTTAGGGAGAAAGTTCAAGTCACAAAAATCAAGTTCCTGGTTTTAACATACTTATCTATACTTAGGATCCCTAAATAGCTACCTTCCATAAATTAAATGAACATTTGCTAACATCAAGGCACAAATAAAAAACCAAAATTACCTTAATACTGATGGCTGGATAATTTTGTTTACCTTCAGTATGGCCTATCATTAATGCAATCAGTGACAGCATATTTAAATATCAACTAACCCAACTTTCAATATCATAAAACACCACCTTTCTGTGCATATAAAACTGAATCTCAATCTTCATGACTTTTCTCAGAAACTTATTTCAAAACTGCCTGGAAAAAGTTAGCGAACATTTTTAGAAAAGGAGAGGTGGGTGTGCTATTTGCTTCTATGTTTACTACTCAAAATCATTTGTTTTTTGGAAGCCTTCATATTTGTGTGACAAATCTTTTCTCATATCAGCTTTTAGAGTAGCTTAAAATCTGTTCAGTACTCAGTAACACTGAAATTTCCTAGATGTCAAAAAATGGGTGCAGTTAAAACAAACAAAACAAGTGATGGAATAGCAGAGAGAAGACTGAATCTCTCTCCAAAAGTAGTATTTCCCTTCACTATGTTTTCCCTTCACTTTCTATCTTCCTTATTCTCCTTACTTCTTAGAGAATATATTTGATGTTGTTTAGGAAAAGAGCAGGAAAGTCTTACAGAAGGTATATTTGACTGTATTGGAGATGAAGTCCATTTATTTCTAGAAGCCTTTCCCATTTTTCCCCCTGAATTCATTCTGAGTGCTCAAATGCCAAGAGAACTGGTATCTAGATACTTGTGTATATCAGAATCTAACCCACATTGTTTTCATGCAGTATTTTGAGCTTATCCTGAGCTGTTCTTATCAAGAGATAACTATCCGTACTTAAAAAGCTTAACTTCAAGAAAAAGTTCTGGCCACTAAAATAATATTATTGGAAATATTAAGAAGGCAAAGCTCTGTAAATTCCTCATTCCACTTTATCAAGTACTCACTAATGCTTGTGTTAGATGGGAGAAAGAAAAAATATAGATATTCACATTTTCTTCTCTTGGATAAATACTTCGACCCTTTTTAAATCTTAAGTATTTCAACAAATAAGTACAATGTTCACTTTCAAATATATGTCTTAACCCCTCTTTTTCAAGACACCTTGCTGTATACTAGCTCAAGAATATAAGGCAAGCCTTCCTTTCTGATATGTACCTGAGTTTTCCCAAGTTCTCTGTTTCCTGTAGCTACTAAGCACACTATGCCCAGACAGTACAAGGAGATGGTCTTGATTGTACGTATATAACAAAAATCTGCAATTTTAGTACCTTAAGTGACTGTATGGGCTGATGGATGAAAAGACCCTTCTTCTCTTCTCTATTAGTTTTTGAAGAGAAATGTCATGTTAATCATGAATTAGTACCAAGATCTTTACTGCACCAACCAAAAGCAAATGTTCCTGGTTCCCTTCCTTCTTTCACTCAATCCCTGTTTGCTCTTTGTACATTATTGTTTGACAAAACTACTGAATCACCAAAGTGACAAAGTATGGGAGAATAAAAGGCAGATAAGGATCTCTCAACCAAACCATGTTTAATCATCCCAAATCATCTGCACAGCAGATCACTCTGATCCTGCAATTTATAATAAGAAATATGTATTTGGTCTTCATCCCCAGTCCAGACACATAGTTTCTAAAACCCTTGTAATCACCTGAGAGAGGCTTAACAGTGTTCTTTAATATGCTAATGAGATGATCAGAAAGCAACTAAAAATGGGGTTGATTATCTAAGTTGCCAACACAGTGAGTGATGCTGGGTTGGAACTTTCAGTCTATTTGTCTCCATACCACACCCTCTCTCTCCTGTTCTCAAATCCCTTCTCCCTCCCACATAAGCCCAAGAACTCTGGGGTAGGGTGAGGAGCTGGAGATTGAACTGAATCACCAGTAGTCAATTACATCTATATAATGAGCTTCCACAAAAACCCAAAAGGATGAAGTCGGAGAGCTTCTGGTTGGTAAACGTGGAGATTTGGGGAGAACAGTGCTGAGAGATGAAATGATAGTTCTTCTCTTCCCATATATGTTGCCATGTGTCCCTCTTCCACCCAACTGTTCCTGAGTTATATATTTTCTAATAAATTGGTGATCTAGTAAGTAAGCTGTTTTTCTGAGTTCTGTGAGCTTCTATAGCAAATCAATAGACCCTAAGGAGGGGGTGGTAGGGACCTCAAGTATTACAACTAATAGATCAAAAGCAGATTAACAACCAAGGCTTGCAATTAGCATCTGATGTGGGACAATAGGTCTGAATCCTTAATCTGTGGGATATGTGTTATTACAGAACAGAATTGCCAAAATAGAGTTGAATTGTTGGACACCTCATTGGTTTTCAAGCAGAATCAGAAACCATAATATGAGAGATTTGATTTGAAAGTCTTTTTTTTTTCCCTTCAGGAAGTCTATGTCTAATCTTCTTAGAGTTTGAATTCCATAATGCTCTAAATTATCTTTTGATTCTTCTCTCAATTTCATTTTTAAAAGAATCATTCCTACAACTTCACAGGGTTTTAACACTGCTATGGATTTGAGGGAGGAGGAATCCATAGTCCGAGACCATATTTTTGAAGCAGGGTGGAGGTTGATGATGGGATTGGGTAATAAAAACTATCTATTTACCACTAGCTGCATCCAGCTGTGACACCCTGCTAGGTTATGGAATAAAGTACAGCAAATAAACACCCTGAGGAGACACATACACATGGAAATCCATATGCTCACAAATCCTGGAAAAATATGTACTCAGTGATGAGCACATCCAAAATAAACCATCCCAAGCCAATGATTTGGAATGCTTTCCATGTTGCTGCCGCAGGAGTTATTCCGAAGACTAAAGTAGGATCACTAGGTTCACTTCTCAGAACTGGTACACTGTCCTTTACCATCATTTAAGATTCAGCAAAGGCATCACCTACTCAGAAACATCTCCCTTGATATTTGCGACTGAATTACTTCCTCAGAGATTCCGTAGTTATTGGATTTTCCCATCACAGTTTCAGAGGAGCAGTGAGGGGCAAATTCCAACCAGTAGATGGTGTTTGAACACACCTCACCCCCATATCTATGCTGACAAGATGTGAGGGGCTAAGGACTACAATTCTTACCATGCTGTTAATCTGACTTCATAAACAGGGGAACACTGGGAAATAGGGGTGGAGTTTAATGGCCACACCTGCCTTAAAACTGAACACATACATGCTCTGGCTTTCTTGCCTTTTTAGCTCTGACTTGCACCCTGGTTCTGCAGATAGGACAGATGGTATCTGACCATACACTGGCCAACTAACTCTCTCTATCTCTTCTTCCTCCTTCCCTCCCTCCCTCTCTCACCTAATTTACAAATAAATCTTAGACTTTTAAAAAATTAGTTCTCTGTGTATGTCTGATTTAAGGTCTTATCCTGAGTTCAGAATCACATGAATGAAGAATCAAAAACTGGGACATATTTATTTCCAGGGTTGCCTGCTAGTGAAAGCATTCATTGCATACTAGTCGCTGTTTTTCCCACTAGTCACTAGAGTCATGAGCCAAGTTGTAGTCATCTTCATTATCACCAACATTTAGTACAGTCAGTGCTATAGCAACTCTGTAAATGTTAGATTAAATGAGTCCATTCTATTTAACATCTTAATTTTTTTGTTGGTTATTAATATTTTTTAAATGGGGAAAAAAAGCAAAAGAAATAGAAGGAACCTTAAGTATTAACCAGAATCTAGTTTACTTAACAAAATTTCACCACCTTTATCCTGGCCATTCCTGCTACTTAGCACAGGCATTGTGTCCAGTTTCTCCCTTTTTTATTCTTTCTTTTCTCTCCCCTCCCCTTAGATATAGTCAAGAAAATATAAACAAGTTGGCAGTTCTTTGTTAGGAAACACTAATGTTATCTCATCTCTTTATTCTACAAGTGAGGAACTGAGTCTTCAGACATTCCTAGCCTCATTTCCACCTTGATTTCTCATTCTCTCTACTCATTTATTTTCTCACTGAGAGCTCACATCTAATCTTCACTCCACTACCCCACCCTTCACTCTATCCAATTCACAGTGAAGAATGTAGACCCTGATGTTGCTATTTTAAGACGCTGAGTTGGATAAAGTATTCTGAATGATTAAAATATAAAATGAATATGACTATAATACTTTTTGGATTGTATCTTATCTCCCTTGTGGTTTGTTATTCATATCTAAAGGGATCTCTCTCTCCCCCCACCACCATACACTGAGGTGCTCAAAGTCAATTGATAAGAAACAGATACTTTACAATAACAAAAACTTACCAATAGACTCACCTTTCTGGAACACCTGCTAACACTCCAGGATTGTCAGATGTTTGCATCTAATATCTCAGTCCCACAAAAGCTCTGAAAGTCATACTTTATCCCCATTTTAGAAATGGGAAGTTTGAGACTCAAAAAAGCTAAATATTATGTCCAAAATCACAGACCTAATGGTGAATGAGACGAGATTCAGACTCAGGTCTCTTGTATAAAACCACAAAATTTCCCTAACATCCAATGCTGAAGATACTTAAGTGAAGAAACAGTCTCTATTCTGTAATCTTTCTGAAAACTATCTCTGTTTCTCCTCTCTTCTTCAAAGATGTCTCTAGGAAAAGGTGGTTGCTAAGAAGACCAAGCAGCAAAGAGCCCAAATCAGGAATTCGGTCAAGGAAGAGCACCCAGTACCAGAGGAAGAAGTCACGAGAAAATCCTTCCAGCCCATTCTATGAACACAGAGAACATGGTCCCCTCCAAATTGGAAAAACTTTTAATGGGCTTCCACCCAGCACTTCACCTCTTGCCCAGCAACATGTTAAAAGCACCACTAAACACCTGCCACAGTGCTCTCATCTGGCCTTGAAGGATTGCCCTGTGGGCTCTGCAATTATAATTGAAACTGCGGGAACTCAGTAACTTCCTGGAAATTGTAGGTTCAGTCATACTAAAGTGACCATTTTAGCCAAACCAAATAACTTCCCAAACAGAATTCCCACTAACCCCAAACAGTGCTCCTGCTAACCTAACACTCTCCAGATTTTAAGGCAGAGAATAAAGACACAGCAGGGCCACTTTAATCCTCTTGAAACACTTTTGTTTCCTGAAGTTTAGACTTATGGTCAATTTTTATTCTTCGATATTACTTTTGTTCAAACTAATTATTCAGAAACAAACTAGTGATTGATTCTGAGACTAGAAGTCAAAATTCAATGATGATTCAGCAAAAAGGGTTGTTCCAAGAAGTATTGTGCTAAATGACTTCTTATCCATTCCCATTTATCAACACAGCAGCTCTGTTGGGTTGTTGGGTACATCCAGATGGTAGATAAGAGATTATTTTGCATTGTTCAGTGAAAGCATGCTGAGCAGAATTTGATCCCAGGCTTTTT
The DNA here is from genome assembly GCA_004024945.1 of Uropsilus gracilis. NCBI lineage: Eukaryota > Metazoa > Chordata > Mammalia > Eulipotyphla > Talpidae > Uropsilus > Uropsilus gracilis. The sequence continues at coordinate 117,262 of PVHY01000745.1, read as the reverse complement.
GTTTGGTTTTCTGTTGTGGCTGTTCATCTTACTATTTTACAACAACCCAAAGAAGCCAAGTTAGTTGTACAACAATGGGCAAGTAGCAAGAAGTTCATCATGGGCACTGACATATGAAATAACAGAGTATGTGTGATTCAGCGAATTTTAATAAGTCTGTGGTGAGTAACAGGAAAGTGGTCTGAGCAGGAAGTCAGGACTAGATCACTGAAAGTAAGGCACTTGGGCACCAGTCAATGAGGAATGTCTGAGTAGTTTTAAGTAATTAATTCATCATTCTTTCAACAAATATTTTATGTTATACCAACTATGTATTAAGCCCTAGGGACAAAACTGTAAACAGAACAGATGTTTCCTGTCCTCACTGGACAGTTCAACAGAAGATGGGTCATTCCATATAGAGGAGACAGTGCTCTCATAGGGGATGAATAAGGTGCTAGATTACTTTAAGAGGACCAATGAAGGATGACCTCCCAGGGGAAATAATGTCTGAATCAAGACTTGATGGAGAGGGTATGTAGAGAAAGTGATAGTCAAGGAGATTGTTAATAGTCACTGGAAAGAGCATGCACAAGGTTAGAGATAAAAGAAAGGAGAGCATGTTGGAATAACTGAAATATAGCAGAATGGATGATGAGCTTGACTGAACATGAAGCTGGAAGGGTTGTAGAATCAGAAACAAGAAGTTAAGCAATGTTATGACTCATTATTGTTTTAGAAAACCAACTCTAAATATGGTGGCAGATGGACACATAAAGTCATTCAACATAGATTCTGTCTTTAAAAACATCATGAGAATGTGTTTAAAAAAAATTATGAGCTCTCAGGAGGCAAATTTTGACACCTTTCCCAATCAGGATGCTTTCAGCTATAAGCAACAGAAACTAAAAATGACCTAAGTAATAAATAAAGGCAATACTTTCTATATAAAAAGGAAGTCTAAGGATAAGAAGAGAATAGAACAATCAGAGGCTCAGGGCAGTCATTTTATTAAATATGTATTTAATATATCTACATCTGTCCATTCAATCATCCTCAACATTAACCTATTCTAAACATGGTCTCTTTTGAGATAGAGCAATGGATGCCAATAGAAATTGGGGCTATAAACCTCTTTATTATCATAACCCTTTCCCCAAGGATTAAACCTAAGTCCTTTCCTTTGTCTGATTATATTCACAAGCCATTATACTCACTTATCATTCTTGGACAAGAATGATTCACTTGATCATGGGTTGGGGGTGGTGAGGGAAATTACCATGTGTTTATTGACTTAGATTAATCAAAATCTAACTGTAAAAATGGGAGTGGGTTTAAATTTCCTTGGTCTCATAGTGAAGGATGTGGACACTTCAAAGAAATCAGGTTGTGTGGGGAACCAAGAGGGTGAAAAAATGGGTGCAGAGTTATCTACACTCCACCACTGCAAAGGTGGCAATTTTGATTTTGAACAAGTTATCACATTCCTGATACCTTGTTTACTCTGCTGGAGAAGACAAATCTCAGTTCACCCCCTGACCAATTATTCATTGAACAACAAGGTGGGAACTCTTATCTCCTAACTGGGTAGGTTTAACTAAATGAAAGTACCTGTGTACCTAATCTCCCCAAACATTGGGCATAAGCTATTCTGGTTAAATAGAAGTTTATTAAACTAATTTTAATGTTCACATAAATTTTAAAATGATCTCTAGGCCAAGGCATTTTCTCTTTTTCCCCTCACAGAATATTGTTGAGGATCAATTTCTCCAGTTTAACATCACCAGGCTTTGGCAGCAGCTCATACTTGGAATATAAATGATGTCATCTGGTTGGCCTTTTCCCATCACAAACAGTAAATCTCTGAATCTGGAGAGATCTTTTATTTGGTTACACATATTGTACAGCATCAAGAGGTTAGAACACATGTGCTAGAGATTATTAAAATCATCTGGAGGAGAATGGCTTATTATTGCAAAGCCCAGAACTTACGACCCTTTCATGCCTGGTATCTCCATCAACTCTTCTTTCGTTTGTGCCTTTTCAAAGCAAAAGTGACTCCTGATCTTTTGCAGACGAAAGTTTTTCTGATGTTTCTTCTCCAGAAAAAGATATCCCTCACGTAAAAAAAAAAAAAAAAGGGACAAGATTTGGTATCAGACAGCCAGCTGCAGCTCAGCATCATATAAGCATATATGACTTTGGGCAAGTCATTTAAATTTAAATTCTCTTAGCTTAAGTTTCTCATCTGTAAAACAGAGATGATGATAACCAGTCTTATAGGGTTGTTTAAGAGGAAAAGTAAACAATGACTGATTATTTGCTTATAATTTGCTAAAATCTTTCAATTACATTAGCATTAAATTTATCCTACACATGGAAGACACTCAACAGATGTTTGTTGGATGGCTTGTAACTAGACAGTAATATAACTCAATGGATTCTGAGTAATCTCACTACCTCACATCTCTGAACTTAGTCTTCTTCAGTTCCAATGTGCATTCAATTTTGTTTTTCTTGTAGAGGTGCTATAAGGTATAAAGAAAATAATACACACGAAGCATTAGACTGTCTGGGACATCTGTGTGCTTGAGTCTCCTTTTCTCTTATATATTCTCTTTTAAGAGTCTCATGTTTCTCTTTCCACGGGATTGATAACAGTATAGGCATGATAGCTACCAAAGAACACAACTGTGTAGCAGAGACAACAGCAAGCCCAGGCTTTGGTCTTAACTTTTCAACTTGTGTAAACTTTGACAATTTTCTAAGGTTCTATGTTGTCCCAAACAAAAATGAAGGATCTAGTTTAGACCAGATAATCTTAAATGTTTGGAATTCATAGATCAAACAAACAAGTAAAGGAACCACAAACCAGAAGCCTAATGTAGCAGATAAACTTTTTGATTTGATAAATAGATATTTTTCAGATAACTGCCACTTGCCATTATATTCATTTTAAATAAAATTTAAATTTAAATTTAAAAAAAAAGAAAAAAGAAAAGTAAAATTCTGGAACACAAGGAATCTCTTTGAATATAATAATTTAATTATGACATTTTTTTTTTCATTTTTTGGCAAAGTGATAAAAATTTGTCAGGACAAATATTAGGTCTTCAGGGTATCATTTGGCCATCAATGGGCTCTATGCCTGGGAAGGTGTCTTCTAACATGACTGTCCTGTGATTTTTATTCTGACTCTACTGTGGTAAGAAACTATGGTATTAAAACCACAGTACAAATAAGTATAATAAATAACATTACTGAACTGAAATATCTTGTTCTCTATAAAGAACTTAATTAAGTCAAGATAGACTAAGACATATGTATGGATTAATATATAGGAATGCCTAACAGGTTCCCAAGACACTCTTGCCTCTGACAGTAGTCATTGTATTCAAGTTTTGGTCTCTGCCTTCTGTAAAATAATGATGATCACATTTGCACCTACTGCATTAAATGTGTGATCTATGTAAGCAGATCAAATATATCCAATATAATCCTAATTCAGGCAAATGTTCACTCCAAGGTCAATTTTTCTAATATTTCACTCTCTAATCTCAAACTGAAAAAAGATCTTTGAGCTCTGCCATGGTGCTTCCAGAGCCATCTACTGCATTAAATGTGTGATCTATGTAAGGAGATCAAATATATCCAATATAAATCTAACTCAGACACCACATGTTCTCACCAAGGTCAATTTTTCTAATACTTTCACTCTCTAATCTCAAACTAAAAAAAGATCTTTGAGCTCTGCCATGGTACTTAACAGAACCCCTGCCTGAAAGTCACATATTTTGTTACCAAGATTTTAAATAAGGATCAGTTGATTCATAATTAGTATTCATTTCTAACAACTTGGATTACCTCATCCTAAACTAGACAGAAACATATAGATAAAACATATTTAAGAGAAGATAGCAAAACAGGTCAGTGGTTGACCTCACAGAAAGAGGTCACATTAACAAACACATTAACAAAACTGACTCAACAACCATAACTTTAATTCTAAGTCATCAAGCAAAGTTTAAATGATGTTCTACAGCCTTTTAAAAGAAGTGAATGGTTATAGATTTTAGCCAAATCAGTTTATACAGATGCTCTGGGGGAAACATTTCAGTTATCAGGAAATTTCCCTAAAGTAGCTGGATGTTAATTCTCCTATCATCCTTGATAAATGAAATAATAACAGCAGACAGTCTCAATAACTGGTTATTATATTGTACTTTTCCTTTAACGAGGGACTATTTCTATCCATTTTATTATTTAATATTTAGATTGAGCCAATGAGGGAGAAATAAGAATTGTAATTACACACTTCATTTTCCAAATGATGGCACTGAAACTCAGCATGGTTAAGTAGCTTGCCCAAGATAGCAGAGTTAGTAAGTGGGAGGGTGTGCAAATTCAAGTCTTCTGACCTTATGCCCTTGCTTTTCCAAATCCCTGCTATTCACTCATTCTTATAAATAGCTGTAAGACTAATATTCAAAAGAACTTCCTTCTGGTTCTCAGACCCATTATAAATGCCACTTGGTCTAGAGAGAAAAATAAAACCCATGTTCTTTGCTGGCCTATGTGCTAAGTCATTGGCGCCCAGAAATAACCTCCTGGAGACTAGGGACCTTATATTTACCACAAAGCATTGGGCAAATAACTAGTTGGTGTTTTAGTGTTTTGTGGTCACTTAATCTGTTGTGTTCCTTCTCAAGACTCTGAAGGTTTCCTTTTTCAGTTAATTTTTATTTACGTTTCTGAGGTCTGCGTTGTTTGGGGTTTGGTTCATTGGATGTTTTCCTTGGAGTGTGTTGCCATTGGCTTCAGGATGTTCCTGCTCTGCTATTTCATGGAATTTTCCCCAAGTGTGGATTGCTATGTATTTCTTTGGGGCAGTGAGCCAAAGCAGTACTGGTATGTAATCTGTTCTTCTGGCCAGAGGACTGCTTGTCACCCATCCACATGGTGCTTGATTGTATTTCTCCACTGATAATTCCCCTCCCGGCTGTTAATGTGCAGCGACCTTGGAGTTCAGCCATCTTGTGTGTTGCACATTATTGGCTCAGGATAAGAGGAACTCAGTTGCTTCTGATAAAGATTGTGTCAACTGATTCTACTAGTTTGTTCTATGAGCGCAGGACTGGGGAAGGAGATATACACCAAATGTTAGTGGAAGAGTGGAGAAGGCTCAAGGGCAAATGCTACAGACAAAGCAAGTGTGTGATTGAAAATATCGAGGCCTCTACACAGCTCTGTTGCCTAGTAGGAGACAGATTCAGAAATGCCAGTTGCATTGCAAGTTCCACATGCTCCCATGACCCTCAGTAAGCCTGTCTCCCTTTGCATTTCACAAGCCCATAAATGACGTGGCAGAGAAAAATAAATTTGTTTCATTTCAGAAAGTTTTGTCCTTTAGATGCAGAGAGAAAACTGAGGTCAAGCAGTGTTTGGTCATGGACATGGTATGTTCCTCTCAATATTTTCAATCCAATTAAGATGCAAAGTATACACTGAGGCAGAAAGTTGCTGTTGATAATTCCTTTCTTTGAATGTTTGATATATATATATATATATATCATATATATATCACATATATATCATATATATATAGCACTTCATTGCATTTTTTGGTATGTATTTTGAATCCCTACTCTTTTCACAAAGAACTTGTGAGGGCTTACAAAAAGATATCAGTACAAATAATATATCCCCAAATCATTGGAATAACAAGGGTAAGCAGATAATTAAAGACATACATAGTATTGATGTTTAGAATTTCATAACAAATACTCTTGCAAAATTACTAAACATGATTCACAAAATTGTTTTGGAAAACTGTTTATCATTTAAAATGTTGTGTGGCTCTCAAATCTATAGTCTGAAATGGGTGCATTTGCACCCAATTTAATTTTAATTTCATCTTCTAGGAAGACAGCTTCAGTTCCATGTCATCTCCAGGCTCTAGCATACCTCTGAAGGCAAAGTTTTCTTATTTTCAAGAAGCTAAAAGGAGCACTAATATTAATTTGGTACCTAAAATATACTAGACAATGAATCAATAATTGAACATTTAATAATTCATTGAATTATCTCAGCCATTCCTTGAGATATAAATTACCTCCTTTATCTCTTTAAGAAAACATAAACAAAGCTGAATAATTTTTAGTTAAGTTCACCTAATTAATAAGGACAAAGCCAAAAAATCAACACGGAAACTTTTTGGCCTCAAGATCAATGTTGTTCTGAGATCAAGGTTTGTCTGAGAGACAATTAGGAAATTGTGGATAATGCTTCCTCTAGTGAATGCTAAAATTTTCAAACAAAGATGGTTCATTTGAAGGTTTCTTTCAAGATGTAGATTGACCAAAATAACAAATAAGCATGAAGATCACAAAATCTGGCATCCAAGTTCAGTTTAAAGGAATATATGGCAATGATACAGGGCACTGCCATACAAATGTCCTCCAACCATGCCAGAGAAAATATAGCCCCAATTCCTCCAAGTTAGAGGGCATAATAAAATAGAGTAAGAAGTTATAACCCTGATATGAAGAAAACAAGTCAATGAATCAGAGTGAGGAGTCCCATTAGTGTTTGCTGAGTTGACAACATCACTTTCAAGAGCTACAAAAGGGACAAGAAAAATAACACTGTCCTGTATAGTTATAGCTGCCATTTACTGGGTGCTTACTACACACCAGACACTCATTTTATCACTAGTCTTCAAAATGTGTTTCTAACACTATTCATTCTTATCCTCTTTCTTCAAGTGAAGGAACAGAGAAGTTTCAGGGATGGCTATGACAAGGCCATTAATACAGTGCTCAAAATCTCAAATATAATGTTGTCTAATTCTGAAATGCATACTGTCTCTACTGTTTTGTTCCATTGTAGCAGTCAGGTTCACCTAAAAGGCTAACACAACTTGAAAAACACTGATAACAACCATCATCAGTGAAGGAACAGCAGAATATACTGCTGGTGTCTTCTAGGCAACAAATGCTGACATGCTTTGGGGAGAATGTGACCTTCAGCCCATTGCCAGAGAAAGGGGAGGGAGAGACCTGGAAACCTTGAGATTCTTATGAAGGGAGGGGCACAATTTTCCACTGCCTTAATTTAGTGGTCCTTTCTTGGGTGGAGAGACTTGGGGGAGCAAATATTTTGCCAAAATATCTATAATGTAAGGGAAAAAATTACAACTAAAAGTAAGTTTCCTTTTCTATTTGTCTCTCAGACTACTCAGGATTTCATGGCATCTCTGACCAAGCATCCATACCCTTCCATAAATAGTAGCTTTTAGTCAGAGCAAATCAACATTAGAAATCCTCGTGGTCTCCAGACCTCTTACCTTGCAGCATTCTCAAGGGCAAATCTCTGTCTTTCTAGATTTATCTTTCCTGGCAAGCTCTTACTTATTCTATAATTTCTTAGATGTTAATTCCATAAAGAATTTACTCTTTCTCCACTTGGCTTAGGTACTCTATTTTCTATGAAATTACTAATGTCATCTACTTCCATAGTATACTGTACTGTACTGTACTGTACTGTACTGTACTGATCTTTCTGCTGCTCTGACTTCCTATCGAAAAATACGTGTCATCTTTTTATTTCTAAGTAACTGATTTAGTCTTCAGAACAAATCTTCGAAAGTTTACCATGCATGAGAAAAATAAGACACAAAGGTGTAAAGTAATTTGCCCAGCTATAACTCCATTTATTCCTCCCTAAAAACTATGTCAATGTCCCCCATATTATGGAGATGAATTTATTCTCTTGGTGCTCAGTCTCAAACCCCTCCTGTTACTGCTATCATGATACAAAGGGTCTCAAACTAGTAGATCTGTTCAACTGCAGGAGAGAATGAAGAGTTATAAATTATATCTATTAAAAAATCTGCTTCAGATTTATTTCCTCATAAACCAGATCTGAAGCTTGGAATATAGGACTTTACATCAGGAGTGCTCACAGGATGATACTTGAAGAAGGGGAGGGACAAGACACAGGCAGAGTGAGAAGCTCAACTCTGATACAGTCTTAAAAAGGTCTCGATTGACCCCATGAGAAGTTTTAGAATTGAGAAGACCTTTCAGAATGCTACTAAATTGGGATAATTGTTCATAGATCAATTTAGATCAGTCACTAGAAGCAAGCTGCCCCTTGAGAGGAGATATGACCTGGGGCAAAGCAGTTTTCTTCTTCTACCAAGGAGGACTCATGTTGAGGGCCATCTTTGGTGGCATTCCCTAGAGCTGGGGAAGTAAACTCTTTTCTGAAAGGGGGTCTAAGTGCACACCAAAACATCTCTGCAACTGCCATCCTTAAATGCCTAATATCATAATACTCTGAGTACTGTAGCTTTATTTTCTAGATGGGACCACTAAGGTTTAAAAGGTAAAATGAGTTGGTAGTGATCACAAAGACAGTAGCAAGTAAGCTGGTGCTGGAACCCAAGTCTAACTGAGTGTAAAGCCTATGTTCCTTTCCTACATTAGGCTACTCTCTTTAGACACATTATAAATTGTATGACAGCATGTATGTGGTAATTTTTTGAAGACCAGAAATACACACGCATAGAACTGAACTCCTTCCAGAATTTCACTCTCTCATCATCCCCCCAATAACCAATTCCCTTGGATCCTACACACCCACTAGCTCTCATTTTCCACATGTTTACTTGGATGTAGTCACCAATTACATATTAGGCAGATGTCATCTGGAAAAGAAACCATGGTCATTGTCAAAGAAAAGTGAGAACTGCTTTCAAATTTAAGTTTGATGTCTACTCCAAAGCTGACGTTAATTCATCTTTAAAAACAAAAAGTATTAGCAATGTTTCTTTCCCCTGATGTGGTTGATGGACTCTGGGGATAACCAAGATTCTTTCAGGAGTCTGTAAGTTAAAAAGATTTTTCATAAAAATAGAAAGAAGTGATTGTTTTTCGCACTGTGTTGACATTTGTGCTGATACTGTGCTGACTGATGGTGTAAAGTCATGAGGGTGAAACTGCTGATGCCTCAGCATGAAGCAAAGCAGTGGCACCAAACTGTTTCAACAGTTGTGTTCTTGTAGTTAACAGACAAAAGTAAATAAATGGTCATTTCATTTTTACATTTTTGATAGAACACTGAAATTATTTTTAACAGAAGAGCAACTGACAAATGATGGTATTCATACTTGATATATATCTTACATGTTTTCATCAATGAGTGAAGAGCCAACCATTTCAAGGGGGGGAGAAATGATGGCACTTGTCAATGATTAAATTCAAGTTTTCAAGAAAAAAATTAAATTTTTGCAAACTGGTACTTTCCAGGCTTGATAAAACCTTAATACAGACTTTTCTGATAAAGTTTAATAACAAATGTGATTTTCTGTTATTGTATAAAATGAGCATAACAAAATTCACATAGGGAATGAAAAAAAATTAGAGTACACAGAGAGAGACAGAGAGAATTTAGACTGGCATATAGTCTGATACATTTATTGTACCCCAGATAGTGCCCATATTATAAAGTCTGAAGCTCAAGCAAGAGTCCCCATGGCAAGATGATGGCTGATCCATGTAGTGAAGCAAGTTCAATTTGACCTCATGGAGCACAGCTGCCTGCTGAGGTTTGAGAGCAAGCATGGGAACCAAAGCCACAATGTGGGGAGTAAAGCCTGGAAAGCCTACCAGAAAGGAGACTGGAGCCACACACATGGCATAATGGGAGCAGGAAAGACAGAACTACTATCAGCTCCATATTTAAAAGTTATGGTGGCAGCCAGGCACTCCACCTTCAGATCCTAGCAGTCCCCCAGGATTCCAAAAGGTAGAATCTGCCCAAGATGTTGTGCTACCTACACATCTTGCCCAGCTACTGCAGGTCAAAGCCAGAGAGGCAGCCAACAGCAGAGGGTAGCTGGATGCAGAGGCACCTGGTAGTCAGATTTTACCAGGCAGCCTGGCACAGGGCCTGACCAGCATGGTCTAGAATCACTGTGTGGTTGGCTTCCAGGAGTCCAGGCTTCCTGTGGTGGGAAGGGAGAATAGAGGGCAGAGAAAACTGGTCTTGGGACCCCACAGGGGGCAGAGCAGGGGCTCTGAGCTGGCACTGCATCAACTGTCCCCAGGTGAGAGTGAGCGGGCTCAAGCCAGGCTAAGATCCTCACTGACCCACTATGTGCAACTTAGAAATCTTCAGTGGCACACAGGAGAAGCATAGTTTGCCCTTCTTATAACATGGTTTCAGATTTCACGTTGCAACTGAGTTTTCAGAAACTACCACCTGTCACATTTTGGCATAATACAAAAGTACGATATCAATGACTGTTTTTTTAAATTATTTATTTCTATATAAATAAATATATAGATTTAAAAAGATTTATCTATATTTTTATATATAGATTATATAGATTTCACATAGTTTTAATCCCTGAGGGTCACCCACCAATCACCTCCACTCCCTGACTGCTCCAACTGGACCCATCCCTCTGCCCCTGTTGTGTACTTTCAATTGGTTGTCCATATATTAGTAAAACCATTTGGTTTCTGTTTTTTCTTTCTGACTCATTTCTGCTAGTATGATTTCTTCTAGGTACATCCATGGTTCCATAAATTCATCAGTTTTCACTAATTATCTTTATTTAGAAAAATCATTTTTCATAAAAAATATCATTTCCTAGATATAGAGGAACATAAGCTTTATGCTCAGTCAGGCTTGGGTTCTGACACCAGTCTCAGATGCTATTATGTGTGATCTTTTCCAAGATCTTTTTCATAAACATGTAAAGGATATTTATTGTTATTTTAAAATAAATATTCTCATAATTTCTGTTTAATTTCCTATAACAGTAGCTATAGCTAAAATATGTAAAAGTTATTTGCATTCCATTAAATAATTTTTAATAGTGGAATGGGTTCTTGAAACCAAACTTTCGAAGCAAGTCTAGAGCCACTAGGCCAATACTGAGGAACCTGATATAGGATTTTCCTGAATGAATTCTTTAGCTTAAAATACTGAATAAATAGATAATTTAGTATGTTTTTAAAGACTAAATGGGAAAATGGAAAAGGGGTAAAATATTTGAATAACTGTATAGGGAGAATGTCGACTCAGATTGACTGTGTGGAGATAGAAATCTGAGTATGAAAATATGAGAACAGGAAGACACTTATGGTAAAGAGACAGAATATAATGTACTCAGTATCTACCTTATGACAGACACTTTTTACACTCAGATACAAATTCTCAAAATTGCTTAGAGAGAGAGAGTCTCATTCTCTTTATACACAGAAGCAGAGAGACCCTCATTCAATCCCTTACACATAGAGGCATCACGACTTAGAGATGTTACATGACAAGGACAACATGAGACATAACTGGGATCTAGTTCCAAATATGTCTAATATCACATTGTTCCCATCTGTTTCCTTCTATTATGCTACTTCTCACCTAGCTCCAACCTTTTCTCACTCCTTATTAGACAGAGGAAGTAAGACTCAGAGAAGGCAAATAACTTGTCTAGGTCACAAAACAGAGGCAGAATCAGATCAAAAAGCACTTCTTAGGACAACCACGGTGGTGCCCTTCCCATTGCTCATGCAGTGACACATCCCTCTGGAGTGGACGAGATTTTGAATGCAGTTCCCTGAACTTTAAAACAGGGTGCTAAGACAGATTTCAAGAGAAAACTCTGCTCTGAGTAAGGCAATCTAATCATTCAGAGAGTGAGGTAACTGCTTCTTGTATGAAGATGAAAAAGAAGGAAGGAAAAAAAAGATAATAGTTAAAATGAGGCTCTCTTCCCCTTTCTCCACTTATAACTTCATTAATCAAACTTTTTAACTGTTAGAGGAAACACCCTGCTGGATGGTGGAGGTTGTAGGCTAAATCACAGTCCCAGTTCTGGGGTTTCTTAGAGTCTGTGAAGAAGAACACCACTGAAAACCGAGTTTCAATGCAGTATGACTCAGGTTTTGAATGGAAAAGCACAAGATAGTTAAGAATTTAGAAGGGAAACTTAACTCAACCAGGGCCATATAACCTTGCACTGCATCAAATATTAAAAGACTCATTAGAATTACCTAATAGAGGAAGGAGAAAAGTCAGAAGAACTGTGATGTGTGTCACACACTCAGAGTGATTTCTTTGAGAAGAGTATTTACTTGTATGACTAGAAGGGAAATGCCCCCTTACAAGTTTGGCAATAGATAACTCCCATTTCCCTTGTTTCACTCCACACTAATTCATACTGAAGGGTCTTCAGTTCATTTTTTTAAACACTTAAAAAAATAACTGTTGGACACATGGTTACTCTCTTCTTAGACCTCTGGAGGTCTAGAGATTCACTTCAGGGGTAAGTAGACCAGACACTGTGATTGTCTGAGTTTGCACAAGGGAGATATCATGTCCCACATTCATTTCACCCACTGTCTAGCCCATAGTAGTGAGACCCTATAAATGTTTGACAAAGAAGTGACCCTCCCCCTCCCAACTTTCCTTCTATTCTTTTTATTTTATTCCTATAGAATAATGAGTCATCTTACTCTATGGGAGTTTAAACTTCCTTCCTTCATACAGATTTCAATTTTATTTTGCTTTAGGCGCCTCCATTCTCTGGTGTAGGGGTTGGTGGATTGCAGAATACACTGGCAGATTTGTTTCCACTCCAGAAGGTCTTGGTATCAGCTACATTCATTTTCTCACACTTTCATATGACTATATAAACAATTCCTTGAGAACAGGGAACTTGAGTTTTTCATCTCTGAATTTATACCTTACACAAAGAAAATTTAATTAGAAAATAAGAAAGAAGAAAATTTGCTACTACCACTGAAGCTCTCTCTGCATTTTTTCAGTCTGCTCCCCAGATGCTCCATTAAAACTGCAGTGACATCTTTTCTTTCCCACATGGACAAGTTTGTCATAATTCCTGCATTTATATTTCCCAACCCACTCTGATTCAGAGGAAAAAATAAAGAGGACTCCATAGGAAAGTGCAAAACCCAAGCACAGAGAGTTGGGTGTGGGGAAAATGCTGAGTGTGTGAGTCAGCTCCCGGGCACAAAAGCAGATGTTGGATCCTTCTCACCAAACTCTTCCCCTATTTTCTTTCTTCTGCACTCTAGTCAGGATGCAAACAGTGCAGTGGCAGCTGACAGAAACTGAGCACAAAAACCCATGGAAAAATCAGAAGAGACAGGAAAAATCTTGAGCCAGATCTTTCCAAAGTAAAAAATGAATGTTACTGTGAGGGGACTTCCAGGTGATGCTAAAATACTAAGGTTACAACAATTTTCTCATTATCTGGTTAAATCTTCTTTGAAATCTTGCTCCATCAATCACCTCTTCTTTGAGATATGACCTTTTCTTTTCTCCTGAAGCACATAAACCTGACCAAATCTTTTTTATCCGAAAGAAATTGTATTTTTAAAAGAATAGAGCCAACAGGAATAACAGAAAATTAAAACATGCTTCTGAACCTTCCTTTTCATTTATATAATTTCTTTTCTTTCTTATCCAATTTTCTTTGAAGAGTTGGGTACACCCTCTGGCCCCATTTTTTTCTTTCCAATGCCCTCTTAAATCTACAGTAATCTGGCTCTTTTCCCTCTCTATTTTAATGGCAAATTCAACTGGTTATATTCCTGCCTTTATCTTAGACATCTTGGCAGTACTTGATTCTCTTGGCCATTCTGTTCTTTCCTCTGTCCTATTTTGGCTTTTATAGCACTATTCCCTGTTTATTTTTTTTTTCTGTCTTTATGAACACTCAGAATTTCTCACAATTCCCTCACTCTCCCCTTTAATGCTGGTGTCTTATATATTTATTTCAATTAATTATTATCATTTTTATTCCTTCTCCAGTTCTCATTTAAGAAATAGTTTTGAAATTAAAAGTAGAAATTTCATAAAATCTAGGTAAATAAATAGCCCCGTGTTCACTGCAAATTTACATACAACAGTCAAGAGCAGGAAGCATCAAACTGTCCATTGACAAATGAATGGATAAAGGAGATGTGATATACAACACAGAATAGAACATTCCTCAGCTATTAAAACAAAGTGGAACACTAACATTTGCAACAACATGGATGGATCTAAATGGTATTATATTTAATGCAGTAGGTGTGATGGAAAAAACAAACATCATATAATTTTACTCATATGCGGCATACAAAGACAAAATGAATGAATCAAGTAAAAAAAAGTAAACTTTTAGACTGTAAGATCAAATTAGTTGTCATAAGAGGGATGGGTTTAAGGGTTGGGTCATTTGAGTAAATGGAGTCAATGATTTGGTAAAGAATAGAATTGGATTTTATTTAATGAAATTGACATGATATGTACAGAGGCTGATTTATAATGATGCATACCTGAAACTTTTATGATGTGCAATACTATGCTACTTCGATAAAGATTTTTTAAAAAGAAATAGCTTTAAATACTTTCTAGGTAGCAAGCATTGTTCTAAGTAACCAGGATTATCAAGTAAGTTCCCTGCCTTGTGAAACTTAGAGTAGAAGCAACACAGGATTTCCTATTCCACAAACTATTACCAAAAGATTTCATCCACATTCATCATATGTCACCAATATGTACTTAATTTTATAGTCATGGTTTCAATCACAAACTTTATCCTATATGATACCAGACCTAAACCTCCACCTCAAAGTCTTCTGAAAGCAATTAAATTAAAGCAATTCTATTAAAGCAAACTATACCAAACATTATTTCTGTCACATATAAGAAGTGAAACAACTTATTTCATGGGATTTTTTTAATTAATTTCCTCCATGTTACCTTTTTCTTCTCTTTTATTCCAATCCCTATAAGTGGCATCACACCAGATCAGTAATTTGTCATAAACTAATGAAACATTTAAAAGTCTGCCCTTTTCAGAACACTTTTACACTGCTGGTGAGAATGCAACTTTGTCCAGACACAATGGAAGTGTGTGGAGGACTGTCAAACTACTGAAAATGGAACTACCATTCAGTCTAGTGATTTCTACCCAAAGAACACAGAAACACTGATTCAAAAGGACACCTGCATTTCTGTTGTCTATTTTAGCATTATTTACAAGAGCCAGGATATGGAAACAACCCAAATGCCTCAAAACAAACAAATGGAGCAAAACATGGTGGTATGTTTATACAATGGAATATTATTCAGCAATAAAAAGACAAATATCATTTGCAGCAACATGGATGAAGTTAGAAGAAATACTGCTACTGGAAATATATTGGGAAAAAGAGAGAAATACCAGATAGTCTCACTTATAAATGGGACATAGGGAAACAAACAAAAGGACAAGAAAATGTTAAAACTGACAAACTGTTAGCAGAACTAAAGCATACAGCAAATGAAGGGGAGAGAATAAAATAGGGGGAGGGATAAGCACAAGCATTTAAAATGACAGTTCATAAGTGCCATGGTGGAAGGAGAACCTCAGGATATAGAATGATGTAAAATATGTGTGTGTGTGTGTGGTGTAAAAAGCCTGACCTTTTCAATTCATCATTCATCTAATTTATTTCCAAGTCAAAAATAAATCATCTGAGTCCAGCACAGTGTGCGAGTTTGTAAGCTAAAGCCTATGAAACGGCTGGGGCTAGGGATCGTGGTTTGAGTCTCGCTCAGTTTGAGTCTGCAACATACTGAGACCTAGTCCCCAAAAATAGCTGGGTATGGTGACACATACCTGTAATCCCAGCTACCTAGGAAGCTGAGGCTGGGGATTGCTTGAGTCTGTGGTACCACGGGCAAAAATAGCAAGACCTAGTCTCAAAATAAAAATAAATAAATTAATACAGGAATGAATGAATGAATGAATGAATGAATGAATGAATAAATAAATAAATAAATAAAACAAAAATAAATCATCTCCCACATATCTATTACATCTGTACTTTTCCTCTTTAAAATCCTTTGTAAATCACCCAATCCTTTGGATTAAGCTCCTGTTAACCACATATCTATTTCTCCTTCTAGAAAGTGAGCCTTCTAACATACAATATTGCTAATATTACCGCACTGCTTAAACTCCTTCAATGGTTTCCTGATTTAGGAAAAGGCAAAAACACCATCAATTTGAAAGGTATTCCATGATTTAAACCTTCCATCATCAAGATTTTGCTAGTTCTAGTGATAGTTCCCCATTTTAATCCTCTTTAATCCTTCACCATAATCGAACTTAAATTTTTAGAGTAACTATAAGAAAAACAAAGCTCATGCTTATGCTTTATTGCAGTTACAAAACTCTTCCTCTTCTTGAGTACTCTACTACATCTTCTTATCATCTAGTCTACTTGTCACTTTTCAATATTCCTTCACCTGAAATAAGCAATTTCTTTTTCATAGCACATCTCATTGACAGCCAAATCACTTATTTTAATTCTTTGTTTTAATATTTTGATTCCTAGAAGTTAGAAACTGTTGTTTCCCCCACTATGCAAACAGAATCTAACATAAAGCTAAGAAAAATATGTGCTTAAATAATAAAACCCAGCAAATCAAAGTGTTTTTCTTTTTACCTAGAATCACTAGAATTTGCTATGATTTTAATTCCACAGTGTCATTTTTATTTTTTATCTGAAGAGTAATATTTTTAAAATATATCATCCACAAATACAAAATGTTTACAATCTAATATCTAATCTGTGTGTACCCAAAGAATAGCTGACGTAATGTTACCTTGGTGAGTATCCAACCTGATAACTTCAGGAACTTCTGTGGAATACCTCATAGGGCAAACTTTATTTTTTTTAAGTGGTTAAAGAAAAACCCTTTTTATTAATATTACATACTCAAAATTGCTGACTAGAGAATTCTAAAGATACATCATAAATCCTGTATAGTTATGTGTATACTCACCCATTTATTTTTAAGCTTATCAATATTTATTCACGTTTTCTTAATTTGAACATTAACTTATAAAAACTACCTGCCCAACTGGTACATCCTAATAAAACTGCAGTTTACATAAATTCACACAATTTCATTTCATGATCTCTTATCTTAATCACATTTGATTAGTGGTAATTCTTAGCTTTGGTTCAAAGCTATATAATTATAGAAGGAAAGTTTCTAAGTGTACAGTATGGGAGATCCCACTGTCTGGAGCACTAAACATTTCTGAGCAAGTAAATATAACTGATTAAGCAAGAATGGGTTTGGTTCCTCAATAAACATTCTGAAACAACATTTAAGCATACAAATATTATTAAAAGGTTGAAAATCGAGCAAAACATTGCACTTATTTTGCCTTGTCATAGGGCAAACTTTCTGAGGACATCAGCAGTTTGATTATCTTCAAACTATCTCATCCTGGGTTCCAAGCTCATGGGAGGGAGCAGTATTTGTCCTAACACATATAAATGCAAATTCTAGATACTCTCCTTCCCTACCTGCACAACAGAGATAATGCTACCTTTTGTGGTCCTACAAAATGTCTTACCCATTACTATAGTATCCTACATAACTATGCATACAACTTATGAAATCTTTAATAATAAAGGAAGCATGGCAGTGGGTTCCCACATACTGAATTCACTAGAATTACCATGTTCTCCATTACTCATATACAGTTGGCTTGTTATAATGATATAATTGCCTAATATGAACTCATTCTAGAAATTAAGTGGTACACTATATCTTTTGGAGAAATTTTTGTTTGCCAAATCATTTTCTTGGGTTCAATGGGTTTGGGCTTACTATTGACTCAATGGAGAAATATTATAGAATGAGATACTGAGACTACTACTCTCTACTACTACTGTCTATTATTGCCACCACCACCACCACCACCTCCACCACTACTACTGTTACTACAAATAGTGCTGTTATTTGTGAGTTTTTTGTGCAGTAATGAACAATCAATATCCCAGAGATATTTTACTCCAAATAATAAAAGAAGTTTGAGACGTTACTGCTAAGTAGTGTATTTCCTGTTTATACAGGAAATTCATTGAGACACTTGTTCCAATGGTTCTGTTTTAAAAACAACTAGGACAATCCAAAGCACAATCTTTCAAAGACTTACATATCATAAGAATAAAGATTTTAGTAACTGGATAAAGAATGCCAACCAGTTGAGGGACTAGAAGAGAGTAATAGAATTACAAATGAATCAAAGAAGGCAGCTTTAGTTATCTGCATGGCCTAATGACCAGTTGCATGGAAGATGAAATTACATCCACATTTTACCATTTTTTTTATCCATCATTTATCCACCTGCAACCTTTCACTAAGAACCTGGTGATGATTCAGATTGAAATACAACCAAATTGAGACCCTTAAGTGATGTTATGGTATCTGATGGGTTTTTGTGTTATCTAAGTGAAGGACATCAATCTTTTATGTGGACAAATAGAAGAGGGGGTAGCATGAAGAGTAAAAGAGGTAGAGAATGCCAAATATCTTCAAAATGGAATTTCATATCATTCTCCATTAAAATTTCTTCTCTTATCCTAGACACTGGCCATTACAAACCAATTCAACAGTCTCCTCTGATTAGTAGCCTCCTTAAGTTCAGAAAAAGGCAGATAGAAAAATCCAAGAATAGAAAAAAAATGAGACTGGTTATTTACTCTCTAGGCTTGCTCCATGGCAGATCCCCTCAGGCTGGCTGCATCCCTAATTTAAAGATCACTGGCCACTCAGGTGCCCTCTCCTAAAATGATTCTCTCCAGAGTCTGGTAACACCGTCCTCTCTTTAAACTTCCTGAAATTAACCTATAATCATTTATTTTTTATAGACCTCAGGGAACTTCACCATCTTTTATTTCCCTAATTCATGACTATACCTTTTGTGAATAGTCGATTCTAAAAACAATCCTTCAGTCCCTTAGTTTGACAGTATCATCTGTTTCTAAGGGATGCTGACTGATACAGCTGGTACCCCTTGCATTGTGGAAGGATGGTTTTGATTGCCAAAGTCTTAAAATGACTGCTGTTATAGATTTACACTCCTATGGAGGTCCCAGATTTCTGGATGAAATGGTTCTTGGGGAGACTTTAGGGAAAAAAGTTTTATTTTTTTGAAGCTGTTAATAGCACTTCCTACTACCACCTCTCTCTTCCACCCCCAAGGCAAGAGATTTGCCAGGACATACTAAATTGAGGTTTGGATTCATTTAAATTTGTTCTGACAGTGAATTCTTTAGCTGTGGGCCTTGGACTAAGATAGCTGTCATGTAGCTGAGGACTGACAGTTAGCAGCTGTTCTTGGCTGGCTCAAAAGGGTATATATGAACAGCTGGCCACAGGGTCAGGCACAATATAGCAAAAAGAAGAAAGTGTGCTGTTCTCCCCAGTCACTAAGTATAATTCCAATAAAATGATATTTCTCTGTTTGTAACATAAGAGAACTGAATGATCTGTAAGCTAAACCATGAGGGATATATGGCTCTTGATTTGAAAGAAAAATAGGCAAAAATTAAACTTAGATATTCCAGGTCCCCAAATATTCTATGATTGTTTTCACCTTTAACAATATTGTAGGGCATAATATTGCTTAAACTAGATATTCAGGCACATTTTTTTGCCTCTTTTTCCACACCACAAGTTCTAAATGAGCTTGGCATACTGGAACAATCCATATGAATGGGCTCAAATTACATCTCTAATTATTAGAGAGCTGTAACTTTGGATACCATTCCTTTCCATTCCTAGTTTCAGTTTCTTTATTTATACAGTGTAAATAGTAATATCAAACTAGGCTGATGAGAGATAATATGAGAGCAGTTAATATGTTGAATGAACATGACTTGTGGGATAATTAAAATATAGCTTTGTTTCCCATTACCCCTTTAAAATATATTAAGTGGAAGCAATTTTATTCTTCTGGATTAAAAAATGTGCAAATTCCAGAGTTTTTCTCTTATTTTTCTCTTGATCTGGCTACTAGCCAACCCCACAATTCTCTAATAGAATTGGTTCCTTAGTGATATCAAAAAAAAAAAAAAGGGAAGAAACAAAACAACTGGTCTAAAGGAAAAATAACTGCCATATTTGAAAACTATATAATTATACATAGAAAACTTATATGAATAAATATGCCAAATGGCAGAAATAGTAAGATAATTCTAAAATGTAATAACTTAAATGACCAATGTAGAAGAATTAATTTCATTCATGTTTTTGGAGAGTATATAAATAACTTCTACAATTATTTATAGAAGAAAAGTTAAACAACTAGAAAGTGTAATTTATTTGCCATTTATTTAAAAAAAACTATATAGTTTGGGCATGGTGGCACATGCCTGTAGGTGGCAGCCTAGGAAGCCATGACTGTGGCCAGGGATCGTGGTTCGAGTCCTGCCAGGGACACGTAGTGAGACCTAGTCCCAAAAAAATAGCTGGGTATGGTGGCATGCGCCTTAATCCCAGCTACCTGGGAAGCTGAGGCTGGGGATTGCTTGAGTCAGTGGTACCCTGGGCAACATGAGCCTGTGGTTCCATGGGCAAAAATAGCAAGACCTAATTTCAAATAAATAAATAAACAAACAAACAAATAAATAAATAACCAAACAAACAAATAAACAAACAAATAAATGAATGAATAAATGAGTGAGTAAATGAATAGATAGATAGATAAATAAATAAATAGATAGATAAATAAATAATTCGGGAATTATAACTTCACATGTCAACATGTTCACATGATTCATCAAAACTTTAGTGCCAGTATATTATCACATTACTCTATCTTGGCCTCTCTCCATGGCACCAACTTCTTTCAGATAATGGCCATATTTTTCACAAAGTTCAAGTCTAGTTTACAAAATATAATTTAAATGGCCTCAAATTAATAGATATATACCATATTCATGAAAAAAATATTATAAATGTTAATTCTCTCCAAATTGATCTATAGATTTAATATAATTCCAATGAAATTATTTGGATATTCTAAGGAAATATACTACCTTTCTAGAGGTATATAGAAGGAGGAGGATTTGGTGCAAGCCTAGAAAAAAATCAACCAAATACTAAGAGAACACTGAAATAGAACTGCGTATATATGAAGCACTATTATCTGACAGACAAGCACCACAGACTATTTGAGAAAAGAGCAATTATTACTTATCTGGTGTTAGGAACAGATATTACTTATATGGTGTTGAAATCCACATGAGTAAAAGTGAAGTTGTATACTTCCTATGTACCATACACAAAATCATACTAAATGGATTAAAGATACATAGGACAAGCAAGGATTTACAAATTTATAGTGGGATACATAGGAAAATTTATGACAATGTGGGAAAAACATTTCTTAAATAAGACAACAAAATATAAATAACAGAAAAAAGTGATGCATCCAACTGTATTGAAATGAAAGACTTTCACATATGAAGACACTATATATTAAATTTAAAAAGTCACAAACTGAGGGCTACATATTTGAAACATCTTTAAGTGGCAGAGGATTCATACACAGAATATAAAAACCTAATAAATTAATGGGAAATTGAAATAATACTAAAATAAAGTGGATAAAAAATACAAACTAGCATTTCACAAAAATGTAGATGTATCTATATCAAATAAACATTTGAAAAACGTTTGACATTTTAGAAGTTTGAGAAATGCAAATTATGATATGACTTTCACTCACTGCACAATAAAATAATCATTAAGCATGACATTTATAGATGAGGCTATAAAGAGCAATATATGTAAGTAGCTATAACAATTAGTAGGTATCATCTTTAAAATTAAATATTACAGGCCCTATTATCTAGAACATATTCCTGCCCTGCAAATCATCCTAAGAAATCATACAAATGATATCAGAGGACAAACAAAAGGATTACAACTACATTGCTTATAGTATCAAAATAAATTAAAAAAATGGAATAAGACAATATTAATTGAAACAAAAATGGCATTTAAATTGGGGCATAATTATACACTTAAGGATATCTGAGCAATAAATATTAATTAACTAGAACTACAGAACGCTCCATAAATTACTCTTAGACAGTTGTAAAACAAGTTTCAAATTATTATATTCAGTAGTATAACAAAAACTTTTTGAAATGTATTTCTTAAAGAATGAGTACATATATGATAAAATCATGGTGAAAAGGAATGCAAAAATCAGGAGAGTGGTATCTCTGAGATATGGGTCAAGGGAAACGAAAATAGAAGAGAGGAAAAACATGTTACTATGGTATTCTAATGTTTTCACTATTTTGATTATGGGACATATCTACCTGTTCATTTTATTGTTTTATTTATTTGCTACATTAGAATACTACACACATTCTTCAGGTCCAGTTTCCTGAGGCTCTTTAGCCTTTTCAATCCTCTTTTGTACCCTCCAGTCTGCTACTGAGATCATATAGTGAATCATGATTACAGTTATTGAATGTATCAGTTATAACATTTCAATTTGATTTTTTTATCATTTTTATTTCTCTGCTGAGAATTTCTATCCTTCTATTTATTTCAAGTGTTCATTTTTACCTCATGGAGAATGGTTCTAATAGCTGCTTCAAAGTTTATGTCTGATAATCCCAACATCTGGCTTATCTCAGGTTTGACACATATTGATTGCCACTTCCCTTAGTCGGTTAGATTCTGCAGGTCCTTTGTGTTGGATTATATCTTATATAATTATAATATTTTGTTTTGAGGCTCTAGGTTGTGTTTATATCCTCTAAAAATGTTGATTTTTTTTTGTTGTTGTTGTTGCATCAGTAGGCAATAAATCCACTTACGTTCAGACCACAAATTCTATATACCTTCTGTGGCAAAAGACTCCATGTAAATTCAATGTTGAAAATTTTGCTATGTTTCATTAGTTCTGTTCTATACATTTCAGGTGTGAATTGTTATTTCAGTGGTTTTTTTTTGTACTTACATCAGTTCATACAGAGTAAGGGGGTTGGTCCTCTTTACCAAAAATCTTCCCTCCAACTTTTCCCCAACACTCTTTGTTTCCCCCCAGGAAACTGGGGGCTTCTTTTCTGAGTCTTCTAGCTAGAAAGTTAGGGTGCCTGTCAGAATTTTGTTACTTTATGATGGTTGAGAAGTTCCATGTAAATATACATACCTTTGTATGGGAAAAGAGTAAGGTATTTGGGGAATTTAAGGAAATACCCAGGGATTTCCTCTATATATCTTTGGCCAGAGAGACATTTTTCTCAGTTCACTGAGCCAGAAAGAAGTTTTATCTCTAGGGCACTTTGATGCTTACACCATGACCTTCGATGCAGGCAGGCAGCTCCTCAAATGGGGCTGGCTTCAGAGAAGGACTAGGAGTAAAAAGGGAAACAACAATTAGGGAATTTCTCTTTATATTAGGAGGTAGACGGGAACATTCTGGTTATAAAGTTTAAAACAATTTTGCTTTAAACTTTTTTTTCAAAATTTTGTTTTATACAATTTTGTTTGTTTCCACAGTTCTGGGACTGTTCTACTATTAGGTCAACACTGGGAAAAACAAGAGAAAAAAAACTGAAATTCACCCTTTCATGTGTTATTGTTCAAAAATGAACTTTCCTCCTCAATCTATCTGCAATTGTTAAATTTCAGAATCCATGCATAGTTATTGTGTTTTAGTTGTAATCAATGGGAGAGATATGTTGATGTGAACTTATTCTGTCATGATTGATGTTTAGGTCCATATTTCTTTTTTTGTGCATCAAGCGTTATATAATACAATTAAAGAAAACCCAAAAAATTCCATTTCATAAGGACCTTATAACTTACTGGAAAAGGAAAACAGCAAACACAATTTTTAAGGGAATTTTACTCTAGCTAGGGAAAAAATGGCATCAAACTTAAAGGGCAACAAAGGTTAGAATTGAGTAAGAATGGCTTAATATCAAGAGTTAGTTTGAGAGGTGACTCAAAAGATTATTGGTGTTCTAGTGGGTGTGGCATGGTAGCATACCACGAGGAGATATACACATATACCCTTAAATCATATACAGTGGTGTAAACTAATGTTATACAATAAAAAAATAATACAACTGAAAAAACACCATCAGTTAAGTAGGGTCTATAACTTCTCAAACATTAAGCACATTTTAATTATTTCATATTTACTTAGAATAAACATCCTGTTCCCTAATTAATAAATCACATGAAGACATATCAATATTAAGTTGTTCATCCTTGAGTTATTCTACATAGTAGATGGTCACTATGTTTGCCAACAGGTTACATAGTATTTGGCACTCATTTACTGTCAGATAATATTTTCTTGTTTTTTACTTCAATGCACTCTAAACGAACCTCCAGTGGTGAGCTTCTGAATTTCTCAGTCTCAGGTCTTTCTCAGACTGCTGAAGCATATTTCTGTCCATATGTATGATAGGTAGTTAGAGCAAGTGAACATAGGTAGGAGGTGAACATCTGCAGGATGAAGACTTCAAGCAATGCCAGACATAGTTTGACCATAAATATTCCAATTCCTTCCTCTTGAGTTGGTGCCATGTGTCCTACCCTGGCTCTCAAAGGTTTCCCAGAATTAATAACTCCAGTTTTTCATAGTGGTAGCTGGTTTGATGCTGCACAATTTACTATCTTCCCTTCTCTGATTCACTTTACCATCCTCCTTTAGTATTTATCTCTTAATATAAACTACTTCACTCAAATCCTCAATTTTGGACCTGCTTCTATAGAAACACACACTAAAATACTTGCCAAATTCTATGTAGGTACTCTACATACACAGACAGGGCCCTTTAACCAAGGTGTTTTCCCATAGCTTGTCAAGTGGACAGAGCACTGGACACCAAGTCTGAATATCTTACCTAGTTCCTCCACTTACTAGCTAGGTAAACTTGAACTCAGAGAACCAGATTACTCAGACTCCTTTTCTTTATTTGGAATGTGGAGCTAGTGAGGTCAACTGTATTAAGGATAAATAAAATAATATAACATACATGAAAGAAAGTACCAGGAGACCAGCACATAGTGAATAGTTCTGCATCAATTTACCCTGTTTGTGACAAGTATAAAGAAATTGCTCTTGTCCTGTGAACAATCACACCTGTTTTGTGTTTGAATCCGTTCTCAGCCTTTTGACTAAGGTCAAGTGTATTTTGTGTCTGATATCTGATACATACACAAAGTTGTCTTAACCTGTTTAGTCAGCATCAGGAATTGCAAATCATAAAATGTTGGAGATTATTATTTCATTTTGAGGAGAATGCTTCTAATTAACAAGAGCTGTTTTATTTCAATAGCTGAGCAGATGGTCCCACTCTGTCTGGACCCCAGTGTTCTCAACAGGAAATGTGTAACAAACACTTCAGAGAGCATGCACTGTCTTTTAATTTACATGGGTTTCCTTTTTGTATGCAAATTGTTTTGTGAAGTTCTCATGATTTCATTGATTGTCATTTCATAAAAAGAGCCTAAGTGATTATGCATATTCAGATCGATCCCAATATCTCACAGGGAATCAGAAGCTCTGATAAATCTCTCCCTCTACAATAGTGTTTCAGAACAATGACAACTATCTTCGAATATTTAAAGGATTTATACCTAAAAGAGGAGGAAGTCAAAGTGACTTTAAAAATTAAAGGTGATAAGAGCATTTTGAATTCAACTTAAGAGGGCAGATTCTATCAACTAGAGCTGTCCAGCAACCTAGGAAATGATCAAAGTGAAAAATTTACAATCACTGAAGGTATGTGAGAGGACACTGAATCTATGTGAGGTATTCTGCAATAGAAAATCTGCTCATGGAGTAGCACTCAAGTCCCTTCCAATTTTAAAAGTATACAGTTGGGGATTTCCTGCAGTAAATACCTTGTACAACATATGAAGCTACAAGTTTTATAGTTAGTTGTAGGGTAGGCAATGGAATGAACTGGTTTCCCTAAAAACAGAGATTGAGATGGAGTTTGGGGGATAAGAATTTATTGAGGGTATAGTTATGAACAGTAGCCAGAAGATAAATATATTGGATAGAGGAAATAATAACAGACTACTACATAGTCCCCTTAAGGTTGCCCAAGAGATTGTTCTCATTTCATTTCTAAGGTCTTTTAGAAATGATGTTCCATTCTATCTCAGTTATATCCCCATTTCCAAGCAGACTGGAAACTCAGATATTTGATATGGGCATGCTGCTGGAAACCAAACTTGGCTATGGGGTTGAAAATGACTATAGAAGCTATGAAAGTACATTTAGACCTCCCTTCAAGAAAGAGGTGACTTTAGAGCAGCCAAGAGGAGGGGGGTGAATATCCCCTGTCATCAGCATCCTAAGGATTCACTTAGCTGTTAAGCTAATACTTCATGATTCTAAGGGAGCGCTCACGAATGATGAACCATGACAAAAGTACCGGGATCCAGATCTTTCAGCCTGCAGTGGAGATCCTCTTTCAGGTTATCTTTGCCCTGGAGCTCTCTGCTGGATCAGCATCTTTGTTAGACCTGCATCTGTACTTTCCCAAGTGTCAGATTTACATCACAGTTTAAGGCATCGTCTAACCAATTCAATTTCTCTTCCAGTAACCTTTCATAAATATTACTTTCAATAAAGCTCTTACACTTCTAACACCAATTCTGTCTGTTTTTAGAAAAACCAGTTCATTCCACTACTAACCCTGCAATTAAATATAAACCTTACAGGAAAAGGGAATAAAAGTTTGCATCCCAAGGAGTCTGGATCATCAGCGTTGATGAGGAGATTAAGAAAGCAAGGAAACCTGATGAATAAGACTGTAGCAAAATCCAGAGGGCAGCAGCAAGGTTTTGAGAGGTGGATCCTGAGGATACCCCTGAAGGAAAGCGTTCTACAGCAGGGGAGTATTTCCATAGGAACTCTCCACCATACTGTCAATGTCTTCCAGACAAAACCACATAATAATGCTTTTGTCTTTGTGGTGGCAGGGCAAGGAAGAGAAACTATCCATGCTCAGTCCACTGGCACTAACTATTCCATAGCATGATGTGGTGATGTGGGCAATAAACTTACAGAAATGGAATTTGCAGTTCTTAGGAAGCTGATAATAAAGAAAACAAGTATTTATTACATGCTTAATATGCATCAACATTTGCTCATAATTGTAAGATCACCTATTATCAAACAGTTTCTGAGGATATCAGAAATCAGAGAGCGGCTTACTGAATTATGTTGACTCAGGGTCTTTTTGAGGTTGCAGGATTGCTGAAGCTGACAGAATTATAGTCATTTCAAAATTATCTTGGACTGAAGGATCTATGTTCAGGATCATTGCTATGGTTATTCACAGTTCCTTGCTTAGTGGGCCTTTCCACTTGGCTCCCAGCTGGTGTTCCCAGAAATGAGTGATTCAAGATAAAGAAATCATGCCAGGTGAAAGTCTTTCCTACCCTAATTTTACAAATGAAATCCCTTCATTCATGCCAAATCCTACTGTCACTCAATAGGATGTGTGTCAATACATGCTGACTGAATCCCATTTGTTCTGCCTTTCTGTCACTATCTCACACATAGGATGACCAGATCTCATAAAGTATTGAAGATTACTACACCACAGTGTGAATAGACAGGGATCACTGGGATCACCTGGGAAGCTGGCCACTACAACCTCTACAGGAACAAAATGAAGCAAGCTAAAATGAAGAAGCTGATATTATCATTAGTCCCAGAATCTCCTTTGCTCTACTTTCTATCACTACCCTACAATAACCCTACACAGTAACCAGTATGCTGACTTAAGGTAGCATAGACTTATTTTGCCTGCTTTCATAATTTAAGATCAATATTATAATTTTGGCACCTGGCCTATGTTCATGAGATTCTCCTAAACTATTTTATATACTCATAGTTTTCATTTGCATTGTTATATAATATTTTACTACACAGATGTTTAATTTATCCATTATATTAGAGGCTGGCAAACAATATCCAAATATGACCCACCTCCTATTTCTGTACAGTTTACAAACTAAGAATATTTGTTTGTTTAATTTTATAAATTAAAACAATAATATTTCATGGGGCATTGAAGTTATATGAAATTCAAATTAAAGATCATAAATAACATTTTGTTACAAAACAGCATTTTTTCCCCTATTATATCTCTGCTTTCCCAATAGTGTTTGAGGGAGGTTATAGGCCAGGGGTAGAGCATTTGACTGCACAATAGCAGTTAGCTAACTGCAAGAAGGATCTCATGCAGTACTCTTTTGCTTTGTACTGTTGCTAGCATCTCTACAATTACAAGTTGATTTTGCCTCTTGGTCTGCTGAGTCTAAAAATGTACAATCTGTCCTTTAACAAGTTTTTTGCTGAGTTCTGTACTATTCTATTGATGGGCATTTAAACAGTCTCCAGTTGGATGCTATTATGACTCGTGCTGCTTTGAACAGTCTCATTCCTGTTTTGGTGAACACATGAAAGCATTCATTTGAGATACATATCCAGAAATCCTTGGGTACTGGTTTGTGTTCGGTTTAGTAAGCACTGCCAAGTGAGTTTATACTAATTTTAGACTCTAATCAATTTTAGACTCTAATCAACAAAAACTCCAGTGACTTATATTTTCCCTGAGACTCCTTACTTTCTATTTCACTTAACCATCTTGTGATAACATGAGAATAATTTTGTAAAAATAATTACAGCAACCTTTTTATTATTGTATGCCAAACATAGCTAATAATTTCACCTACATCATCAGTTCATAAACAATTCATTTTTTTAACTAATGTGAAACTTGTTAAGCAAAGCTAAGAAATTTTAAGTTCACATAGTTATTAAGTAACAAACCCAACCATCAAAATCATATCTTATTGACTTCTTAGACTGTATTTTCTCTACTACACCAAGCTACCTCTCCATATGACAGTTTAACAAGACATTGCCCTTCTTAGAGGGTGTTAATTATATGGAATCTCTTTGAGTAGCTTTCAAGCATTTATTAGAAAAAGGGATTTGGCAGAGCCATGAAAAGTAAGTATGAAGAAGTATGAGCAAACACACTCTCATCTCTGCCACCCTCCCACTGCAGTGGTTGTATGCTTTCTTCCTCTCTTATTACATGTTCTGACAGTTGAGGTCCATGGTGAAAAATGATAACAGATTTGTATTCTCAAGATTATCTCCAGATGCTGGCCAGAAGCACCTCTGGATTCATGAGATATTTGTCCTTAGTATTTCTTGAAGATGGATGATTGGGGGGAAAAAGTTCTAGGAACATTTCAGTATAAATCATGAGGAATTCCTTTCTTTGGCACTCTGGAATGCATTTCTTTATTTCTTTAAGAAGAATAATGCAGGTATTAATAATTTGGTTGAAATGGGGTCTGGGCCAAAATCAGATGATCACGGAAATCATTACTGATGGTTTCTTGTAGCCAAACAATCTGTTCACCCAAACCTGGAGTCTGTCATCTGGAGGTGAATGACAACTAAAAGGCCACATATGAGTCACTTGCATGAATCCCCATCTCTCCATCCCACTGATGTACTGTTCTCTACTCCTCTACTCTGTTTCTCAGACTTTATTTTTTTTTGTATAAACTGCAAAACACATAATAGGTTGTTAATTTTCTCTTCCACTTCCATAAAAATAAGCATTCAAATTGACATTGGAATTGTCCTACAAATCTGATTATGCCATTGGCCTTAATCAAATACTTCTGGGGACTCATTATTTCCTAAAATAGTGCTTTGCAATCATTTATTGGCTCTGTACTCCTGCACATGAAAATTCCATGTATTTATGAATATATATATATGTATTCACACTTATGTACGAGATCTTTATGAATTTACAAGTCACATACAAATTTTGAAATCAAGGTTGTTGATTGCGCTGTGTTGAGCCTTTATGTCTTTAATAATTTGTCTATTTATTTTAACCATTGTCAAACTGTGTCAAAATTGCTTAACGTGGTTTTGGAGTTGCCATTTCCTTATTTCTGTCAATTTTTGCTTTATATATTTTGAAACTAATGTGTTTTCTTAAAGTATTTGTAGACAACATCTATTTCAATCTTGTTTCTTTTACCCTTCATGAAATTCTTTTAATTTCAATTTTCATTGTATTAACTTTAAACTTATTTTTATATGTAATAATTTATTGGTTTTTTTCCCTTTCTATATAGTTCCTCTGTTTACCCTTTCTTTTGTCTTTAAATTATTTGCATGTTTTTTATTTTATTTTAATGTATCTGTTGCTTATTTAGACATAATCCTTCACTTCATTTCTTCACTTCATTTTCTTAGTCCAAAGAATTGCAATATACATCATTAACTCTTCATTCTACCTAGAGTTGATATTGTTTTATCTCATGTGTAACATAGTAATCTTTTAAACTACTCATCATTAAACTGCCATTAAATCCATTAGACTACCATCTTTTATGCTTTAGGTGCCTCATATGACATAGCTATATACATTATAAAATCCCCAAGACAATATGATAAGTATTTTCTTTATACATTCATATATATATATATATACATTTTATACATTCATATATATATATATGATTTTAAAAGAAGAAAATAGACTTTCATATTAGCCTCTATATATTTAGTAGCACTCTTCATTCCTTCCCTAAGGATCTGAGTTCCATCTGGTTCCATTTCATTCACTCTAAAGAACTTTCATTGTCATGTCTGGTAGTACAGCTTAGGTGGCAACACATTTCCTAACTTTTTCTTTATCCAAAAAATGTTTTTATTTGACTTTCAGGCTTTCAAAGTGTTTTCATTGGCTACAGAATTATAAGTTGACTTTTTTTCTTTCATTGCTGTAAAATAACTTTCCATTGTCTTCAAGCATTTTTTGATTATAGTGAAAAGTCCACTGTTTTTCAAACTTTTGTGACCCTTTATGCAGTATGTTACTTTTCCTCTGACTATTTCCCAAGATTCTCTCTTTATCTTTGGCTCTCAGCAGTTTGGTTATAATGTGCCTAATTACATTATCATCAAATTTACACCATTTGGAATTCACTGAGTTCCTTCACTACAAGAAATTTTTGTCCATTATGTATATAAATAGTTCTTCTGTCCCCTTCTCTATCTCTCATCCTTTAAGGACTCCAGTTACCCATATATTATGCCTTTTG
Source organism: Uropsilus gracilis (assembly GCA_004024945.1). NCBI lineage: Eukaryota > Metazoa > Chordata > Mammalia > Eulipotyphla > Talpidae > Uropsilus > Uropsilus gracilis. The sequence goes on along the minus strand of PVHY01000745.1, from coordinate 86,263 downwards.
AGTTTTTACCTGATACGTGAGACTTCATTGATGTTTATTTTATTTCCTCTTGTTCAGATTTAATAATTTCTAGTAACATTTTTCAAAGTCATAGTTTCCTCTATCATCTCTATTCTGCTAGTAATGTCACCTAACGAATTTTTAAATTCAGATATTTGCTTATTCTTTCAATTGAAGAAAGTGTTATATAACATGTAACTTTCAGGTATCCATCATTGAGAATCAATATGTGTATATACATTGCTGAAGTAATTTTTTACTTTTAGAATTTCCATTGCATTATATTTTTACATTTGGTATTTCTCTGCTTAAAATTCCTTTTCATATTTGTTAAAGCATTTTAAGTGTATCTCACTTTGCTATTATGGCTTCTTAAGTCCTTATCTCATAATGTGAGTATCTGGGTTATCTCAGGGTTTGACTTCTATTGGTGGTCTTTCCCTTGATGGTAGATTCCTATTTATTTTTTGGACTCTTAATATGAGTAATTTTGACTTATATTCCTGACATTACAGATGTTCTATTTTAGATATTCTGTTATTTTATTACATTGTTTCTAACTGTAGGTGTTTTGTTTTGTTTCTTTTTGCTTTATCTGTTTTAGAAGGTATTTTACTTGATTTTAGTGAAATTCATCCTAGGTTAGGTATTTAAGTCTTTGTTGTAAGTAGTTTCCACTTGCCTCACTTATACATGGCTTAAAATCTACACGCCTGGTCAGAATTTCAACACTGAATTGGGGATGCCTTCTTTTTTTTGCTCTCTCCTTTTCAGGAACTTGCCCTAACTCTCTGGTGGCTCTGTTTGTCCCGGAGTTCCTTCCCCTGCCTGGTCAGAAGATGGATAACTGTTCTATGGGAATTTTAGCCACCTACATCATAATTGTGGTTGTCATTTAAATAAAGTCACAAAAGCAAGGAAACCAGTCTACTTGATTCTCTCATCTCAAATTTTCAGGTCCACACTAAATTTCATTGTTTTAGCCCTTGGAGAAGAGCTCCAACAGAACCCCATGGCCTAGGCCACTGACAGGGATAGGGGACCATGTTGAGTCCTATGCCACAGGGATCTCAGAGTCTCAGCTCTCCAGGTCCTGAGATCTCAGGCTGGGGAAGCCAGCCTCTGCCTCAAGAGAAGGCCAGGTTCAAGAGAAGGGGGGCAGGCTCAAGAGAAGGGGGATTCCCCCTCTGGTTTACTCCAATCTCAAATAGGCCAGCACTAGAATGAAAAATCCAATCTCTCCAGCTGATGATATAATGGAGAGGAAAGAAAGTAATAACAACTCTAGATACACTTTCACCACCTGGGTAGGTCAAGCAGCATGTGGGGAACCATTGAGACAAGAAGGTGAACCCAGCAACTGAAGTGACCTGTCACAGATTTCTACCTGCATTGTCTCTGGGGCTGGGGAACCAAACCCCGGGTGAACAGTTTGTGCAATGTGATTGAGGCTCCCTCCTTTACCAATCAATGGGTGAAGAAAACCACAGAGATGTGGCTGTGGCCCCATGGCAGAACTGCTAACATGAGAGAGGAGAAGAGCTAGACCAACCACCTGGGGAAGTCTGTCCTCAGTCGGGAACACCTCTAATTCCAGTTGGACTCCCAAACCAAGATATCAGACTGTACATCAGACAAGCAGCAACACATGACAGACACCAGAAAGGATCGTGGAGAAGTGCATCACACATTTGCCCTACAAGTTCCTGACATGCTTAGCCTGACTATCTGCATCAGTCACCCCTGGAGATATGAGCAGCCTGTATTGTTGCTGTCCAGGAATACAAGTCCACACCCAGGAAAACAGGACATAGTTCCAGAAAAAGAAAAGACTAATGAGCCAAACATGAACCAATGGCTTTCAATGTGAGAGGAGTTGGAATAACCAGGGGGAGGAAGGGGAAAAAAGGGGTTGAGGTGATGAATAAGGGGTACAATACAGAAGGAAGGGCCAAAATTAAGGGGAATAACAACCATACAAACATGACCAATATTGTATAAAAATTACAAAATAAAAAAAAATAAAATAAAATTCACTTTGTTCAGTCTCTAAGACCCTCAATTAATGTTCTGGGTCTGTTATTTGCAGTAGCTCACTACTCCATATGAGATGAAACATTTTAATTTCATTTTTTTACTTTATAAATACCTTTTATTTTCAAATGTATAACTCTAAGCTTTTATAAAGGCAGTAAATAAGAGTAACAGGTTGTTTTGCTTTGCTAAACATGTAAAGTCTAAAGTTATGGTTTGTATCTCCCAAGATACTGATACAGGGTTGTGATGCAGTTAAAAATTTTATAGGTGCTAGAGTGCACTGGTGGGAGGGATCAGAGAGAAAGATCCATGAGAAGATGTGAGAAGCAAGAAAAGGGAGGATTAAAAGGATTAGCAAAGAGAGAGGAAGAGGAATGGCAGACTGATAGAATAGGCCCATGTGGCCTGGCCAAGGGAAGCTCCCTGGAAGAGTGAACTGTGGTGGCAAGGAACCATGGTGGAAGAGTGGCCAGCAGAGAGATAGCTGGTATGAAGACGGATGCCAGAATGGCAGGCTGGGGGTTCCTAGGGGCTGCTGAGGGCAGGTCTGGTGAATTTGGTCAGATGCCACTGAAGGTGGGCCTGGTAAGGGATGTGTGTAGAGTTGCAGCAAGGTGGTGCAGAAGCTAGTACCTGGGAAAGCTGGTACCTGGGAAAACCAAGGATTTGGAAAGCTCAGTTTGCATTAGCATTTGTTGGGAAAGTTTGAAGAGCTTTGGAGAAGCCACAGCTTGGAACACTGGAGAGAGAAGAAGCAAAGAGAAGACAAAAAGACTGGACTTTGCAGGGTGCCTTGGACATGTGTTTGGGGCCTTCGGACTAAACAGTACTCAGGATAAAATAACTGGCCGCTTGTGGCATTAAGGACTTTTCACTTTTCCTGGTTAATTTTCCTTGTAAACAAAGCCGTGCTATTTAAATTGCATTTGACTGACAATTGCTACCCAGAGGTGATGCAAATCTGATAAGATGTTGGGCTACATAAACCACATTTCAAAAATGCCACTTTTTTCCTGTGGCTTGTTGATTGGAGGTTTCTGCCCCAATTTGACCTGATTTCAGCAACATCTTATTTCATCTTCAAGATCTAGTTTGCTTTCATTTTTTTGGTTGCACATGACTGATAAATCCTGATATAGATGAAATAATTGTGGAAGATAGTCTTTTAAAATAATGTATTCTAGTATACCAATAAATACAGTAGCTATATTTTGAGATGTACAGAAAAAGCACTAATTTTATGACATGATTTTCTAATACAAGATCTTTTTTATTAAAACTACATGAAAACCAGACATCTGTGTCAAACATATTCAGGGAGAATTTGGATGGCATATTTCATAGAGAAATGTAATGTATTCAAATCTTGCAAACTTAATTTTAACCCCATTGTCTCCCAAAATTATTTGCCATGGAATCTTTATTTAAAAAGGCAGTTATTGAGACACAATATTCCAAAATGTCTGGGACTCAGCAAAAGCATGCTAAGAGGAAGTTTCATAGCAATACAGTCCAATATCAAAAACCAAGAAAATATCCAAAGAAAAAACTAGAAAAGAACAGGAAAAGTCAAAACCCAGCAGAAGATAAGAAATAGTAAAAATAAAAGAAGAAATAAATAACCTAGAGACCAAAAAGACTATCCAGAAGATCAACAAAACTAAGAGCTGGTTCTTTGAAAAAATAAATAAAATTGACAACCCCCTTGCAAAGCTCACAAAGAAAAGAAGACAACACACTCAAATAAATAGAATCACAAATGAGAGAGGAGAAATTACAACAGACACAAAAGAAATCCAAAGGATAATAAGAAATTACTATGAACATCTATATGGAAACAAAAACAACAACCTGGATGATATGGACAGATTCTTGGAAAAATACAACTACCTAGAATTGAACAAAGAAGAAATAGCCTAAATAATCCAATCACAAGCAGAGAAATTGAAGCAGTAATAAAAACTCTACCTAAAAAACAAGAGCCCAGGACCAGATGGCTTTACAAATGAATTCTACATGACATTCAAAGAGGAAATAACACCTATACTACTAAAACTCTTCCAAAAACATTGATAAAGAAGGGGAGCTTCCAAACATATTCTATGAAGCAACATCACACACCAAAACCAAATAAGGACAGCACCAAGAAAGAAATCTATAGACCAATTTCCCTAATAAACACAGATGCAAAATTTTAAACAAAATACTAGAAAATTGAATCCAATGATGCATAAAAAGCATCATTCACCATGACCAAGTGGGATTTATCCCAGGGGCACAAGGATGGTTCAATATGGGAGCCCATCTCAGAGATGAGAAACTTGTAATTCAAACCTTTTACAACTTAAGCTCTTTGCCCCCCACAGGAGGAACAAACTGGGAGCTGACCTGAGAAATCAGGGGACCCTAGGGGCGTAGCTCCCCAGACCCCAGGTGTAGGAGTGCTGAAGTCATGAACTGCATCATTATTAAGAAAGATTTGGGAGCCCAGTCATCAGATTCTTTATTTTAAATTCTCTGTGAAAGGAATCATTGGAACGCTAGAGTAACAAGCTCGAGGCAAGGAGAACTTGATAAACTAGATAAGCTTTACAGCCAAGGAATAATCTTGGGTGACCTGTAACCAACTTAGTTATCATGATTCCCTAAAAATGATTGCTTAGGAATGTTTAGTAGTATCTAATGATAATCTATTTTCTGTTAAGATATTGATTTCTGTCTTCCACTGAGATATTGCCCTCACGCGCTCATGAAATGCTGATATTGCCCTCACACGCTCATGAAATGCTGATTCCTGTCTCTCACTGAGATAATGCCCTCACGTACTCATGAAATGCCTCTCCTCATGGAATGTTGAAGCAATTCGTTTAAACACTATCTATGCGGCCTGAAAATCTAAAATAAAGCAGCAGATTCTACTGTTCACTGAGTGCGTGTCTGTGTTCATCATTCGCCGGCCTGTGTTTTTCCTGTCCATCTGAAGCCTGGAACTCCGCGGCCTCTTCCTTGCTTGGCTGGTCTGCGGCAGTTCAACATCTGGAAATCAATTAACATAATACACCACATCAACAAGAAGAAAAACAAAAACCACATGATCTTATCAATAGATGCTGAGAAAGCTTTCAACAAAGTCCAGCACCCATTTATGATAAAAGCCCTTGAAAAACTGAGGATCAAAGGAGCATACCTCAACATAATAAAGCCATCTATGACAAACCTACAGCAAACATCATCTTAGATGGGGAAAAACTAAAATCATTCCAGTTAAGATATGAAACTAGGCAAGGATGCCCATTTTCTCCACTACTTTTTAACATTGTATTGGAAGTTCTAGCCAGGGCAATAAGGCAAGAGAAAGATATAAAAGGGATACAAATAGGAAAAGAGGAACTGAAGCTATCGTTATATGCAGATGATATGATTCTTTATGTAGAGAACCCAAAAAATCCACAGAAAAACTTCTTGAAACAATAAACCAATTCAGTAAGGTAGCTGGTTACAAAATCAACACACAGAAGTCAGTAGCCTGCCTATGTGCAAAAAAGCCAAGCAGAAGAAGAAGAAATTTAAAAACTCATCCCATTTACCATTGCACCAAAAACAATTAAATACCTGGGAATAAACCTAACAAAACACGTGAAAAAACTATACAAAGAAAACTTTAAAATGCTACTAAAAGAGATAGAAGAAGACATAAGGAAATGGAAAGACATTCCTTGCTCATGGATTGGAAGAATTAGCATCATCAAAATGGCCATTCTACCAAAAGCAATCTACAGATTCATTACAATCCCATAAAAATTCCAATGACATTCTTTAAAGAGACAGAACAAAAATTACAAAAATTTATATTGAATAACAAAAGACCTCAAATACCAAAAAACCTCCTCTACAAAAAAAGAGAGAATGGAGGCCTAACTATTTCAGACTTCAAGCTATACTACAAAGCCATAATAATTAAAACAGCATGGTACTGGTATAACAACCAACAATCAGACCAATGGAACAGAATTGAGAGCCCGGAAATAAAGTCACACATATATAGTCAACTAATCTTTGACAAAGAAGTGAAAAACTTACATTGGAACAAAACAGCCTCTTCAATAAATGGTGCTGGGAAAATTGGACTAAGACATGCAAAAAAATGGACCAAGACAACTCCCTCACACCATGTACAGAAATCAATTCAAAATCAATGGATAAGAGATTTAGATGTCAGACCTGAAACCATAACACACATAGAGGAAAATTTGGGCAAATCCCTCCATGAAGTACAATTCAGAAATCCCTTTCTGGAAACATCTACAGAAGGCAAAAAATTGAAGGAAAACATAAACAGATGGGACTATATCAAACTAAAAAGGTTCTGCACAGCAAAAGAGACAAATGAAAAAACAAAAGAAGCCCAACTGAATGAGAAAAAAATTTTGCCCTTCACAAGAATAAGGGTTTAATAATGCAGTACAAGGAACTCATACAACTAAACAAAAACAAAACAAGAAGCCCAATCAAAAAATGGGGAGAAGAACTAAAAAGATACTTCTCCAAAGAGGAAATACAAATGGCCAACAGGGACATGAAAAATTGTTCAATGTCACTAGCAATCAGAGAAATGCAAATCAAAACCACATTGAAATACCACCTTACACCAGTAAGAATGTCCCACATCAAAAAATCAGGCAACAACGAGTGCTAGCATGGATGTGGAGAGAAAGGAACTCTCTTACATTGCTGGTGGAAATGTAAACTGGTCCAGCCACTATGGAAAGCAGTATGGAGGACCCTCAAACTAATGAAAATGGAACTACCATTTGACCCAGCAGTTGCCCTTCTGGGAATCTACCCAAAGGAGACCTCAATGTGGGTACAAAAGGACACTTGTGCTCAGATGTTTATTGCAGCACTATTTATAATTGCAAGGACATGGAATCAACCCAAATGCCTCGAGACAGACGAATGGATGAAAAAGATGTGGTATATATACACAATGGAGTATTACTCATCAATTAAAAATGACAAAATTGATGAATGTATGGAAACCTTGGTGTACCTAGAAGAAATCATACTAGCAGAAATGAGTCAGATAGAAAAAGACAGAAACCAAATGGTTTCACTAATAAATGGACAACCAAATGAAAGTACACAATGGGAGTGTAGGGACCAGCTGGAATGGTCAGGAAGGGAAGGTGGTGGGTGTCCCCCAGGGATTAAAATGATGTGAAATATATATAAATAAATTATTAAAATAAAATAAAATTGTGAAAAAAATAAATAAAAATAAAAAAAATAAAAAGGCAGTCATTGTTAATTTGTTGAATCAGTGTCCCAAACTTTGGAAAACAGAGCTGTGTTAGGGAATGAGAAAAGGAGCTGACATTTGATAGGTACTTAGTATGTGGTAGACTGTATTGGATACACATAGTTTTATCTGATCCAAGTACTATACTAGGTACAGAAATTTTTACTTTCTTATAAAATTGAGGAAGCTTAAGTACAATAAGTGTTTTTATTCCAGTTTAGTTGAGATATAATTGATGCATAACATTATTTTTGCCTAATGACTTGCTTAATAATGGCTTGATAAATGTACATATTGCAAGATTATCATCACAGTTAGTTAACATCCATCTCCTGGCAGTTTCTTTTTAACTTGTGAAGATAACTTAGCCTCTTTTAAATACATGACACAGTTTGCTAACAATAACTACCATGCTGCACTGTATACCATGAAAATATTTATCTTCTAAGTGGAAATGTGCACTTCCTCTTGCCCACCATCACTTATTTCACCAATTCCTCACCTCTGACAACCACCAATCTCTGTTTTTATGAGTTTACATTTTTAGACTCTACATGGAGATGAGATTTTAGTTTTTGCCTTTCTTTGTCTGACTTATTTCAATTACATAATGCCCTAAGTTTCATCCATCCATATTGTCAAAAGTGGCAGAATATCCTTATTATGCATTAAGAAATTCCAATGTTTGTACAGTTACACATATTTTAACAATAGTTATCGAAGAACCACATAGTTATATGACCACAGTCCCATAACAATATACACTATAGTACACTTGTCATCTAGATCTGTATAATTACACTCTATGACACTGGCAAAATGATGAAATTGCCTAAAGATGCATTTCTAGGAATGTATATCTATTGTTATGCATCACATGATTGTATGCATGTTTCCTTTATCCATTCATTCACTGATGAACACTTTGGTTGTTCTTAAATTTTGATTATTATAAATAATAGTGCAATAATTATGGGAGTACAGATATACATTAAATATTCTTTTTTTTTTTTAAATATGAGAACACCTAATATCCCATGGAGTTTGCAGTATTTTGCTTAGCCAACCCCATTGTTTGAGTCTCAAAAAAGAGCCAAAGTGGGCATGATGGGAATGGAGCTAAACAGCATAAGGAATCTATGAATTCTCAGACTAGTATCCATAGAAGGCAACTAGAATAGTATGGATAATAGCCAAGATAGTACCTAAGAAGAAAATGGTACTGAGCAACAGAAACAAAAGAGTTCAGAAAATAATGAGGGAAATTCAACAGCAATATGAATACTTGGGGTGGCCAGAAATAAATGTCTATTTTAAGAAGGATTAAAGAGAGAAAGCAGTCAAAACCAAGGTTAATTTACAAGGAAACTAGTATCTTATATAGCAATGAGTATAAATATTATAAAAAACAGTTTAAGAAATATAGGGTAATAAAAAAGATAATAAATTTCTGAATCAGTGCTAGGGAAAGAAATGCCAATAGATGTCACAGAGGGAGTGAAGGCTACAAACTAGGGTAGTCATGGAAGCTTTTTTGAAGAAACAGGATACATATCAAATATTAAAGTCAGGAGGAGATCCATATGGCCATATATACATAACAGTAATATATCTGCCAAGGATCTCACCCTTATCTTTCAGATGGCATATTGTATCCTTCCTAGTTTAAAATTCCCAGACAACAATTTGTGATTTCAAGCTTTATTAAAGACTTCTTATGTGAAATTTTTCAAAACAATATAATTGATGTTCTGTATTTTAAAGAGAAATGATCAATTTTACTTTCCTAATTCAAGCAAAGTTAGAAAATATTTTTTAATTGTTTAGTTCCTTAAGTTCTGTACATATAAAGTAGACTTTGTGGGATGGAGAAGAAATTAGACACTTGATAAATCCCAATGTACAAGTTCCTGGCTCCAGGAATATTTTCCACTCTAAAATTATATTTGCAAGACAGATGACAATTTATCTCACTGTGATTCTTTAAAGTGGAAACTTGATTTTTCCAAAGTATTTTGACTCCATTGAAATGTTTTCCAGCTTGGACTGCCATAACCCACAATGTACTTTCAATCATCAACTCTTTGCTATAAATTCTTTGTAAGATCCTCAACAGCAAGGACCACATTCTATTTGTATATTTATTTCTGTTTAAAGTAAAGGTCATTTTTACTTTGAAATTTATTTAATTCTAAACAATAAAAAAGCCACACATAGTTTTGATATTCAGGGTACCGTCCATTAAGAGTTTACCATAATTACATCTATCTATCTATCTATCTATCTATCTATCTATCTATCTATCTATCTATCTATCTATCTATCTATCTATCTATCTCTCTCTCTCTCTATCTATCTATCATTCACTTACAAATTTAAAATAAAACATTATATAGAAAATATAATATGCATATTTTAAAATATTTTGACCAAAATTTTTAATTATTATACTGCTACAGGCCAACTATACAGAATATAGAATTTTCAGAATATAAAGAAATGTAAATGATATGAAATTGACTTATCCAAAGATAAAGAATAGTTTTGTATATTTCTTTGGAATTGCTTTCTTTCCTGTTCTTTTTTTAAAAATATAGCTAAATTCAAACTGTATAATAGAGATTTTTTTAGCATAATTAACACAGATATTTCATAGAGATAAATGGGTGTGTAATTATTTAAAAGGAGTTTGCTGTTTGACATGACTGGTTTCTTGGTATTTCTCAGTAATAACTTCTTTAAAAGATCTGAAGCATTTAATGTGAATTTTAATATTATACAAAAAAAGTTAAATGTTCATGACATTATATAAGACAGCTTTAAATCAGTTGATATTCTCCTTGCTTATATGGAGAAGGGAAATAATTTTTTCTTCAGTAATTTGCCTATCTTAAGGTAGAGTTGCTTTTCTGTTCCATTATTATAGAAAATTTAGAGGAATGGAAAAGGAAGATGTAATATAAAAATATATATTTCTAGTATATTTTATAAATCTAGGGATTTATAAAAACAACAATAAAAATAGCCACAAAACAAGGAAATATCACTAGTATATTGAATTTAATCCACTATTTTAAAGTACTCACTATTTTTCAGGAACTACACATACTTCATATGTACTACAGTTTCCGTAGGGTAGTGGTTATCACGTTCGCCTAACTTCATATGTACTACCACTTTTACTAGTTTATACTTCCAATAGTTACTGCTGCTAATTACTGAAACTGCAATAATGAATAAAGAAACTAATTTGGGAAAAACTTGATTTGCTCTTAGAAGATTAGAGAGGAAGGCTTCAGAGAGATGTCTGCTTTCATCAAAAAGTTTTCCAAAAACATATCTTTTGATCAACACTTTAGTTCTTTTTTAAATACTTTGTGTAAATCAATTGGAAAAAAAGAAGTGGGAGTTCAGAGAGCTAAGGAATTACTTCCAAGACCTATTGCTAGCAAGTGGTATTGAAAGGACCTGAACACAACTCTTCCGGAACTTACTTCTGAGTTCTTTCCAATAAATCGTATTGAGTTTTTCTAACAGTGGTAATTTAGAGATTATTAAGTAATATGACTACTTCACAGCAAAAGTTACCCTTACTCACATGAGGATACACAGATGTTTGAAGAGGACCAAAAGAGATGTAGGATCCCAAGAAAATAGCAAAGTGGCTACAGAGAGGTTGATCTTAAAAAGATATAAATGGCCAAGGCAATGAGCTCTACAGTGGTATCAGGATGGTGTTCCAAAGAGTGAAATGAACAAATTGTGCCTTTTGACCACCATTCCATAGGCAAGGTCAGAGTAACCACAATAAGAACCAATGAGAGATTGTACTGGCCACAGAGGAGTCAGGTAATCATCTGCTTATCTCACAGCAATAATGTCACGTGAAAGAAGAGGAAAGAAGAGGTTCTGGATGACCAAACGTTTATTTATTTCTTTATCTATTTCTTTATTTGTTTTTATTTGTTTGATTTGATTTATTTATTTATTTATTTATTTATTTATTTATTTTTTTGTTTGTTTGTTTGTTTGTTTTTGAGACTAGGTCTCGCTATTTTTGCCCATGGAACCACAGGCTCACATTGCCCAGGGTACCACAGATTCAAGCAATCCCCAGCCTCAGCTTCCCAGGTAGCTGGGATTACAGGTGTGTGCCACCACACTCAGCTATTTTTGGGGACTAGGTCTCACTGTGTTGCCCTGAGCAGGACTCAAACCGTGATCCCTAGCCCCAGCTGCTTCATAGGCTGAAGTTTACAGGCACGAGCCACTGTGCCTGGCCGACCAAACATTTATGAGAAAGAGACCAACTCACTTCAAAAGATGAAATCAAGATAAGTTTCACTGTTAAGCTTCTCTCTACCATTCCTTACTGATAAGCAGAAAAGTAAGGTTCATGAGCAAGATTAGCATAACTATGAAAAATAATGAAATGCATTTCCTTAATCACCACTGAACTATTATACCTGTGCACTTAAATATAAGTTTCTAAAGATCATTTAGAATTATTGATTTCTACACATTGAGAAAGCAATAATAGTTCTTGTAGAAGTTCAGTAAATTTGTGTACTACAATTCATTGTATATTCACTGATATACAGTATTATCACAATGTTCATTGTATATTTTTACCAGCTTCTATAAGTTAGACATTGGGAACAGAATACTGATTGAAAGAGAACGTAGTAAATTCACTACAGCAAGGGAAGCTGAGGAGTTCGGTTCAAGATCATATACTTAAAAACTATAGAACCACAGAATTTACACTGAGGTATATCTAATTCCAAAGCACATACTCTTTATCTCTTACCACAAGAGTTTTAAATATAAACTAGAAAAAGAGAATTTCATGCTTGTAGCCTAATCACTCTCTTTTAAGAGACCAGAACCATAACTTGTTCCAGTTAATGAATCTATAACCACTCTTAACTTCCCTTAAAGAAATTTGAAGACCTATATCTGTGTATCTGTGTCAACTAGGTAGGTATAGATTGTCAGTGTTTCAAGAAAACTAAATTGAGTCATAAGGAATTAAATACTACAGTAGTGGTTCTAAAGTACTGCTCCCGAACCAACAGTATCAGCCAAACCAGCAACTTGTTAGAAATGCAAATTCTCAGGCCAGTCTCAAACCCACTAAATCAAAAACCCTGGGTGTAGAGTTCAGTAATTCTTTTTAAAAGTCTTTATTTAAGAACAACAATCTTATGACAAAGGAGAATGCTAACTCTCCTTATCCTTATTATATCCCGATGTGTCTCAAAAAAGACTCAAGAAGCCACAACCAGTGATTCTGAGTTGGTGCCTTATAAAGAGATATATTTATCATTAAAAGTTGTTCAACCAACATTAATTACATAGATGAGAAAATGAGGTAGAGAGAGAGGAAAAGGAGGTAGTGAGAGAGAAGGTCTAGGAGTAAAGTAGTGGCAGAAATAAAGGAAATCTGATTTGGTCCTTCCAAACACCACAGTGGTTTGGCTAAAGCAGTATTTTCTGATGAACAGAACTTGAAATGGTTGGGTGAAGGGGGATCGGAGGGTAGTTAATAACTTTTATAAGCCAAGATATGGTATCTGGTTGAGGAACCAGCACACAATCAGGAATTGAGAAGGAATCTGACACCCAGTTTGGGACTATTCTAGACCAGCATGAAGCAAAAGAGGTAACAAGATATCTGAGCTGGAAATGGAGGGGAATCTTTCCCCCTTACTCTGTTTGGCCAGCTTCCAACTGCCTCTGTTTTGCCATGTGAATGAATTACCTATTTTTGCTGCCTGTTTCCTAAAACTTCTTCCACCGACAGCTGCTGGATCTGATCTCAATCCATCTTCATCTAGCCTGAGAACCTCAAGTATTTCTGGGAGTCTCCAGGCCACAGTAGGAATGAAAAGCAGGACTTGTAGGAGCACTGTTGCTGATGAGTATGGTCAGGGAATAAGAGAACCTTATGACCATGTATGACTAAACAGATAGACATGTAGATATGTAAAGAACTAATTTTTTTTTGAATTTTGAAAGAATATTTTGTTGAGGAGAAAAATAAAAACCTCCACAACTCAGTTCTATCAACTTTCCAAAAGGAGCAGGTGTCACTCTTTTTGTTGTCAAATGTAACCCATCTAAAATGTTCATTCAGTGTATATATAGCAGTAAAATGCCTGAATGAAAATAACTGGATTTCTTCACCATGGATCCAGATGCTGGTGATTGTAAATAGTTGACATTTTTTTCACTTAGAACAGTCTAGTAAGATATTTAAGCCTCAACTGTTTTTTGTGTAAAATTGAGATAATAGGTACGATAATTTATGCCTTATCTTTCTCATAGGATGAAGTCATTGAAATAATGGTTATGAAAGTGATTTGCAATCTATAAAATATCACACAGATGTGAATTACATGTTATTATCACTTCAAATTTCCTTGACCAACTATGATAATCCCAATTTACTAATGCATTTTATGACTTCATCATGGAGCTTATTATTAAAAAGAAAAGTTTCACTGTGACATCTTAAATTACTAATTGCTGCTTCTTTTTTTTTTCTTCTTTTTTTCTCTCTCTTTTTTGGACTGCTTTGGCTTTTATTGCTGATTATATATATGTATATATATATACGTATTTATGTATATATATTACATATATGTATATATGTATACACACACACACACACTATTTTTCTTATGTTATTGAAAACCCCCAAGTTCTCCTGCCATCATGTCAGCTGTGTTGTATTATCATGATCTCTTGTGTTCATCCCTCCCCTGATTTTTCTCTCCTTCTTCTAACATTGCTGTATGCTTTACTTCTGTTAGTTTTATTTTAACTTTATATTGTCTTTTTGTTTGTTTTCTCTATACCCCACATTGAGACAATCTGGTATTTATCTTTTTCTTTGTGACTTATTTCCACTGGCAAGGTTCCTTCTAGCTCCATTCACATTGCCTTAAGTGACATAAACTTGTCTTTTTGATTGCTGAAATATATTCCATTGTGTAAATACACCACCACTTTTTGATCCACTCATCTGTTATGGGACATTTGGGTTGTTTCCATATCCTGGCTATTGTAAACAGTGCTGCAATAAGCATAGGAGCACAGGTTTCATTTTAAACTAGTGCTTTGGTATTCTTTAGGTTGATTCTCAGAAACTGAATTTCTGGGTCTTATTTACAGTAGTTTGAGTGTTCTCCATACAACTTTCATAGTGGCTGGACCAGTTTGTATTCCCACCAGCAGTGTAAGAGTGTTTCTTTATCAACGCATTCTCGCCAGCATTTATTGTTGCCCATTTTTTAATATGGATCATTCTTTCCAATGTGAAGTGGTATCTCATTGTGGTTTTAATTTGCATTTTCCTGATTATAACTGATGTAGAATATTTGTTCATATGCCTCTCGGTCATTTGTATTTCTTCTTTGGATAGGCATCTTTTAGCATTTTTACCCTTTTTTGACTGGGCTGTTTGCTTTGCTTTTGTTCAGTCATAAGAGTTGTTTGTATATCTTTGAGATCAGTCCCTTATCAGTTGTGTGAAATGTAAAAATTTCTTCTCCTGGGGCAGGGGCAGGGGCAGGGAAAAAATAAAATAAAAATGTCTTCTCTTTGTTTTGGTTATTGTTTCTTTTGCTGTAAAACTTTGTCATTGTTTCTTTTGCTTTATAGTTTGATGTTATACAAACTGTTTGTTTCTTCCATTTCTTTGCTTCTGTAGCTGTGTCTTGAAAGACGTTTTTGTGGTGCTGGTCATGATGTACTTTGTCTGTTTCTTCTAAAATTTCATGGTTTCCAGTCTTATGTCCAAGCCTTTATTCTTTTTGAGTTTGTTTTTGTGCATGGTGTGAGTGGTAGTCTAGATTCATTGTTTGGCATGTAGCAATTCAGTTTTTCATATATCATTTATTGAAGAGACTATCCTTGTTCCATTTTACATTTTTGGCTCCTTTCTCATAGATTAGTCAGTCATAGATGTGCAGCTTTATTTCTGGGCTCTCATTTCTCATTTCTGTCCCATTGGTATGTCTGCTTTTGTTATCGGGGGGATAGGGACACCCCTGTTTAAATTCCTCCTTCCTATGGGTTCTTCCAACTGCGCACAGCAGCTGCTCAGATATCAAACCTTAACAACCAGGATAGACAAGAGATTTATTTACAGATATGGAAAAAAACAAACTGAAAGCGTCCACACCCTCACAAATGTTTCAAACAGAATAGAGCCCCACTTCTGCTCCTCAAGGAGCTTCGTGGGGTTAACCTCAGTCTTAGGGCACTTCTGGTTGGGAATGCCAGGAACTTGACTCCCAATCCTGTTGCTCCAGTTGGTACCAGATGAATTTAACCAACACAGGTGGGGCTCAGATGATCTCCCAAAGGCAGGCCTGTCCGAGTGTTACCGTGACTCCGCACTTCACCCGGGTCACCTCTCCTCTGCTTTCACACAGGTCTTGCTCCTCAGGAACCAAGTGCTGGGGACGTGAGGAAGCTCCAGAGGACCCAGCTGTGTCCTTCCTTTGAGGCCTAAAACCTCCGCGCCTGATGTCAATCTCCAGACTCTCGCTCTCACTCTACTCTCCATGCTCCTCTTCAAAATTGTTATATCTCTACACTCCACCTTCCCTCTTTTTATCCTTTCCCTGCTTTCCATTTACCATCCCACCTTGGTGTGATACCTCCCTTTGCCCTCTGGGCCTGCCTTGACCTCAGGACCCTGCATTACATAATCCCAAATCTGCCCAGGTAATCACTTTACTCTAAAAAGGGGAACTGGCCTCAGGCTAGTCTTAGTCTCTGTCTTTCAGATTTCAGATGTGGGAATGTAATGCCCACATTCCTTTTTCAATGAAAAGAACTGGGTTCATCTTTGGGTTCAGGGTTCATCTTTGGGTCCCCGCTTCACTTTTACTCCAGTATCATGCTGTATTAATTATTATGCCTTTGTAGTACAATTTAAAATCTGATTGTGTAATACCACCATTCTCACTCCTTTTGTTCAGGAGGGCTTTGGCTATCTGAGGTTTTTCGTTATTCTCTTAAGATATTGTTTGGTTTTTTTTCAGAGAAAATGAAGTCTATCAGGTAAGCACCTGAGAACTCTCCTTTCGAAACCACAAGTTTAAATATCTATCTCACAGTTGAACTTTACCTTCAATAGACATCCTTGTTTTATTTCAAGCAAATTCCCCCACCTCTTCTTTCAGTTGACCCTCACCTGATTCTTTTAGAGGTTTCCTCCTTGCTGGATATTTAATAGTAAAGTTAGCCTTATACCTTGCTCTAGCACCCTTGCTCACTTTTGTTTCTTTTCACAAATTCTCTCAGAATATTCGATTAGCATTGGTTTCACCTCCCCCAATTCACATTCAGTTTTCAATCCATGATGCTTTTAGTATCTCCACTGAATCTATCTTGGCCAAAGTTAGCAATCATTTTGCAAATTGTCTAGCAGCCAATGACTCTTAATAATCAATTAGACTGATAATATTATAGCATTTCATTGATATTGGTTTCTTTTTCCTCTGTGGTTAACCCTCCTTTTTCAATTAGCTTCTGAGATGTGGTTCCTTACAAAGTTACCTGACCCTGATATTTTCTTATTGGTCCTTTATTTTCCATATGTCAGATTTTTTATATCTACCTGTCCATGTTGGGTTTCTCAATATAGAAAGTTACTAGTATTTCATATTGATGTTCTTTCAGTGATGATGATTTTCAGTATCAAAGTCTAATCTTAAGTTTACAGTCAATCAGTTACTGGCCATTTGTACCTAAAGAATGTATCTACAAAGAATTTAAAACTATTCCAAATCTAGCTTTTCTCTTAGTCCTCTTAACTCAATAGTTTCACTAGAGACCTTAACTTCACTAGAGACCTTAACTCAATAGAGATCTTAACTCAATAGTTTCACTAGAGACCTATTTACTGGAGATAATTTTGATCCCTCTCGATCTGATCCCTCATTCAAACATTGGTCTTCAAGTGCTGTCCATATCTTAATTCTCCATTGTTTCTGCCTCCTCCTTGCTGAATCACTGTCTCTCCCATGGATTGCTGTCATCATTTCTAAAATGTTTTTTCCTGCCTCCGGTACTAGATATTTCTAATATATTCATCACATCAAAGAAACCTTTAAAAATAAAAAGTATCATTATAAAAATTATAATTTTTTAAATTTATAAAAAAGTATAATTTAAAAATAAAAAATATCATTATAAAAATAAAAAGTTCTACCATTTATTAAACATGATGTCAAGGGTCAAGGTAAATTCTTTGCATTCATTTGAGCTTCACAGCAATTCTATGAAGAACTATTGACAGTCACATCTTCAAGATAAAAAGATACAACCAAACTACTAAATTGACAAATTAGCTACTAAACAAAGTCTGTGTGCTTTTGTACAGGCACTGATCTGATTCTCCATCACTCAAAGGACAAACCCAAACTACTTAGTACGCCACAGAAACTCATCTTATATCCTAGTCTCTTATTGCCTCTACAAGAAAATACTACCTTCCCCTTAGTTTCTTAGCCCTTTTCATATCTCAGAAACAGCCTTTTCTTTTTGCTGTAGCCCAGTTAAACTCTATAGAAATATCTATCAGAACATCAGTTCAATTTTATCATATTTGTTCATTTGCCTCCAACAAGTCTATGAACTTCTTGAGATCATTTTTGTGACCTAATGTCATTTTTGGCATATTGCTATATGAGCTGCTGAAATCTGACTTGAATCTGTTTTTATAAGTTTATTGAAATAACATCCTTCTAGTCACTTGCTTATTTTCTATGACTTGTCAATACTATAATGTCAGCGTTATATAGTTGCAACCAACAAAGTAATGCCTATAATTCTAAAATATTTACTATCTGGTCCTTTAAAGAAAAAAGTCTAACAGTCTCAGACATAATAGATGGACAATCAATTTTGGGGAAATGGAAAATGCATATAAGCTTGGCTGGATAAATCTGTGAATAACTGAATCATCACTGAGTATTATTCCTTTTGGCTATTGGAAGCAAGAAATAGGAAAATAGTATAGCCTAACAATAAGAAAGCTACTAGAGTTCATGAAGCTAAGTTTACTCATTCATAAAATAGGCATAATAAGAGGCACAATAAAATTATTGTGAAGTTCAAGTGAGGAAATGAAACTAAAAATATCTTACAAATGCTAATAAATAAATGTGGGAGAGTATATATAATAGAATAAGGAAGGGTTTTGAATTCAGCAACCTACATTTGGAAATCACTTTCCATATATCAGGCAGATTGTGCAACACACTTGACCTTTTGGCTCTGAGTCCTTTGGGTTCTTAGAGATCTGTCTCCTGGGGGCACAGGGTGAGGTAATAAAGGAGGGAGTGGAGCCAGAGGGGGTAAGGGAAAAATCCAGGATCTATAATCTGTCCTCTCAGAGTTGTTTTCTACCTGTCCTCTCAGAGTTGTTTTCCTTTACAAAGTAATTAGAAACATAAAATCTTGGGAGCACTTTAGAATGACAAAGGACTTTTCTTCTCTTGCTCATTTCACTATTCCATCAAACTGTAAGATAATTCTTCAATGAAGAAATACATGTTAAATTAAAAAAGCTTAGGTTTCATCCTGCTGACTAACATGCAAACTCTGATCTTGCTGCTAGTTTTCAAATCATTGCTGTGTTTATTATTCCAGGCCACTTCTCCTCACATGTGAACACATAGCCACAGTTTGATGAAGACCTTATTTCCAGAGAATTTAGACTTCCTTTAAATCCCTTTGTGCTCTGTTATCCTGGTATAACAGGCAAGTTACCAGTCACTTTTGATGAGTTTCCACCGTTATATTTACCCCTATAGCCCTCCCAAAGATGAATGCTGATTTTATTTTTCAAGCACTCCCAGTTAGAGCTAGCAGTCTATTTGGTTAGAGGGTGTGGAGGTTTTCCTAGTCTCATCACACCCCTCTAGATAAGGAGAATGAGGCCCGATGCCACATGACCTCCTAACATTTTCCAAAGAACAGAGTAGCAGAGGGATCAAGAGAGGGTGGGCGTGCCAGGTTCACAGAGCAGACTAAACAAGCCTACACATTCTGATCATTTCCTTCCTCTGGGTAGTTAATGAAAGTTCTTTCTACCCAAAAACAAAAACAGTCATTTGTTCATTCATTTAACATTCACTGAACACCTACCTCCAGACAGGCCATGTGCTAGACACAAGAGATGAAGAGAAAAATGAAACACAGCACCTTCCCCTAAAAGACCCTATAATCTGATGGGTAAGACAAAAAGGTAAATAGATAATAAGGATATGAGGCAGTGAGATACTGTAAGACACTACAGCAAGGCTTTAAGAAAAAGCAAACTCTGTTCTCCTGGAGAAGACTTGGAGAAGAGGCAATCACAGCGCATTTTAAAAGGTCATACAGATATTTACCAAAAGGACAATAATAACAGTAAATCTAACAGTTTATGGGTTACCTACTATGAACTAAAAGTTGGTTATGAGCTTCATATCTTTTATCACTATTTCTCACCTCAGTCGCATTTTATAAACAACAAAATTCAGAGAAGAAACACAACATCCCCTTACATATAACAGCAGCAAATGGCAGAGCCCAGTTCAACCTTAGATTTTACTGACTCTAAAAACTGTTATTTGGGTACACTGCTCCTCAGTATTTTGGTACTTTATGTCTATAAATGAGGAAATAGATGCAGGATGATAATTCAGCAGCAATCTAGGTATTTAGAGTAGATGAAACATCAGTCATGGAGACAAGGCAGGGCTCCAGAGACTGGAAGATGAAATGCGCTCAGGTATTGAATGGTCTCATATGTGTCACCCATTTAGACTTTTTCCTTGTAATTACTGGAAAGTATCAGATTTCTAATTAGAAATTGCATTCTGGCAGAATGAAGGATGTATTTAATGAAGACAGAGTTTGGGAAATGAATGTGAACTAACATCTGGATTGGGGCCCCCAATAAAACAGGGCTGTTCTTTCATAGAAGAACCCTTTGAGACCACCTGTACTATACAGATGGAAAGCTGAGGCACAGAGAGAGGATGAGAAAGGGCACAGAGCATGTGAGCTGAGAGCTGGAATACATCTCCTGACCTTCAGGGTCCAATAGCTTTTCCTCCATTCCTGACAGCCTTTCAAGAATGCTATAAGCCAGGCTCTCACCACCACATCCCTGTACATTCCTTCCTGTGGATTGTGGTGTTTCTCCCCTCCTTCCCCACCCTCAAGTCATCTTGGAGTATCTTCTAGTACCTGGACAAAATCCAGTCATGTAGCAGGGCTAGCGGGGGGAAGCCCCCAACAATGAACAAAAGTTTGGGGTAAACCCCCAGTGATTCCCTAAATGAGCTGAGGCAAAACAAATCTCCTGGAGCTCATGCTTCACTGAGCAGACAGATTATCTGAACAGGATCAGGTGACAAGGGAAAGCACAATGGTGGTGCCCACAGCAGGCTTTGAAGCATAAGCCCAAATGCAGTCATTATCAGTAATAACATTACTTTCCTCAGCATGGCAACAGCAGAAAAGGAGAAGGAAGAACAATATGCAGATGCACACCTTTATTAGAGACTGGATCTTGTTCAAGATCCCACTCTGTGTTAATCAGTGACAACACTAATTCCAATGTGCTGTACAGACTCATACTGACCTCCCATGGCCAGCCCAGAAGGAACTGCTGCCTAGCTTGCATTTCTCTTTAGCCAACCCATAAACTCTTTGCTCCTCAGCTGACAGGAGGCTGACATCATCCTTACCTCCTATTTAGCCTCCCTCTTCTGAAGGAGAGAACGGGCAGTAAAGGACAGTCTATGGGGCGAAAATAGGGAGCATTCCCCTTGTAAGCAAAGATCCCAAGACCTTTGTTCTTTACTCAAGAGGAAGAGAGAATCTATAGTGGATCAGAGAATCTACAGGGGGTAAATTCTCTCTAGCAAAGAACAGAGAAAAAGTATGAACTACAATAAAAAGCATCGAGCTACTTTAAGGACAGACAATAGGAAGCATGAGAAACTATCAGACACAGAGCCTAAGTATCTATTCTGTCTCTGCATGCGCTTTCAGTGCCAGCTTATTCAGGTGAGGCAGTTTCTTCTCAAGAGTCCAATACAGGGAACAAGACTTTCTTTCTGGTGTTCCTCATGACCACTTACCACCAAGAACCTTCCATGAGGGCCAACAGAAAAGTTCTACCAGTTCCACCTCCCTGCCTTTGCTCATTCCTTTTCCTGGCTGGCATCCTCTCTGAGCATTCCTTTAACTCTGATCCACAGTTAATGTTCCAGCTCATTTCACACCTTCTCTCCCATAAAGCTTTCTGACTTAGTTTGACTTCCTCAGGAAACAAGAGCCCAAGTCAGAGGCTTGGGTGCTCTTAGTTTACTTGAGATCCATCCAAGGAAGCAGACATGATGAGTGCAGTGAGTAAAACAGGAAAAATGAATGAATGAATGAATGAATGAATGAATGAATGAATGAATGAATGAATGAATAAATAAATAAATAAATAAATAGATAGATAGATGAAGGGCATCATCACAGTCACCTCTGCCAGGACCTTCTGAGAGGTGCACACCAACCTACCAGAATTATAAATCAGAGGACAGAAGACTGAGGTGCTTATATACTCATTTCTCCTTACCTGTTTCCCTCCACACAAGTCCCCATCCCTGAATGAAGTCTATTCCCAGAGTTTGGTCTTTGTTTAAATTCCTTCATCCCCTGGAAAAAAGATCCAAGTAAGGATACTGTGAGAGGTCTGAAGAAATTGGTATCAGGAGGGAAGGAAGTCAGTGAAGGTGTGTTAGCAAGTGAGCTGCCACTGACAGCAGTGAGTTTAATCCAGCTCTAGGGAACTCTGTGAGCCAGTATGGAAAAAAAATCTCAGCAAGCAGAGGCATGCTAAAGGGTCTTTCTCCACCTCTTCCTTCAGTCATGTTTTTGAAGTGAAAAGTCTGCTTACCCCTGGGTTGGGGATGAGAGTTTTATGTCCTGGCACTCTCAGCATAGACAGACTGGGTTTGGAGGTTGGAGAACAACCACACGTACTTATTGCTTATATGAAAGGCAAATATTTTCTCCCATTCAGTTGGGTTTCTTTTTATTTTGGTTGTTGTCTCTTTTGTTTTACAAAAGCATTTTATTTTGATATAGTCCCAACTGTTTGTTTTTCTTCATTTTTTTCCAACTGTAAATGTGTCCTGAAAGGGGTTTCTAAGAATTTATAGAACCTAACAAAAACAAAACAAAAAGCCCAGTCAAAAAATGGGGAAAGAACTAAAAAGACACATCTCCAAAGAGGAAATACAAATGGCCAATAGGCATATGAAAAAATACTCAACATCATTAATAATCGGGGAAATGTAAATCAAAACTACACTGAGGTGCCATCTTACACCAGTAAGAATGGCCCACATTAAAAAAAGATGGACAACAACAAATGCTGGCATGGATGTGGAGAAAAAGATACACTCTTACACTGCTGGTGGGAGTGCAAACTGGTCTGGCTGCTATGGAAGACTCTGTAGAGGATCCTCAAACAACTGAAAATGGAATTATCATTCAACCCAGCAATTCCACTACTAGGAATCTACCCAAAGGACACAGAAAAGCTAATTTAAAAAAGACACATGTACCTGGATGTTTATCACAGCACTATTTACAATTACCAGGATATAGAAACAACCCAAATGTCCCAAAACTGATGTATGGCTGAAAAAGATGTGGTATATTTACACAATGGAATATTATTCATCAATCAAAGAACACAAACGCATGGCATTTGCAGCAACTTGGTTGGAACTAGAAGGAATCATGTTAGTAGAAATAAACCAGAAAGAAAAAAAGGAACATGGGATGGTCTCACTTATATGAGGGACACAGGAAAAGCTAACAAGCAAATAGACAAGAATAATTTCAAACTGCCAACAGATTTGAAGTATAGAGCAAGAGAGGGGGAGGAGAGTAGAGTCAAGGGAGGGGAAGGGCATAAGAGATAACACGGGTTCACAGATAAGGGGATGGTGGGAGAACCCTGGGACAATGATTTTATATATATATATATATATATGAAAGTTATTTATATATATATATGAAAGAAAAACCACAGACAAAGAATTAGTTACTTCCTGTTGGAATTCAAATCTATACAAATTCGAGGACCTAGTATGGTCTCACATTCAAGCTGTGCTTGCCAGTGGGTTGAAAGTTCTAAGTGTCTTAGAAGGTTCTGATGCAAGAAGTTGAATGACAGGAACTTTATCACAGAGATAGTTAGACCTGCCCATGAAAGCTATGGTCAAAGTTAGAGGTGGAACAAGTGCAAATGATGGTATGTCTAATTGTGTCACTTAATAATCCAAGTCACAAAGATTCTTTCCTTCCTTCTTTAAAATACCTTCCATCTTAGAAATCATTAGACATGTATAGACTGCCCTACACATTTGTGTAAATGGAATGTTTAAAAGCAGATTCCAAGATTTTGGAGGTCAGGGACAGCTACTTAGATATTTTACCTCTTTTAGTACTTAGCACTGTATTATACCTAATGACTAATTTGTTTACCTTTACCTCCCAAAAAATTTAAGTATTTATCCATGAGCCCCTACTCTCCCCTGTCTATGAAGTTATCATATACAAGTGTGCGTATGTGTTTTGTCAGCTCTGACATTAGTGATTTCCGCTTAGAAATAGCAATAATGATATTTTTTTCTGATTAAAGTCAGTTCATCCACCGATGTTCTTGATGCTGATGACTTGCTTGTCTTCTAGAATTCTTACTCCTTCAGTCATCCCTTTTCTCAAATTGTCTGAGTGGTACATACATGAGCTAGGTTGGGGTTCTGAAATCTAGACCATTTCACTCCACTTAGGTTTTGCATGAAGTCTGAGGTGATGTCTCCAAAGAAACCCTTGGGCAAGGTCTGGGTGCATCATCAGCTCACACAACTGACTTGACTGGGGATGCCAACCACATGATCAACTGTGCAACAGTAGCCTGAGAAAGGGAAACCTGCTCTCTCCTTCCTTCAATCCTGACAGGATAAGGACATTTCCAAATACAAGAGGCAACTCCAGTAGGACTGGAGTGAGGTTTGGAAATGTTCGAGTCATAACCAACACATGCACTGTCCTCAAGTCCTCTAATTCTAAAATCTGCCATTTCTTGAAGCTCAACTTAGTCTTCAGAAAATGAATTGCTCCTTATCTATCACTTTGATTGCTTTAAAATAGTGTTCCTGCTGATCTACTTAGACAATAGAAATCAAATGTTTTAAAAAGTAGACTATGGATCTGAGAAGTGAAATTCTTTCTGCTATATTTTCTGACTCCTCAAAACACTTTTGGAAACTAGATTGAAAGTAAATGAATAATCACAAGTAATGTTACAAAATTAATTCATACTTGAAAACTTTCTCAATCCTCTCCATTTTTACCCAAATTTCGATTCCCTTTCTTGCCATGAGCATTAGTTTGAAATATTTCATTAAATATTCTTGCAGCCATGTAAAATATGTAGTTTTTCTTTTCTTTTATCTTTCAGGTTCATAGGGATGTTCCAAGAATGAAAATCAATGTAATTCACATCAACAAAAAGAAAGACAAAAGCCATACAATTATATCAATAGATGCCAAACAATCAGGCAGGAGAAAGAAAAAGGAATACAAATTAGGAGAGGAGTAAAACAATTACTGTTTCCAGATGACAGATAATATACATAGGCAACCCCTAAAAACGCCCCTAAACAGCTAGTTGAAATAATAGATCAATACAGTAAAGTGACAGGGTATAGAATCCATTTGCAACAAGTTAGAAGAGAGTGAATCAAGAAAATGATGCTATTCACAATTACAAAAAAAAAAAAAGAATTAAGAACCTAAAGTAAATTTAAGAAAGGCATGAAGGACCCATACAGGAAAAATATAAGAAATAGAAGACAAAAAGAAATGGAAAAATACTTACTGCTCATGAACTGAAAAAATTAACATTGTTAAAATGCCTTCTTACCCAAAACAATTTATAAGTTCAGTGTTTTTTTTTTTTGTTGTTGTTGTTGTTGTTGTTGTTGCTGTTGTTGTAGTTGTTGTTTTTACTTTCCTAATCATTGTTGTTTATGTTCTTTTGCAGTGAGGGAGAACAGGTCAGTGAGTGGCTGTTAACAGTCACTGATAGGAGACTGAATCAGGTTATTACTTCTTACTTAGAAATGTCCCCATTGCGGTTAGCAGCTAGATAGGGCTAATTCAAATTAGGCTCTACAGCAACATCAATGCTTATCAAAGACTAAGGCTAATCAAATCCTTAATATCTCCTCTAGTATTGTTTTAGAATTTTTTTCTTTTTTTTTATTTACATATAAATAAAAAATATTTTTCTCTTTCTTTCCTTTTTTTTTTAATTTACATATAAATTTCACAACATTGTAATCCCAGGGGTTTAACCCCCCCCCCCCCCACACACACACACACTCCTCTCCATTCCTTCCCCTTTCCCTCATTCTCAAAGTTGTGCACTTCAGTTTGGTGTTTAGCTTGTTTTGACTTTTCCTCAAGACTTTTGTTTATTTTTTCACTATATTCCATATATTAGTGAAGCCATTTGGTTTCTGTGTTTTTCTTTCTGGCTTGTTTCTGCTAATATGATTTCTTCTAAGTACATCCATGTTATAAAATTGTCAAATTTTTCATTTTTAATTGATGAATAATACTCCATTGTGTATATGTACCACATTTTTTTTCATCCAGTCATCTGTTTTGGGGCATTTAGCTTGCTTCTATGACCTTACAATTATAAATTGTGCTGCAGTAAACATGCGAGCACAGGTGTCCCTTTGTACTCACATTGAGGTCTCTTTTGGGTAGATTCCCAAGAGAGCAATTGCTGGGTCAAATGGTAGTTCCATTTTCATTAATTTGAGGGTCCTCCATACTGCTTTCCATAGTGGTTGGACTAGTTTACATTCCCACCAGCAATGTAGTAATGTTCCTTTCTCTCCACATCCTCACCAGAAATTCTTGTTGTCCGTTCTTTGGATGTGAGCCATTCTTACTGGTGTAAGGTGGTATCTCATTGTGGTTTTGATTTGCATTTCCCTTAATGCTAGCTACGTTGAGCAGTTTTTCATGTGCCTGTTGGTCATTTGTATTTCCTCTTTGGAGAAGTGTCTTTTTATTTTTTGATTGGGCTTCCTGTTTTGCTTTTGTTTAGTTGTGTGAGTTCCTTGTGAATCTTCGTTATTAAACCCTTGTCACTCATGTGGAGGGCAAAAATTTTTTTCCCATTCAGTTGGGCATCTTTTAGTTTTTTCTGTTGTCTCTTTTGCCATACAGAAGCTTTTTAGTTTGATGTAGTCCAATCTGTTTATGTTTTCCTTCAATTTTTTGCCTTCTGTAGATGTTTCTAGAAAGGGATTTCTGAACTGTAATTCATGGAGAGTTTTGCCCAACTTTTCCTCTATGTATGCTATGATTTCAAGTCTGACCTCCAAGTCTCTTATCCATTTTGAGTTGATTTTTGTACATGGAGTAAGGGAGTTTTCTTGGTCCATTTTTTTGCATGTCTTAATCCAATTTTCCCAGCACCATTTATTGAAGAGGCTATCCTTTTTCCAAGGTAAGTTTTTCACTCCTTTGTAGAAGATTAGTTGACTATATATGTGTGGTTTTATTTCAGGGCACTCAATTCTGTTCCACTGGTCTGACTGTTTTTGTGCCAATACCATGGTGTTTTAATAATTATGGCTTTTTAGTATAGTTTAAAGTTTGGAATTGTAATACCTTCATTCTCTTTTTTTTCAGGTCAGGAGGCTTTTTGATATACAAGGTCTTTTGTTATTCCGTATGAATTACAGTAATTTTTGTTCTATCTCTTTTAAAAATGTCATTAGAATTTTTTTATTGGGATTGCATTGAATCTGTAGATTGCCTTTGGTAGGGTGGTCATTTTGAGAATATTAATTCTTCCAATCCAAGAACAGGGAATGTCTTTCCATTTCCTTATGTCTTCTTCTATCTCTTTTAGGAGCATTCTAAAATTTTCTTTGTATAATTCTTTCACGCTGTTTGTTAGGTTTATTCCCAAGTATTTAATTTTTTTGGTGTGATGGTAAATGGGATGGTTTTTCTGTTTTCTGCTTCTTCTATTTGACTTTTTGCATATAGGAAACCACTGACTACTGTGTGTTGATTTTGTATCCAGCTACTTTACTGACTGGTTTATTATTTCAAGTAGTCTTTCTGTGGATTTTTTTGTGTTTTCTAAATAGAGAATCTTGTCATCAGCATATAATGATAGCTTCAGTTCCTCTTTGCCTATTTGTATCCCTTTTATGTCTTTCTCTTGCCTTATCGCCTTAGCTAGAACTTCCAGTACAATGTTAAGGAGTAGTGGGAAGAGTGGGCATCCTTGCCTAGTTCCAGATCTCAACTGGAATGCTTTTAGTTTTTCCCCATTTAGGATGATATTTACTCTAGGTTTGTCATAGATGGCTTTTATTATGTTGAGGTAAGTTCCTTTAATCCCTAATTTTTCAAGGGCTTTTATCATGAATGGATGCTGGACTTTGTCAAATGCTTTCTCTGCATCTATTGATATTATCATGTGGTTTTTGTTTTTCTCTTTGTTGATGTGATGTATTATGTTAATTGATTTCCAGATGTTGAACCATCCTTGTGCCCCTGGGATAAATCCCACTTGGTCATGGTGAATGATGCTTTTAATGCATTGCTGGATTCGGTTTGCCAGGATTTTGTTTAAGTTTTTTGCATCTGTGTTCATTAAGGATATTGGTCTATAGTTTTCTTTCTTGGTACTTTCCTTATTTGGTTTTGGTATGAGTGTGATGTTTGCTTCATAGAATGTGTTTGGCAGTTTTCCTTCTTTCTCAATTTTTGGAAAAGCTTTAGTAGCCTGGGCACTATTTCTTCTTTGAATGTCTGGTAGAATTCATTTGTAAAGCCATCAGGCCCTGGGCTCTTGCTTTTAGGTAGAGTTTTGATGACTGTTTCAATTTTGCTGCTTGTGATTGGTTTATTTAAGTTCTCTATATCTTCTTTGTTTAATTTTGGGGCGTTGTATCTTTCTAAGAATCTATCCATTTCATCCAGGTTGTTGTATTTCTTTCCATATAGTTGTTCATAGTAATCTCTTATTATCCTTTGGGTTTCTTTTGTGTCTGTTATAATTTCTCCTCTCTCATTTGTGATTCTATTTATTTGAATGTGTTTTCTTTGTGAGCTTTGCAAAGGGCTTATCAATTTTGTTTATTTTTTCAAAGAACGAGCTTTTGGTTTTGTTAATCTTTTAGATAGTCTTTTTGGCTTCTAGATTATTTATTTCTTCTTTTATTTTTGTTATTTCTTGTCTTCTGCTTGATTTTGGGTTTTTCTGTTGCTCTTTTTCTAATTTTTCAAGTTGGTAGATTAGGTTGTTTTTTTGTTGTTTTTTTTTTTGGTTATTTTCTTGGATTTTGATATGGGCCTGTATTGCTATGAACCTTCCTCTTAGATATGCTTTTGCTGCATCCCAGACATTTTGGAATGCTGTGTCTTCTTTGTCGTTTGCTTCAAAGTAAGTTTTGATTTCTTCTTTCATTTCTTCAGTTACCCATTCTTTCTTTAGACGCATATTGTTCAGTCCCTAAGTGTTAGGTGTTCTTCTTACTTCCTTTTCGTTGCTGATTTCTAGTTTGATACCCTTGTGGTCTGAATAAAAGGTTGGTATTATTTTAATCTTTGTGTATTTATTTATGTTGCCTTGTGGCCTAGTATGTGGTCAATTTTAGAGAATGATTCATGTGCATTTGAGAAGAAGGTGTATTCTGTTCCTTGTGGGTATAGCATCCTGTAGATGTCTATTAGGTCCATTTTGTCTAGGTCTTCTATTAAGGCTTTGTGTCCTTGCGTAGTTTTTGTTTTTTTTTTTTTTTGATCTGTCCTTTGTTGAGAGTGGGGTGTTGAAATCTCCTACTACATATGTGTTTTCATTTATATTTGTTTTCAGCTCTCTTAGTAGCTGTCTTATAAATCTTGGTGCTCCCTCATTTGGTGAGTATATGTTAATAATTGTTAAGTCTTTTTGGTTGATTGATCCTTGAACCATTAGGTAGTGGCCATCTCTATTCTTTGTTACTTTTTAAATTTTAAATTCTGCTTTGTCTGCTATAAGGATGGCTACTCCTGCCTTTTTGGGGGGGCTGTTTGCTTGTAGAGTTGTTTTCCATCCTTTTACCTTCAATCTATGCTTGTCTTTCAGGATCAGATGTGTTTCTTGGAGGCAACAGAATGTTGGGTTCTGTCTTTTAATCCAGTCTGCAACTCTATGTCTTTTGATTGATGAGTTTAGCCCATTGACATTTAGAGTAATTATTGATGATTGAGGGTCCAACCGTGGGTTCCTGGTGATCATTTGGGGTTCTGTTTTAGTTTGTTCTTTCTTTCTTTCTTTCTTTCTTTCTTTCTTTCTTTCTTTCTTTCTTTCTTTCTTTCTTTCTTTCTTTTCTTTCTTTCTTTCTTTCTTCTATTGTTCATTCCTTTTATTCTTCTGCAGGTTTCAATCTTAGAGCTTCTTTCAGGATTTCTTGGAGAGGTTTGGTGGTGGCAAATTTCTGTAGGCTTTGTCTGAGAAGGTTCTGGTTTTTCCTTCATAAAGGAAGGACAGCTTTGCTGGGTAGAGTATTCTTGGTTGGCATTTTTTTGTCTTGGAGTGTTTTGAAGATGTGACGCCATTCTCTCCTTGCCTGGAGTGTCTCCTCTGAGAAATCTGAAGTCAGTCTGATCGGTTTGCCTTTGTAGGTTATCTGTTTCCTCTCTCTTGTTATTCTCATAATTTTTTCTTTATCTTTAGCTTTTGTAAGTTTTACTATGATGTGTATTGCTGTGTTTTTCTTTCATTAAAGCAGTTTGGTGTCCTTTTAGCTTCCTGTATGTCTATTTTCATTTCTTTCTTCAGAATTAGGAAATTTTCCTCCATTATTTCATTGAAGAGCCTTTCAGATCCTATGTCTTTCTCATCTTCTTCTGGGACTCCCAATTACTCTTATATTTGTTTTCTTTAGGGTATCTGCCAGACCTCTGATTTTTTTCTTATGTTTTCTTACTCTGCTTTTCTCTCTTTCTCTTTCTTCATTCTCTCTACTTCTGTATCCTCTAGTGTGCTGATTCTTTCTTCTATTTCTTCTAATCTGCTTTCCTGGCTCTTCCCTGCATTCTTGAGTTCTTCTATTTCTCATTTTATGCATTGCATCTCCTGCAGTTTCTTATTTAGGGTTTCAATTTCGTTTTTCTGTACATTGATGATATTGCTCATTTTACTGCATTTTTTATATTTTTCTACTACTTCTCTTAATTCGTTGAAGGTTTCTCCCCTTTGCTTTCCCTTTTCCCCCTTCTTTCTTGGCCTCTTTGAGTGCTTTCATTGCGTTGATTCTGAATTCTTTGCCTGACATATGGAGCATTTCTTCCATGCCATCCAAGTTAGTTTCTTTAGATTGTTTATCCTTTGGTGGTGAGTTATTATTCTTAAGACTTGCTTGAGTATTTAAGTTCTTCCTGCTTCCTGTTTTTCCTTTTGGATCTGCTCTACATATTGGGTGACTACTGCTCTAGTATTAGACATGTTGAAGCCAATATAGCTGTGGTTAACTCTGCCTATGTGCTTCTGGTGGTGAGTATCCTTGTTTTCTGATTTTGTGCTATGCAGCACTGGCACTTTTGGGTTTTGGGGTGGAAGCTGTTGACCTTCAGGATAACTGTCCTGGCCCAAGCGGCTGAGAAGACACACTCAGTTCAAGCACACTATAAGTTCAATGTTTCCCTATTAAGATTCCAATGGCATTATTAAAGTAGAACAAGTAATACCTAAGTTCATATGGAACCACAAAAGACTCTTAATATTCAAATCAATTGTGACATAAAAGAGGAAGAGTGACAGTATCATTCTTCCATACATCATACTTTAAAAAAAGTTCTAATAATCAAAGCAGTATGGTACTGGAACATAAACAGACCAAGAGATAGAATTGAAAGCCCAAATTTATCATGGCTAGGTAATCTACAACAAAGCAGTCAAGACTATACACATGAGAAAGTCTCTACAACACAGTATTGGGGAAGCTGGATAATTACTATAAAATATAAAATTTTCACTATCTTACATGAGAATTAGCTCAAAATGGATTAAAGACTTGGATGTAAGGCCTGAAACTATAAAATACATTGAAATATAAGAGAAAATACAATATTTACTTCAGTGATGCCTGTGTGAATTCATCTCCAATAGCAAGAGCAACAAAAGCAAAGATTAATAAAAAGAAGTAATTAAACAGAAAAACTTCTGAAGAGCAAAATAAATTATCAGTAAAATAAAAAGACACCATTGTAAATGGGAGATATGTTTGCACATCATACTCCTAACAAAGAGTCACGATCCAAAGTATATAAGAAATTTATGCAGCTCAACAAGAAAACAACCCAATCAAAAAAAAAAAAAGAGTAGAAGAGCCAAATATACAACTCAAAGATATATAAATGGCCAGCAGGCATGTGATAAAATGTGGATCATTATTTATCCAAAGACTAGAAATCAAAACCATACTTATAACATGTATCCCATAACTATAAAAAGGTCTATATCCAACAAAGCAGAAAATACAAGTGTTGGTGAAGATGTGGAGAAAAAGAAAACTTCATATACTATTGGTGGGGATGTAGACTGTTTTAGCCCCTATAGAAAACAGTATAAATGTTTCTAAAAATACTAAAACTAGATATGCCATATGATTCAGCAGTTCCACTCCTAGGTATGTACCTGAAGAATGAGTAAACACTAACTAGTTCAAAGGGATATATCCACTCCCATATTTACCACAGTCTTATTTACAAAACCAACTTATGATTAACCCTAAATGCTCAAAGCCAGACATGTAGATTAGAAGCATGTAATATATGTGACACAAAAGAATACTACTCAACTATAAAAAGTATGAACTCTTGTCATGTGTGACAATGTGGAAGGAAGTAGAAGGGATATTGCTCAGTAAGATGGCCCAGAAGGAGGACAAATACTTTTATGTGGAATAGAGACAAACAAGAATCAGACAAAACCAAACTACTGACAAATCCTAGAAATTTGACTACAGAATTGAGTCTACAGGGAGAGAGGGAGAGCAGGACATGGCAATGGGACTATGGATTGTGGTGGAAGGCTGAGGATGCCTTGGTAAAGGGTGTGATGACATGCATCTGAAGTGGTGTGACCCTATTCCCTTGAGTCACATACAGTGTTACAAACAATGCTACCTCAATAAAAAAGAATAATAGATACATAAATACACAACAAACTTTTAGTTTGTTTTAGTTATATGATGAACATTTTTTCAAATATTTATTGTTCACAATAACCCTATAAAGCAAACAATATAAGATCACTATTGTACAGATGAGTGACTGAGATTCAGAGTATAAGTAACTTAACTGAGCACAGTCACTAAATATCAAAGTCATCATATTTATTATCTGCCTTTCTATTCAAACTAGGAAATATTTTATGGGAAAATCTGTGTTCAGAGTATGGCAAAAATTCCTATATTGCTGGAAAATAAATTATATTTATAAATGTGTGTTTGGGATGTAGTAGAAAGGGGAAAGTGGTACATACAGTTTATTGCTTTTCCCTTTGCAAAACGCATGATATGATTTGTCTTGCCCACACTCCCATTCCCCCGGATCTGAATTAGGGTCCTCTGAAACCACCTGTTCCCCTTGAGGTGACCTACAATCCTCCTTATTTGCATTGTAAAGATGGTGCCCAGAATTTAAGCAACCACATTACTCCTCTACAAGAAATTCCACATCAAGTGGAACATTGCTCCAGTTATAATGTAACAGGACTCCAGTGATTATCATCCTGTCAGAATCTTGAGTCACCCATACACACGTCAACAGAGTTTAAAGCTTTGTTTGTTTGCCTCCCCAGACAGATGTTGAAACAGGATCTCCTACTGCCAGTCAAACTACCCAGACAACCAACCAACTCAGTAACCACTTTTTTTGGCATTCAGTTTTTTTCGCTAAAGCTAGCACTTTTTTTGGCATTCAGTTTCCCACTAGATGAATTATAGCATAGTGTACTGGTTTCATTCATGTCACTGGATGTTAGATCTGGAAAGACCTTAGGAATCATCTAGATACCTGCCATAATACAGCACAGAGGTAACAAGTCTCAAAAGTTCAATGTATGGGAGTAAATCCCTGATTTTACATGTAGACCTTCAGTTGATGGATATTACATGCCTGATTCTCAGCTATAAAATGAAGATTGGAAAAACAATAATCACCCTTCAAAATCATAAGGATGTTTTAAGAATCAAATCTGATAATATCTTTCCTTTTATGATGATCTTTTTAAACCCAAGTATATAGTTGTTTATATTAGAATAAAAACAAATCAAATATTTGTTAAGTTAGTTAAGTCTTTTTAATTCAAGTGTTTTGTACTATTTAATATTTTTTAATTCAAGTAAATTGTACTGAAAAGCTAAATATTAGAGATTTATAAATTAAGTTCTTTGTGCCCATATGAACATTATAAAGCAAATAAATGAAGCATACAGCAACTTCCCCAAGGAAGGGTCAGTCACTCTCATGTATAAGCTGTGTCCATACTAAGCATAGATGACACAATTCTGCCCTTTCTATGTCTTTGGAAGACCCTACAGGTTAATAGTAGTTCTCTTTCTAAATGAATATCTGCATAGTTTTAGAATCTTTGCAACATACATCCTAGAAAGTGACTAACAATTATTTCTCTCTATTGTTTTTGATACTGTTGATAAGCAGTGAGTTCAAAGATATACTCTATGATAAGTTCCTATAATGAATTTCATTTAATCTTTTGCCTTATGACCTCAAAACCATAGCAATTAATGTAATAGGTTGACTTGAGGGATCCTCAGATGGGTTTGCCTGATCCTTGCAAAGCTGCAATCAGCTAGAGATCTGACTGGGAGGAAAGGTCTGAGAAGGTCTCACTTACCATGCTGCCAGCTAATGTTTCTACAAGTTAGGTAAGCTCAGTTTTCCTCCACGTGTCTATTCTTTTAGACTGATTTTTCCTATATGAGGTCTCAGGGTAGCATTTTAAAAGGAGAGAAGCAGCAAGGTATTGTAAGGTTTAGCGTTAATAATCATGTGCATTCACTTCTGCATAATCTATGCAAGCAAATCACCAGAATACCCTTAGTCAAGAGTGTATATATATATATATATGTGTGTGTGTGTGTGTGTTTTATATATATATATATATATAAAACCATACATAGTGATAATCACTATGCATGTATATATATATTTATATATGTATATATATAAATCTATCTCTGGATGAGATGAGCTATGAACCCAAAATTCATTTTGCTTCTATAGGTAAAATGTGTTGATTGCTTTGGCTCAGAATCTCTCATCTATTTCAGTAAAAGTGTCCTTCAGAGGTATAATTCTGTGAAAGATTAAACTGGGTCAGAAGATCCACTTTCAAAATGCCTCACCCACATGCCTGTGATCAAGAGGAAACAGTTTCTCACAACACAGATCTCCCTATATAATTGCTTAAATGTTCTCATAATGTGAAGTTTGACTTTCCCTAAAGAGAGAGATATAAAAGAGAATAAAGGAAAAATTGAAATGTCTTCTATGGGTTTACCCTAGCAATATGCAGTTATTTTTATAATAGCTCATCATAACCCATGATAACCCCATTCAGTATGGGAGAAGACTATACAAATTCATCAGCATTATTCTGGAAAGTGGTTACCACACCAATTATATCCAACAAGTATAAGTCCAGAACTTCATGATCTGCATTAGTGGGGATGTGACTCTATGAGGTATAAACTTTGGTGAAGTAGAGAATTCAGCTCCCCCTAAAGAGACACAGCAATTAGGAATCAAGTTAGTGTTGCTTAATCTTCTGATTTTTTTTTTAAAGTCATAAATGTGGATATTTTCTGGAAATATCCAGTTTAATTCTCAATATACTCTATAGGCCAAACAAAACACATTTGCAGGCTGAGTTCTATGCATGGATCAAAAACTTTCAACCTTTGCTGTGGTGATGAAGAGCAGCACTGACTACTGAGAAAAATGAAAATAACTTGTTGTTTACTTGAACTGTGTAATCTCTCATTTTAATACTCCCTTGTAGTCATAGGTTTGCATATTCAAACTACCAAGAGCATCTGAGATTTAATTCTCTCATTAAAAAAAAGAATTTGATTGATAGAGAAGTGATTTAGATTTTAATTAAATATATTCCAGTGAAATGTTAAAAAAATAATAGTTCTCAGAAATGGAAAGAGTAGGGTTGGTCCCCCAGTTCAAACCTTCTCGATTTGGAACTGCTAATATTTTGAGTTGGATAACTCCTTATTGTGGTTGGTAGCTCTGTGTATTGTGAGATGTTTAGCAGCACCCCTGGCCTCTATCCACTAGATGCCAGTAGCACACCCTTGCAGTCATGTGGGGCAAAATGAGGCAAAAATGTATTTAGATATTGTCAAATGTCCCAAGTGGACAAAAACATCTATTGCCCTTTAAAACCACTGCCAGTTTTCCAACTCCTCTGTCTAAGAATCAGACAAGGCTAGAAAGGAAGCTATTGGCATAGATGACACCAAGATTCATGTCTCTTTAGTCTCCTTAGAATGCTTCCTCCATCAGAACCTGTAGGTCTGAATCACAACTTTATCAGTTCAAATTTGTTTAAAACTATATTTTTAAATTAAGAGACATGGCATAATGATGAAGAGTATAATTTCTAAGTCTTACAAGTCTATTATTGATTCTTGGCTTTATATAATATATATATTTCACATCTTTGTTTTCCCCGGGCATCACCCACCTCCTTCCCTTCCTGATCATTCCCTCCCATTTCTCCCCCTCCCCCCAGTTGTGTATGTTAGTTTTGTTCTTAGCATGTTTTGATTTTTCCTCCTGGTCTTTTGCTTGTTTTTCCTATATGTCATATATTAGTGAGAACATTTGGTTTCTGTCTTTTTCTTTCTGACTTGTTTCTGCAAATACGATTTCTTCTAAGTACATCCATGTTATCATAAAATCATCAAATTTGTTGTTTTTAATTTTTAATTGATGAGTAATATTCCAGTTTGTATACACACACACACACACACACCATATCTTTTTCATTCAGTCATCTAGTCATCTGTCTTGGGGCATTTGGGTTGTTACCATGTCCTTGTAATTATAAATAGTGCTACAGTAAACATCTATCTGCTAGCTTTGTGACATTGCACATATTAAATGCTCCAAGAGTTTGTTTTCTCATCTAAAAAATAGATGTTTCTAAAAACTAAAGTTTATTTTTAAAAAATGGGTAGAAAAATACATTGTTTGCCAGATTATAGGGATGTAGTAAATAGAAGCTATTACTGCTATTATTATTAACTGGACATGGGCTGACAAGCTAGCACCCCAAATAAATCATGTCTCCTGCCTATTTCCTATAAAAACATGATCTTTACATTTTTATATGCTGAATTTAACAGTGTAACATTTAGTTTTAATTTTCCCCTGGATATGAAAACATCAACACAATTTTGTGATATCTGAAAATTATGCGAAATCAAACATCAACGTCCATAAACAAAATTGTACTGAACATAGTTATGCTTATTCACAACTAATCTAATGTTGTCAT
The DNA here is from genome assembly GCA_004024945.1 of Uropsilus gracilis. Lineage (NCBI taxonomy): Eukaryota > Metazoa > Chordata > Mammalia > Eulipotyphla > Talpidae > Uropsilus > Uropsilus gracilis. The sequence goes on along the minus strand of PVHY01000745.1, from coordinate 49,211 downwards.
CATATTGCCAGCAGTGAAGAATTGAGTATTTGCAACCAAAATCAAGTACCTGGGATAGCCTGAAATATTTACTGTCTGATTCTTTACAGAGAAAGATTGTCAATCTTTTGATTAGATTTTGAACTCCATGGAAAAAACTGGTATACATGATTTGCACAGAGCCCTCTGGTGAACAGGAGGACACATAACAAAATAATCATTTCTCCATATGTACTTTGCTGTTCCTGTACCTCTAAACAGTCTCTTTAACTTTGCTCACTTCAGACATTTTTCAGCATCAGCGAATCCAATATTTTTCAGATCAAGTCTTTCAGAAGACATGAAAAAACCTTTACTTTTTATAGCTGTCCTCTCCTGAATAATCTCATTGTAAACCTGATACTTAGAGGTGTTTTTCCAAATCTGGAATATTTATCAAAAGAAAGGAAATAGGTTGCTCAGTGTTAAGTCAGTCACATATTTTAAGTGTTGCATGATTTGGACAGGACAATAAAGAAGGATATCCGGTAAAAAGGAAAAATAGATAAGAATTATGTGCCAAAATTAAGATTTAAGAGATGTTATCATGTCATCTTTTTTTTTTATTAATGCCTTGAGCATCTTATGACTTAATCTGACTATAGTCCAAGAATTTAAAAATCAGTTTACCAATTTACAACCTGAGTTTTGCCACAAAATAAAATAAATTTATTGTCTCCAGATTCTATTTCAACTCAATGCAAAACAATATATTGATAGTCTAACATGTGTCAGATGCTATGCTGGGCACCAGGAGTATAAAGATAAATCAGGCTTGATCTTTGCCCTTTAGGATTTCACTATGAGTCTGGTTAAATCTTCGAACTACTACGAGGGTCATTTTTTATCTGTATAAGTAGGAATTGAAGTAAATAATTTAGAATAATAGTAAATAAATAATAATATATAATAAATTAGAAACAGTAATTGATATCCTATGGTTGATTGGACCCTTTATTAGATAACAAAGAACAAAAAATAGGACAGTATTATTGTTATCATTCAATGATAAAGTATGCCTAGCCACTGCTCTGCAAAGCCGCTTATAGATAATTATAATAAATGCAAAATAGATACATGAAGAGTATGAATGGAAGTTACTAATTTTTTCTAAATGAGAATGGACAGACTTCATACAAGCTATGTTATCATTGGTAGCATGATATGCTGAGAGCCTCCATCACTGAAAATGCATATAATGTCAGACCAAAACAAACTCAATAGCTGGGAAAGAGAACTGTAGCCTTTAGAGTTGCCGCCCACACCCTCACCACTCCTTCACCTTCAACAGAGTTGACGATTCAAAACAAGGGAGAAAGGCAAGATTCAACCTAGTATAAGAACAGGGAAAATCATACAAAGGAGTAATACAAGACATGTCATTCAGGTGTGGGAATATCTACTTTTCTTAATGCAACAAAAAGATCCCTTCTAAAGGAGATGATGAAGTCAGGCAAAGGGCTCCCCAGAGGGAAGGGCTAATAAGTATCAGGATGGAATCTGGACAATGATCAACTGTTTAGATCATAGGTTTTTGCTCTGAATCAGGACAGAAATAAGCACCCAGGCTTAAAACAAATGACAGCAACACCATGCTCATGTGTGTCTTAAATAAAAGATGCACATGCAATGTTATAGATTATTCTAAGATCTCATATGCCTGTAGCAAGGTTGCTGTGCATGGCTTACCTGGAGCATGATGATCTTGCTAAAGGGTAAAGGGTCAAGTGGTATTTGTCAGGAAGACAGAGAAGGATAATAGGAGCTTGTAAATGGAAGTATAATATGCACAAAAACACAAATACACACTTCTAACTCTCAAACACTCCAAATTCTCCCTTTTTCATCCTCTAAATTGCCATCTGCAAATGTATCTGTAATGCCAATAAGAAAGGCCCCGTTATGACTCTCCATTTGATGAGCCCTGAGTAATTTGGCATGAGATGGTGGATTCCTACACATGGTTTAATGCTGTTCTGATTAAACTTAATTAAATCCCAAACTTGCAATCCCATTGCACAAGACACAGAATAGAGCCAGACCTGCTTTCCTCAGGAAGAATCCTTCAACATATAGACCCTTGAGGACTCTTCAGAAATTTTGGATGCCTCTGCCTGACTCCATGACCGCATCTTCCCCCCCTTTCCCATTACAACATACTCATTCCCAAATGTCCTCTGCAGAGGCTTGTTCTACTTTGACCAGTTCAGAGTGCACCTGGACACAGCTAGTTGTTGACCCCCTGCCCCCACCCCAATACTTCTTGTGGAACAAGCCTTCACTAAAACCCCTGATGTGCTGTGCCAAAGTCTTCCTGTCTACCCACCCCCCACATCCAGCCTCCAATCTACTCCTAGGCCACATTGCACTTGGGGGAAATTCAATCCATATGTTTCCTTTTCTTCATACAGAATGCATCCAGCCATTGTTCAAGAGGGAGACAACAGCCAAGAAGAGCCAGATGAAGACTCACTTGGCCTCCCAACCCTACATCAGGGAGCAGAGAAAGAAGGACTTTGCCAAGAGCAAACCTGAAACATTCCTTTGGGTTTGGTTCAAAGACTTCAAGTCACGTTTCTATGTAAACACATCCCAAGATACTACACAAGGGATCTCTTGGACATGAAGAGATGGTAACAGTTACCACCAGCACTGATTCTCTACTGGGATGTGGGTGAAGGGAATCAGCATGCAGATGATTCTTTTACATTACGACCTTCCAAATCTAACATGTGTCCTCTCTGAGTATAAACTCCCCCTAATATCAGTAGAGAATCAACAGTTTTAGAGTTCACAGAGATTAAGCTATCAAACAAATGTCTCAATCTTGTGACTTTAAATTAAGAGAAAACTTAGATTCAAGAAATGGAAAGCAGCTTGTCCAAGGAAAGGAATTATTCTGATTCATGACAAGACTAGGACTTCTAATTCCAGGTTCAGAACTCTGGACTCAGAACCTCATCTCTGACCTCACAGAGGACATAGATGCTAAGTGCCTGACGTAGATGAGATATATATCCATGTGCTAACTTTCTTTGTTTATTCTGAACCAACTCTTTTTTAATGTTTTCTTTATCAACCTTACCTAATTTTTTTTAAAAATAAAACTTGTGGCAACTGATGACTCACAATTCTGTTATTAAAATGTAACTCAGAGATCTTAAGTGCAATATATCATGCTGGAACCTGAAAAAAAAAAAAAAGAAAGAAAAAGAAAAAACTAGAAAGAATGATAGTAAATTTTTAATTTGTCTTTTCAATAATTTACTAAATTAAATTTTAAAATCAAGGTCTTTGTGTGTAGGCTTTAACAATTATTTGTTCAACTTGTAGTTATTTGGCGCCTTCTTATGTACCAAATATTCCAGAGTGCCAGAGAGCTTACAAAACTATGAAGGTTCTTTCTCTCCTGACTCTATGATTGTTTTTCTGGTGACCCCTTTCAGGCATTAAGAAAGAACTTTAGAAAATAAGGGAAATTTCAGAGAAAGTAGAGAGGCAGATAAGAGGATTAAGAGAATAGGGTAGTTAAGGGCAAAGGAGTGGAGGAGGTTGGAGGTTAGACATAAAAGGGGGGGGGGACTAGAAACTAGAAACCAGAGTTCTAGCAGTGCTAACTAGGGAGTGAGGCATGGGAGTAAGGCTATAGACTTCAAGCAACAGAGGTTCAGATCCCAAATTACACACTGCTAATTAGAGAAGCTGTTTAACCTTCAGTCATGAACCACTGGAAAGCCTTGTCTCCTCATCTATAATATGAGTATAATCACATATAATTTCAAGGATAAAATGAAATCACAGCAAATTTAAAGCATCTGATACACACTGACCAGCAAATGCAGAATTCCATTCCCCAACATAAAGATGAGGCCTAGAAATGGACACCTGCTCTGACCTTCCTAGTCTATCCTGATGCCTGATGATCTTGACAAATGTCCCAGAGATTGGAACCTCAAGAGAAAGTATATCCCAGGGATTCAAGCTCCAGTCTGTTACAGGGGATATACACTTTCCCTCTCAGCCAGTGAGCCTGATGTATAGGCTATGTATAGGCTTCCTATACACACCTTGTCTTGGGCAAAAGTGAAAGAAACTCAGATATTAAGATGGTCACCAGGTGGGATGGGGAGACACCGGTCCCCTAGTCTCATAGTGCTGGTCTATTTGCACAGCTGCAGTTAATTAGGTGAAGTTGCAATTGTTTTAAACTTTTGCTCAATGCTTAATCCTGGAGAAAGAAGACTGGATTGTTGCTGGTTTTCTTTTTTCATCTTTCAGAATTTTTGTTTTGTTTTTATTTCTCATCATAATATTTAGAGAGTATTTGTATAAGGGAGGGTGATCATAATGAAATGGATAATCAAACAGAGTGCTCTGAGGCACATTTCAAAAGCCTTCACCTCAGAAATGATACATTTACCCAGACAGTGGGCAGTGGAGGACATGGGAAAGTCTGTTTCACAGAAAAGTGATTCATCCAATCAGCTAACATCCCTCTTTCAATCATTTCTTATGTAAGACACAGCACCATAACCACTTCATCAAACAAGCAGGAAGTACCATACATTTCCCAGATTCTGACTTCAGGCTCAGGACTTGAGGTGCCAAAGTGTGTTTCAGATTGAGCCACAGGACCAGGTTTTGGTTGAAGCAAATGACATTTGCTCTGGGAGCAAAATTTAAGAGGAAGCCACAAAACTCATTGTCTTTTCAAATCATTGTCTTTAAAAAAAATTATGCTCTCAGAAAATATTATGCAGTCACTAAAATTGATGATAATGAAGGTCAAGCATTGTTAAATTGATTAAAAGTTAACAAAGTGCAAAAACAAAACAGAAAGTATAAATGTTACATATGCCATTATAGCACCTATGTTAAAACAGCACAGGGAAAAGGAAGTAAAAGGTAAGTACCGTAAAATTATAAATATTTTGATGTTAAAAATCCAACTTCATTTATCTTTATTCCATCCTCCAACCCTTTTTTCCTCCCTCCTTCCCACTCATTTCTTTGAATTGTATATTGTACTCAATATTGTGTATAGTATTGTATACATTGCATCATTCTGGGTCAAGGCAGGAAATAGACCCAAAGAGATCACTGAAAAGCATTTAATTACAGGATCATACTCAGTGGTATAAGAAGGGTTAAGGTAATCAACATGGGATGATGAACTACCTGGGGTCTAGCAACAGCTGGGGGCTGTTACCACTCCTAGGTCAGAAGGCAAAAGAGGAGGGAGCAATTTCTGGAACCAGGAGAGAAATGCAGCTGTAAAAGAAAGCTATTCCACAAAAGGAACAAGCACTAAAACACTATAGCTGGGATGGGACTAACTACCCCAATCTTTGTGGCCTCCCTTCTGGTCTCCTGTTAGTGTATTCCACTGGTTGAACTGAAAGAACAAAGGGAACCCAAATGTTGAAGCCTGTGGAGATCAGTCCCTTGGAGGAAAAAAAAAGGTAGACCTGGAAAGACCAAGAGAGTATATCCCCACAAAATCATTGTAATATTTCATTCCTAAAAATGAAAAGTGTTATATGATAGATATAGGGAAAAACAAACAAATGAATAAGAAAAAATAAAAACAACCAATGGGACTAAACAATGGAGCGAGAGAGGAGGAGGGGGAAGAAGGCAGGGGAGATGAAGAGCACTAAAGATCAGGATGGTTAACAGGTGTTAGCGAAGTGGGAAAGCCTCAGGGTACACAATAATGCAATAATGTAATATAAATATAAATACACATTTATATGCAAATTTAAAAAATTAAATCAAAATAAAAAAAAGAAAGAACAACCATCACAGAGATAGTTGACATTCTCTGTGGATATCTCTTCTATCCTATTCCCCATTATACATTCCAGAAATAATAATTAGTACAAGAATTTGATGCTTGCCATTCCAGCAGTATTTGAAACTTTTAAATCACACATCAGTAAATAATATATTATTTTGCATGGTTATAATTTTGTAATTATGGTAATATAATATGTATACCTATCTATGTAACTTGCTTTCTTCCCACAAAAAATTTTTAGAAATTATTTAAAAAAAATCTTTTAACTAGGATATTGGAGAAAAATCCCCATTTGTTACTTCTATTATTGTTTCCAAATTTCAAATTGTCTTAGTTTTAAAACTTGTAATATTTGTCATATTGATACCTTGTATCCTAATTTGCATAATGATATCTTGTTGTATCCTAATTTTCTATTATTTATATGTTCTAAGCCTGAAATAAACTGTATAGTTTAAAATAAAAAATAAATAAAAATAAAAAATGTGTGAGATTATTGCATTTGAAACTCACTTTCATCACCCAACAAATATGGATAAAATAACACCTATCTACAAGGTTCCTGGGTAATCACATATGTCAGCAATACTTGTTAACTTGTTTTGTCATTCCTTTTGTAACATTATCATACATATGTTTATAGTGATGGTAATGGAGCTGGTAGTGATAGTGGAGACATGGTGATCTTGATACCAGCAGCAGTGATGATAATGATGGTACCTATAATGATAAAGTTTTGATAATGGATGTGGTGGTAGTGGTGATGGTGATAATAGCAGTAATGACACTGGTGATGAGGGTAGCAAACATGATGGTGGTAGTGGGCCTAAGTCATTGGTCTTTCTCTTACTCATATTCCCATGACCTGTGAGTCTATATATTACAGGAATCTATGCTTTATGTTAGCTTTAAAACATTTTTGTTTTAAAATATGTGTAAGCATGCATAGTATAAAAGTTGTCATATTCTCCACTTTAACCATACAGTGCAGTATCGTTAATTAATTTATCCAGTTTTTGTGCAATAGTCACAAATCAAAGCACATTATTCTTAAAAGGAAAAATTAGTATAATGGAAAAATTTAACTAAATCCAGAGCACATTCACTGAAAAACCACTAAATGGATTCTTCCAAAGTGAATGGAATTTTCTGACTTCATAGACTTAGAATCTGAGAGCAAGGATAGGAGACTAACACACCAAAACATGAACACAGCATCCTTGGCTATAAACACCTGCTTCCTACTGCCTAGTGGAGTGCCTAACACATAATAACCGTGAATAACAATCATTTAAGGAAAGAATGAAAGTTCTAGAATTAGTATATAAGTCTAAGCCAACTTGTTTAAATGGTTAAAAAACACTTAGCCATTCTAATTACTGCACATATTTTAACAAAGCAAATTTTCTCAAGACTTTTATAAAATATATACTAACATTATTCCCATTTTATAGAAGTAGCAGTTATGGCACAAGTAAATAGCTGTAAATTATATAACTAATTTAGGATTCAAATCCTAAATACAATTCTAGGTCATGGGTTTTTATCCCTCATGTCTACAGAGAAGGATTAAAGGTAGAGGAAGTGGGTTAAATTGAGAGGAATGGGTGACAGAAAGACTATTCAAGACAAAGGAAGTAACATTCAATATGGTTTAGAGGCCAGCCACTAAAGTAGTTTGAATGATATTCTCAGAGATAACCTTCAGGAAGATGATCTGAAACTCAAGTTGCTGATGGGTTGCACAGAATCACATCAGGAATAATGAATAATGAAATAAACAGAACATAAATTAGTTTAAATTATCCTGGATCTTTTACAAACAATGATGGAAGCTTTATCTTCTAAGGGAGCTTTCTCCTGGATTACTCACAAACAGGAGAAAATAATGGGGGCAAGAAGGATGTGCTTTTAAAAATGTCATACTGTTCTACCTACTTGATACTGCTGACCAGTAATCTCAACAGAAATAGGGCAAGAAGCAGGAAGGAGTAGGGTGATGGGCCTTTTTTACATCTAAGAGCAATACACACTGTGGCAACAGGAGCAAGGCAAATCTCCAGCCCTGGAAGGAAGCAGGTAGAAAAACCAAAACCTGATTAGGTTCCACAGGAGTGCAGGACTGGGCTCCAGCACAGGGCAACAATTCTCTCCCATTTCCTGTTTTCCAGCTGTATTTTTCTGGCAAAGCCCACCTGCTCCAATACCCCCTGTTCCCCAGCACCCACAGTCCACAGCACCATGACTGTTTCTGCTACATTAAGACTAACTGGAAAATGTAAAAAATCACTCCACACCAGGACAGGAAGATGAATGGGTTACAGGGAAATTATTTTAAAATCTCTTCAAAATAAAAACTGTAGTGTCAGGGTGGTCAGGAGCACAAAAGAAAAAATATATAAATACCGGCAGAAAAAGACATGAGAAAAAAAAACCAGCAACTGTGTGTATGTGAGTGTTTTCATTTGACTGGATTTCTTTCAAATGAAAATGCTGTTTGGGAAATATTCTGAGTGAGAATTATTTTCTTGACACTGAGTTGGCTGTGTTCGGGTTCCCTTCTTAGAACACCAGGGAACTTCAAAGTTCAGGCCATGAAGTGTGGTTACCTGTACTAAGCTTTGCTGCCAGCTGGGAACAGACATGTGACCTGAGTTCCTCTCGATTTTCCTGGCTGTTTCATCCATCTTTCCTTATAGGCAGCACAGGGACCCTGTTCTAGCTCAGCCAAATGATTTCACTTTTCTCTCACCTCAGTTTCTTTAAGTAGGGAGTGGGTTAAAATGACATGTGGGCATCACTTGTGAAAGTGAGGTGACTCACCCTTACTTAGGGCCTGGGGGGCAGGCAAACACAGGGATGAACCACCAACATGTGCATGGGTAGGAGATGGAACACTGTCAGATGGCACAACTTATAAAAGGGATAATTAGCACATCACAGATGCTATTTGGTGAGGGAAAAGTGAGGAACAAAGAAAATTTATAACCAATGGAAATTTTCAAATTACATTTTGATTACTGACACAGGGTAATGAGGTAGTTAAAAATTGTATTGGCACCAAAATACCCTGGTGGGTTCTGAAAGAATTGTGAGAGAAAAATGGGAAGTGGGAAAACAGGGTATATAAAAAAGGAGTAGAGAGGGGAAAAAAGGGAAAGAAAGATGAAAATGGTGGACTGTGAGAACAGGTCCACATGGCCTGGCCAGAGAAAGCCCCCTGGAACAGTGAGCTGGTGGTGGCAAGGAGTCACATAGTGGGAGATTGGCCAGCAGAGACATAGCCGGTGTGACATTGGATACCAGAATGGCAGGCTGGGGGTGACCAGGGGCTGCTGAGGGCAGGTCTGGTGGATTTGTTCAGATGTAGCCAAGGTGGGCCTGGTAAAGAAAATACCTGGAGCTGCAGCAAGGTGGTATATTTGGAAAACTAATCTTGCATCAGCATCTGTTGGAAAAGTTTGGAGAACCTTGGAGAAGTGGAACAGGCTGCAACGCTGGAGAGAAAAGACAAGACGACAGAAAAAGAACTGGACTTTGAAGGGTGCCTGCCTCAGTTTTGGAGGGGCAAAGAGGCACCATCTTGGACAGATATCTTTGGGACCTTTGGAACTGAAAATGGTGACTGGGGTAAGATAACTAGCCACTTGTGGCATTAAGGACGTTTTGTTTTCCCTGTTAATTTCCCTTGTTAATAAAACCCTGTTGTTTAAATTGCTTTGTGACTTTGGCAACTGCTGTGAGCATGGGTGACAAGGAACTGTGTCTTGTTGGTTAAAGGTTTCTGCCTCCTTTCAACCTGATTTCATTACCTTTACCAGGGAAAAATACACTGAACAAAAATACGGGGTTCATTCAACAAAATCTGTGTAATCATCACAATTGAAAATTTTTTGTTTTATCCTTTCATTTGTTCATTTAGATTCTTATCAAAGTTTAATCAATATTCTCTGAGCTTGCAGACACCAAGTATTTGATACATAACAGTGAAAAAACCTAAACATATGCATCCTAGTTTTTTTTTTTCCAAAGGAAGAGACAGATATTAAGGAAATACATGCATAACCAGCTTACAAGCTCTGACTTACGCAATAAGGCAATGTAAGGAGTCCTATGAAGAGGACCGTAGGGCTGAGCACACCCTACTTTGTAAGTATAGTGGTAAAGCTAAGATCTGAACACTTAATAGGAATTACTTGATGAAGAGAGAATATTCTAAGTTGGACACAGCATGAGGTAGACAAGCACCTGACAAGATGCAGGAAGAGCCACATGACACAGGCCTGCATGTGATGTTGGGTTATGTGATTTTTACTTTAACTGCAAAGAAAATTTGCTGAACAGTTTTAAGCAGGTGAATGGCAGGACCATTAAGAGTAGAAGCCACAAGAGTAGTCAGGAAGCTGTCACCAGTCTGAAGAGACACAAGGTTGGTGAGAATTAAAGTGACAGCAGTGCAGAGAAGAGAATCCCAAGGTAGCTAGAAGTAAAAATAAAGGATCTTATGAGTTCTTGGATACAGAGTGGAAAGGCAGAAGATGGCACAAAGACAAGCTCCTGGAGTTTCAGACTGTGACTTCCTGACTTTCATGAGTTGTGAGGAGCTCACAGGGTCTTTATTTGCAATGCAAGGCTTATGTAAAAAGTCTGAGGACCACAAAAAGTCTTACAGAAGCACAAAGGAAGGACCCTATAAATCTTGCTGGAATTTTTTTTTAATGGGGGGGGGTCACAGAAAGGGCGTCATTAAGTTGGAATTCTAAGAGTATATAAAGGGTGTCATAAGAGGAGTATTTATCAGATTGAAAATGGAAGAGTTTCTAAGAAGAAGACAAGCATTTTAAAATATATCAGCAATAATGCCAATCACCAAAACATTTGGGAGCATGATATGACATTAATGACAAGGAAATACCTAAAACCATGTCTTGAAATATGCCGATAATGTTATACCACTACCACCAACTCACACAACAACCATGGTGAATCATTTATAATCTCATTCTTTATCAGTTAATATGATAACAGCTCCTTCCCTGCCTGTTTTTAATACATCTGAGATGTGTACATGAAAGTATCAGCACTTGTAGATCTGTAGGGTTACTTGCCAAAATGGGAATCAGTATGGCTAAACTAGTCATTTTTATGCTTTGACTTTTAATTATATTCCTTTAAGTTTTTAAACAAAGTTCATCTTGAAAATTTCCACCCTCTTCATTTGTCTCTATCTCCCTCAGACCTAGCATAAGAAAGTGTTTACAGAAGTTAACTAAACAATATGAGTTAGTGTAGCATTTACAGGTGCCTCCTATTTTCCAAAGGCTAATGTATTAGATCTAAAGTCATAGAGATAGTAAAAGCAAAGACCCTGTCCTCAATAAAGTCACAGACACAAATTGAAAGGCATTCAAACATATGCATTCATATTTATATACAGTATGACAAATATGTCCAAATATATATATATACTCTTCCTCCTACCTCCCCAAAATTCAAAAGTTAGCAGAATATAGCCAAACCAAAATATTTTTAAAATCCTAAGCATCTGCAGGCTTGAAATCTCCACAGTAGAACTTAAGGGCACAAAATCAAACTAAATTCAGTGGAATTCCTTGAAGTTGCCCATAAATATTCACCAAGCCTTTCCCCAGTCCTATACCTTGCCATAAATCCCCATTTCTTTTCAAGAACTCTTACATTTGATCAACAATTCAGGGTGATGTTTAAACCAGGCCATTTGGAATATTCAATTTTCATATATAGTTTAAAGATTTTAATTTCCACTGTGCAGGCTGGCTTGGATTTTCCCTATCCTGAAATAAATCAGGATTTCCAAGACATGAAAGCCACTCTGAGCATAGAAAGGCTTTCTGCACGTTCAGCCTGGTTGCACTGTTCAGTCAAGACATACTCACAAACAACTTAGCTCTCACCTCATCTCTGTCCTGGGGGGATAGCCTGGAAAACTGGCAGCTAATGTGGTGAGAGAAAAATATCCAGCACTCAAGATCAATCTGTCAAAAAGAGGCAAGACTATTCATCAAAGGAAAAGGGGACAAATTCAAAGATGTTGTGAAACATTTACCCAACCAATCTGAAACTAATTGGCCCTTCTAACTTAATCTCCTTCTTTCTTCCAAGTCGAACGAGTGGCCACAGAACTATAAAGGGATAGTCAGCTCTGAGCCCTAGAAGGGATGATGTATACAGGATATTGCTAATATATCACAGAAGCATAGCATACTAGAACTGAAAGGGCCTTTGGAATTCATTTAGCCAACTACCTCGTTTGAAGAGGTAGCTCTTGGGGAGTAGGAAGAGCTCTGGACTTGGGACAAATTGGAAGAGGTTTCTAGTCTTCGCTTGTAATTTTCAAGCTATGTGATCTTAGACAATTGCTTCAACCTGATTGATAATGACATTCCTTGTGTGTCAAAAGGTGAAAATTGGTTATTCATATAGGAAAGGAGTACTAAGAGCAAAAGAAACTGAACATTCTAGAACTTATAAATCAGTCATCCAAGAATGTCAATTGGACATTCCATTTTTTGCAGCTCCATGGACAAAACATAGACCTTATTTCCACACTGAATTTTATATTAAATGAATTTTATATTCATACAGTTCCCATCCTAACTAAATCTATTACCTCACCAATTAATAGTCCTAGCTGAATTACAGATATTTCTTGTCATTTATATACTTTAGCATCTGCTGATCTTTAGGAGCACTGCATATAAGTCATATTTAATGCCACTTCCTTGACACTAAATGCACAATCTATTTAGATGCTTAATATAAAATACATTTCAATTACCATTACAATGAAAACAAATTATTTTCCCAGTGCAATGATATTAAAAAGAATAAAACTTAGATTCATGCAAATATTAAAGCACTACTGTTTCTATTTGCCACTACCATAAACTACCTGACTTTGTTGTCACAGTCACTGTTTCAGGAATAACATTTATTATAAAATTAACTTCAACAGACCAGGTCCTCAAATAGCATGAGTAACTGGCATGAAAAGTATGAGATAAATGAGACAGCAATCTGAAGATTTGATTTAACAAGAGGAGGGACTGTAGGAGTCAAGAAGAGACTGAGCAAAGAACTGGAGGGAGAAGGAGTCCTAGAACCATTTCATCCTATAAGCATTTCTTGTGTATATTCTTAGACACTGTAAATTCTCTCCCTGTATTAGAGATCTGAACAGCAGACTTGTTAGACCCAAGCGGTAAGAATTTTAAAATTTGAACTCACTGCTATCATCTATCAGTAGATTTCATGCAAACATGAGCAGTTTTCCCTAAAGAGAAGGTTCAGGGACAACCAGTATTTCTTCATGGAAGTAATGGGTTGGCACTTTGCAATACAGCAACTCTTTCTTGCAGATAGCCTGTCCAATATCTCCTAATCTATACATCACTCCCTGATCACTTAGTTATATTCCTGTGCATCTTTTAAATAGTTAAGATTTTGATTCCTTAGTGACCATGTGCCTTCTGCTATGGGGATTCTGGTTCTCTGACCTGGAGGAGCTACAGAATAATAAGAAGTGATTGAGGTGGCAGGTGATATGAGTATCAACACAAACATAGCTTTGGGGAAGAAAATAGAACCATATACATCTGATATCTTTTAAAAAACCAAAATCATGAGAATCAGTGAAAGACCTTATCCAGGAAAAGGAGAGGCAGAGTTTAAAGTAAGAGGTTTAGGGGTTACAAATTTTTCCTGGAACACCAAAACAAAAGTGATTGAAATTGGATCAGAGCAGAGAGGAGTTAAAAAGAATGTGGGAATTAAATATCTAAGTAGCTATTTTGCAAGGCATTTTCACATATATTAATTTTAGGGGAAACACTGTAATAAATTTAGGGCACACTAAGTTTGGGACCTACAAATCTTCCAGGGATGATGTTTGATGGGTGACAGATTCAAAAACAGGAAATTCATCTCTTTCACAATTCTTAGTAATAAAAATAATAATGATAAGAACATCCAATCTATATCGAACAGTATACTCTATGCCAGTTATGCTAACTTTTTCTTTTGTATGAGCAATTTTCTGTATTCTTCCCAACAACTGTTAGGAAGTAGCAATGGTTACAAAAGCAATAAAAATAGTAACTCATACAGTTGCCAGTGCACTATACAGTGTTCTAAGATGTATATAAAAATACACACACATTTCACTTTTGCAAGGTACTGTGATAAGCATTTTGTTATTATCTACAAGTAAGAATCAAAAGAAATTAGCTGACTTTTTAAAGATCAGACAACTAGGAGCTAATAATGTTGAATTTCCACTAAGGTTTGTCTGAAACCGTAGTTTAAACATTCAGTCATTAAAATCTACTAATGTTTTGTGCCAGGAAATCTAATGAATCAAACAAACACAAAAGACAGGCAGTCTCTCCCCTCAAGGAACTCACAGCCTAATGGGAGAGACAGATGCATGCATGAACATGACAGGTTAATCTTCACGTGCAGTCTTTGAGATAGCTGACGACCAGGTTGTATAAAAGCTGAACCTGTCTGAGTGGGTGGGAGGCAGGCAACTTGTCACAAAGAACACAGCACATTATCTGTGACCATAATTGGGTGATATGGTGTGGGGGAATTATGGGAATTACACCTGAGGGGAGAAATCAAATACTGTGCAAAAATGAACAATGATGTAAAAAATTATAAAGTAAGAAGAAAACAAACAAACAAATAAATGAATATGGCAAAAGGATGCTGATTCTGGAAGGATGGATAGTAGGAAAAAGAGGGAAATAATTGCAAAAGGCAGAGAAGTATGGAAGTTTAAACCATCTTTGGGAAATATCAAGGTGTCCTGGTTGATGGAAATTTGTAATAATGGAAGAGGGTAGAGGATGATAAAAATGTAAGAGCTAGACAAAGATCTCAAGTGTTGTTTGCCAGCAGCAAAGGAAAACAGAAAACCAGTATTTCCAGTAAGTGGTCTTTAAAAAGTTGCACATTTTTGTCCTCAGGAACTGGGGAAAAATGGAAGTGTAACATTCTCTTATCTGTACCTGAAATGTTTCCCTCAGAAAACAAGTTAGATATTGGAGCGTAAAGCAACTAGAAAATGTGAAAGGATTCATCAGGAGACTGTAATGATAGCCTGAAAAAAGTAAAAAGATTTTCCCTACCCTCTGGGTAGAGACAAAAAGATAAGTTAAAGCTAAAATTTCAGCATTCTAAGATTAACAAATTATCCAGACATTACTATAGCAGGGGGAGGGGGTGGACATCTTTGGCTTTATATTAATCATTTACAAGATAAGACAGTGGGATAATTCCTACAAATTTAGCTCATTTTGGCTCCGCTGAACAACTTGTTCTCAATTGAAAGGAAAGCTGCTATTTTTGTCTTTTTATATTTATATCCATGATCCACCTTTTTCCATAGAGGATTTGAGGTGCCTGGAAAATCACTAAATGAAATGCAGCCTCTATCAAGTGGTGTCTTACTAAAAGAATTGACCCGACAATATAAATCAGCCTATCCTGTCAAATGAGACAAGTTCAAGTTGAAGATCTCAAGAAACATCCTCCACGTCAGCTGGGTCCTCCAAGTTACTGTCCCTTCCCTTCCCTTCCCTTCCCTGGAGAAATAAATGGTGAGAAAGTGTCCAAGTTGCTCTACTTTAAACTGAGTATTCTTCTGGAAAAGGAGGAACATTGAAACTGGCAATGAGTTCTGAAAAGAACTTGCACACCCGTTCCTGGAGACAATTAAAATTATATATGAAGGCATGTAAATGAAAGTTTGAATGAAGCACTATCTTGGTTTTAAGATAGATGAACTCTGAGAGGTAAAGATCTCCCTAAAAAATAAAAATGAATCTATACACAAATGACATCTCACATTTGGGCACAGACAATTTTTGCATTCTTAATCTTGGCTAATTCTTATTACAATAGTCTTGTTAAAAGGACTCAGAATCATTATCTTCATGTTACTGATGAAAAAAATAAAGTTCTATTTTTTTAAATGATTTCCTCAAAGTTGCACAACTTCAGTTGTTAGTGATAGAATTAGGTTAAACATGAATTTTACTAATGCTCATCTTAAGGAAAGTAAGATGGATAATATAATAAATATAGTAGGAGCTAGCATTTAGTGTAGTTACACTATGTCAGACATCATGCTATGTATATTACATACATTATCAATTTTAATTCTCAAACCACCCTTTGATCACCGTATCCATAATCCCATTTTACAGATTGAGGACAAGAAGGCTAGAGATGGTGATTACCTCAAGGTCACACAAATAACAGTCAAATCTAGCTCTCAAGCAAATAAACATGTATTTAAATCTTGTTTTTCTAGTTTTTAACTGTCTAGCTCTGGCCAAATTATAGCATTTTTGGAGTCTCAATAAAATGTAAATATGCATGTGATTTAGGGGGAATAACTAGCAGGGGAGGGGAGGGTCTGGTTTATCATCTACTAGGCTACCTATAAATACTGATTCCTTCTCTTTCAACCACAGTGCACTGCTACTAATCATTTTATGACACAAATAATCGTGTTAGTTAATGTAATATTGTAAAATAGTGTAGCACTTATATTGACAGTGGGGAAAAGCAGGGACTAAATCTTAAGCTCATCTGAGAGTCACATTTCATTACTTTCTCAAAATTGTCTCCCTAGATTCTTAGGATAGAATTAAAATTCCCTTTTGAGGAGGAAACAAAAACTGTATTTGTTCATAAAATTAATTTTCTTGCCAACAAAAGCCCTTTCATTATGAAATTCCCAAATGACCTAGGCATATTAAATCTAAGTTACTTAGTAATACTATAGTTTAAATAAGTTAAATCTTGTTAATCAAAGACTGGTTCCAGAAAATTATCCTTCAAACACTGACTTTAAAACTTTGAAACTGAAGACCTTCAATATGAAACTATGCCATGTTTGAAAATCAAGAGTTCTAATATTGTGGTTTCCAGTGCTTTCAGGTAAAAGTATCCTCTTTTTAGATATAAAAGAATTTGTATAAAAGGATTTACCCCATCATAATAACCAAATTAGTCCTAGCAAGCTATGTTCATATTTAAAACTGCCACTATAAAAGTAATTGCATATTTATTAATGTAGAAGTTAATTTGTATCTAATCTATCCTGAGAGTATACATACACATATGCAAAAAAAGAGTAAACTTTAAGATGATAGACATTTTCTTTCAAAATTCAAATTCCTATATTTATATGGAATTATGGATCCCTCTTAAAAACCTATAGCTTCTTACAATGATCCACAGTGTAAAACCCAGTGAAAGGTGAATTATAAGCATATTAAATACCTAATATAATGGCTTAAACATTTTGAATGCTAGATAGGTGTTACCTGTTTGAACATACTTAATGACCTGGAAGAGGGATTACCTGGAGTAGAGGACATGACTACAATATGCTAACAGCTTTACAAATTGACCTATTATGCACCGGAAATCACTGGAAAGTGTTTAGAAGAACCTTAAATCTACTTAAGTCTCCTATATCAGTCAGAGTTTCATCTGAAAAATCTAATCTAGTCTATCAATTTCAAATGAGGAAAATGAGGGCAGAATGTTAATACAGACCTGAACTTCTTGGAAATATTTTGGCATTTATTTCTTTAATTTTATACCACTAACAACCACCATACTGTCCGGGTTTCCAATAACATGTATATTAGACTACTTCACTTTTTTTGTCATTTATTTATTTTAGTATCTTTTTTCTTAATGGACTTTTGTTTAGAAAATCTCAATCTTGCCAATCTATTGCTCTGTTATTAAGCCCACTCAGTATTTTATTTGAAATATTGAATTTTTATCTCTCTAATTTCCTTTTAATTCTCTTTATATATTTTATTTTATATATAAATAATTTATTTTTATATATTTCATATCATTGTAATCCCAGAGGTCACCCACCACCTCCCCTCCCTGGATGCTCCAGCTGGTCCCCCCCCCCCCATTGTGTACTTTCATCTGGTTGTCCACATATTAGTGAGACCATTTGGTTTCTGTCTTTTTCTTTCTGACTTTTTTCTGCTAATATTATTTCTTCTAGGAACATCCATGTTACCATAAAATCATCAAATTGGCTATTTTTAAAAAATTTATTTATATATAAATTTCACATCTTTGTAACACCAGAGATTCACCGCCCCCAACCTCCCTGACCATTCCTCCCATTTCCCCCACTCTGCCAAGTTGTCTGCTTCAGTTTGGTGGTTATAGCTTGTTTTGACTTTTCCTCATGGTTTTTGTTTATTTTTTTTCCTATATTTCATATACTAGTGAAAACATTTGGTTTCCGTCTTTTTCTTTCTGACTTGTTTCCACTAATATGATTTCTTCTAAGTACATCCATGTCATTTTTAACTGATGAGTAATACTCCATTGTGTAAATATACCATTTCTTTTTCATCCAGTCATCTGTTTTTTAATCAGTTAACAACTACAGATAGTTTTAGCATTTCATTATAGAAAAACTATAAAGAAGATTCTACAAATCCATTTATGCGTTGATTTAACAAACAGCTATTACATATCTTATAAGTTCCTGTAGCTGTGCCTCAAGAAAAAAATAACAAAGTGGCAACATGGAGAAAGTTTAATATTTAGAGATCTATGTTTCAATCTTGGTTCTCTATTTGTTCAATTGTGACAAATTAACCACTCAGAGTTTCATTTCCTTACTTTTAGACCAGGATAAAAATTATACCTACTTCGCTATTAGTAGGGTTAAATATATTGTATGTAAAACAACTGGCCAATTTCTGGCATGTAGCTTGAGCCTGATTGATTGCAATTATTATTTTTATCAAGTGTGCTATAGAAGGAATTGAAGGGACAATAAATCAGCAATCTGGAATGAAAAATGCCTTCATTGGAGATCAGTAATAGCCCTATTCCTGGAAGTATAGACACAAACTGGGAGACATCCAAGTGAAAAAAGAACAATGAAAACTGAGAGCTTAAAGAAATAAACTTTCCCTCTCTGGTTAAGCAAAGGAGAGTTACAGTGTGCAATTTGAGAATTTCAGAATAAGTAATACAGGCAACTTAGGCACTTAAAGGCAGACCAGTAAGTACTGATAAGGCAATTAGATTCCTAAAGAAGAAAACATAACACCAAGAATGATGAAATCCCTATTCAAAAAATTTATTATAACAGAGATGAAGACTGACAGAAATATCCCCCTTAGTATAAATCTCTATAAATAGAATGGCTACACCTAAATCCAAGACATAATGGCAGGCAGAAAGAATTTGCCAACTTTTTGAGCCAAACAAACAAAAAAATATTGTTTTCAGTTAATTAAAATCAATAGCAAAGAACTTTGGTTTGCGTGTGTGTGTGTGTGTGTGTGTGTGTGTGTGTGTGTGTTTATTTGTTTCAGAAATACTTAGGAAAGCTGCAAGGAAAGATTGGAGGTGAAGAAAGGAGAGTTAGCATGTGCTAACTACTAAACAATGCTGCTATCAAGGAAATTAAATAAGAGAATGATGATATAGGTGTCAAGCTTTACATCAAGATATTTCACACCACAATATACTTTGTGTATTTTCTGTTCTGATTTGACTACTCAGAGAAACTTGAGCAGAAGTTTGTTTAAATAATTAACATCCTGTTTCTTTCCATATGTCTAGATACATCTCCTCCTAATTATAAATGCCTTGAATTCAGTTGATGACATATTTCACAATAGCATAACTAACTTATAACCCATAGTAAGAGTTCAATAAATATTTAAGCATGGAAGTGTAAAAGAATTAATAAATGCAAAAATACTAAAGTGTCAAATATAATTAGCAAGACAAACTTATGAAAGGCTAACTTTTTCAAGTGAAATTGACCACTGATCAATTAGTACTCTGATGTTTATTAAAGTTAGGGCCCATTTGTAGAAAGCATTTATACAAATCATCTTCTTCTTCATCCCTCTACTTAATTTAGCCATAAATATATATACATGAATGTTCATGATGACTGAGAATTCTAAAAGGCGCAAACAGTAGGAAATAAAATAGGGGGATTTGTGGGATGAGAACTTGATAAAATTTGGGAAATTCTATATAATATTCTCATTTTGGTTGGTTTCCACTTTAAAACACAATACCAGTTTTAAAAAAAATTCAACCAG
Organism: Uropsilus gracilis; assembly: GCA_004024945.1. Taxonomy (NCBI): domain Eukaryota; kingdom Metazoa; phylum Chordata; class Mammalia; order Eulipotyphla; family Talpidae; genus Uropsilus; species Uropsilus gracilis. Next base: position 29,225 of record PVHY01000745.1, on the reverse strand, counting down.
AAATAGGCTTTGTTAATGGCATTATGTAAGGGAAGCTGTTCTATGATTTTGTTCTCCATATTCATTAAAAATAACAAAATAGGATTTATATATCAGTGACATTTCATTCCTGGGATTATTTCTTAGAGTAGATTCTTCAAGAGTGACCAAACTACAATACCAAATAAAGTTTTATATTATTATTCATAGCATTATTTTAAGAGTAATCATATACAACAATCTATCTACTGTAACAATAGTTAAATGGTTCAAAAACTATTTGAGAACTGGAGCGTCTACTCTCCATCCTGTCTGAATTCTTTGTATGCATTTTCTGAGTTCTATAGCATGAGTTCTGAGTTCTAACACATTCAACTAATGTGTTAACCTTTGTTATCAAAATCCTTATTACTATTTACATAGATTTCTATTTCCATATAGCTGCTCAAAGATTAAGTACCTAAATTAATCAGTTATACTTACAAAGATTAGACACCATATAGACATATTCTATATATAGGTTGTTTACTAAGCTAAATAAATAATTGTCTCTATTTCTTAGATTCGACGTTACTGTTTCCGTTTTAAGTTCCCTATCTTCTCTGCAGTGAATATTGATTTTTGTCTGAAGTCTGCATTCTCTGTGATGTCTATATTCTAACAATTTGAGAAATGTCAGCATCCTTACAATGTGCCTCATAACTCCCCGATCAGATCCTAAGTCTTAAAAATTTGCATTTTCCCAATTAAATATAAGTAAATAAAGTTCCATAAGGTTAGATTTAGTAATTTGTATGATACTGAGTGTATAATGGGATGGGTTTTAACATTTATATCAAAATGCACAACATTCCCAATGCCCACAAAGTTCCCTCTTACCCTTTTACCAAGCAGTCTTCCATATCAAAGACAAATGTTTTGGAGCGAGGGGGGTCAGGCCTCTCAGGTGAGTCCCCCAGGAAGGGGGACGGGGTGGGGAGAGGAGGCCCCACCCGCCAGTAAGTGGCTGCTGACTGGGCAGCCACTTACAGCCAGCCTGGGCAGTGCCGTGTAGCCCCCAGCCCCCGGAAGCCAGGGGACATGGAAGGGCGAGTGGCCGTCCAGTCGGCCCTCTCCCTTGCTGGGAGCTTCTGGAGCGTGGGCAGGGGGGGGGCAATGGGGGGTGGGGGGGAGTGGGAGGAGGGCCCCTCCATCTCTCGCTTACGTCTTACTCCAGCTAAACTTCAGAGGAACCAGAATATATGCAACACCAACCCCAACATAGAACAGGTGAGGAACCAGGCAAAAGTCCAGCCCACTGACCTGAACTGGACACAGCAGATGGACAACCAAGTGAACCAGTACACGTAAGACCAGATAAACAACTATAGAGACACGATGTCACCATGCGCACTTCTGCGTTTACGGGGCCAAAACCTGGGACTTCAATTTGGAGATATATTCAAGGAGAGCCACACACCTTCCCCTCATTACGGGAAAGGAGAGGATGATTAAAGAGGGGATAACGGGCCCCACATCAAAACTGCAAACTGAAGCAGAGGAGATGATCTTCAAAGGCCACTCGCAGAAGCCTGAACTCAGAGAAATTTCTTGACCAACACTGGCAGGAGGCAAGACCCCCACAGCCCGACACCAGAGCCATAAGGGAAAGCAGCAAAGCAATGGAGATGGGATTGGATTGGAGAGGACAGCCTGCAGCAAGAAAACATGGACAGATCACAAATGAATATAACCTGGCCAGCCAACGCAAACTTGCTGAAAATCTAACAGCAAGATTCGCCTGGACCCAACACCGCAGTCCCTCACCCAGAGAAAAGACACTAACATAGGAAAGAGACTAATGGACTCAACACAGCTAATAAACAACAAAGAGTGGGGTCTGAGAGAATGGAAGGGGTACCAGAGGGAGGAGGGAGGGGAAAAATATATAACAGAGAGGTTGTAACCTAATGAACAAAATAAAATTGTATATAAAAAAATTAAAAAATATAATTTTGTTACCTTCAATAGGTTAGTTTTTGCCTGTTTTAGAACCTCATATAAATCATACACAATCTACCAAGTTCTTTTACTGATCTTTTTTCCTTCTTTAGACTGATGCATGAAATTCATTCATTGCTAAAATCTATGGTTATATCACGATTTTCTCCATTTACCAGTTGCCAAACAAAAGGACTGTTTTCATTCTGAAGCTTGTATAAATATTCTTGTGCAAGTGCTCTTGTGAATACTTGCATTTATTTCTTTGGAAATAAACTGGTGAATGGCCTTACAGGTTTCTAAGGTAGGTGTATTTTACCCATGGAAGAGACTGTCCAAACTTTTCCACAGTGATTTCGTGACTACTGTAGTGTATCACATAAACTCTCCCTTCCAGGACTAAGTACACATTTCCTTATCTACTGGAAATGTTGGCAACTTACAGCTCTGAGTTAAATTCCTCTCCAAAACTTGCCCTCAATGGAAAAAAAAAAAAAAAAGCTACTTTATAATCAGAGCTGGGATTAGGATGGGGCAAATAAGTTACCAGATTTAATGAGGGATGCAGATAGAGTTCTCTCTTTCTCCTGCCAATATATATCCAACCAAAATGTTGGTCTCTCTTTTCTACCACCTAAAGAGAGGTAAGCCTATTACTATATAAAAGATAGCATCTTTTAATTTTATCATCCATGATAGTGGTTACAATCTGTTGAATATAATACAATTTACAAAGCATTTTCATCTGCGTCTTTTCTTACTATCCTTATACAAAGCCTAGCAGACAATGAAGAGATTTACAGATGAGACTGGTTTAAAATACTAAGTAACACTGTCAATAATAAAGCCAGAATTAAGTTCATGTTCTAACATATCAAAAGTATTTATCTTATTCATTAACTGCCTCCTTAATATGTTCAAAGTTCCTTCCTGGCAATGTGGTTTTGTTGTTGTTGTTTTTAAGATGAATAAATGGAAAATGCAATGGACAATGATAATATAAAATAATTATTCTTTCAGCCAAAATATAAAAGTGACAAAATACATTAACTCTGCATTAGCAAAATATCTCTGAAAGCTGGGAATTCTCTAACATGTGAAAATTATGTTTCTCATTATATATAATTGTTTTCTCATTTGGCACTAAATTATTAATTAGCAGATATAAGATTGACTCCTATATTTTAAATGATGAGTATATCATTTTAGGAAAAACATATCAGTTCTCTGAGTTTCATTTTCCCCATGAGCAAAACTGCTTCTCAGAATATGTGATTTCAGAGAATGTGATTGTATATAAGAGAAAAAGAACTACCACACTGTTATTACTCTCAATTTGTCATTTCATCAAAGAACAAAGTAAACTATAACCCCTTAAAATTACTATATCCTTCTGATGAGATCGACATAAATGCCACTGGGAGTTGAACACCAAAAGAAGAGACCTGATCCAAATAAAGCTGGTGAGTAAAGACAATGTTTGATGACAAGCTTACTTTGTTCAGGAAATATGCAGCTCTAGTACGGTGCCTGAGCTTTTAAGAGCTCCACAATCACCTCTGAAGCTCAAGAAGGCCACCTTGAGTTGTAAGAGGTGATGACCCTTACACTAGATGGCTGAAAATAGCAGGCCTTTCATCTACATCAACCGTTTTTAATAACAGTAAATCTGAAAAGGCCCCATTTACAGAGAATGACAACCTTCTTGACAGCAAAATGATTCAACTGTACCCTTTACATTTGCTTGTTTTTTCCAATTTCTTTTTTTAAAATACACAGTGCAAACTATGATGATAATAAGTGAAAAATAATATCATCTGCCGGGCACGGTGGCTCGTGCTTGTAAGCTTCAGCCTATGAAGCGGCCGGGGCTAGGGATCGCGGTTCGAGTCCTGCTTGGGGCCTGTAGCAAGACCTAGTTCCAAAAAAACAAAAGAGCTGGGCGTGGTGGTGCGCGCCTGTAATCCCAGCTACCTGGGAAGCTGAGGCTGGGGGTTGCTCGAGTCTGTGGTACCCCGGGCAACAAGAGCCTGCGGTTCCACAGGCAAAAATAGCAAGACCTAGTCTCAAAAAAAAAAAAAATTATCCTGCATAGCTTGCACATGATTCTTCATTTAATCTTCATGGAAGTGGATACTCTTTTTTCATGGGTACAATGACACACAGACCAGAGAAAGTATCTTGATAAAATCATTTAATCAGAGACCAGTAGCAACAGATTATTTGCCTGATTACCATCATATTCAGTTAAAATCTTCACAGGTAGACACCAAAACTGCATCCATAGCACTAATCTTGTAGCCCATTCATTATGTGAAGTCACTCAATAGCTGTCTTTTGAGTGAAAGAATGGAAAATAATTATACTGAGGGACTAATTACACTAAAACTTGACTTTTCTTTAGTCATGTTTTTATGCCATGAACTTTCTGAGTTTCTGGATTTACAAACAGGGAGATGCTAATAGATATGGTCCACTTCCAATTTTTATTTATTCAATTTACATGTTTTGAACAACTACCATGAGAAAGGCAAAGTTTTAAAACTATAAAATGTTTATGATAAAAAAATATGTAACTTATTCTTCTATGTCTGAAAACTGGTATTAGTAAGCAGATATAATTTCCTACAATTGCCCCTCTTCCCCTCACCTCATATATTGTCTGCTTACCCACACTAAGGATGTCAAATACAAGTATTTGCTTATAGAGATAAAGTCAACGTTAAGATTTCCTGCTATTCATACCAGATTCCCATGACAGTCAAGTAAACAGGGAAATAATAGAGATGTATACCAGCTTTTCCATCCTGACAGTATCCTGGGTAAATTAAATATGTCTTAAAAATTAAATACTTTGTTCTACTGATTTCCAGTAAAATTGGAGAATTTCATTTTCATTTATGGTCATCATCAGTTAGTAATCATCCCTAACAGAAAAACTTAGATTAATAGTTCTCAATCCTGAGCACCAAGGGAGTCTTAAAAACATATAATGCAATTTCCTGACTTCACCCAAGATCTGCTAAAACTGAATATCTTGGTTTCATTTTCAAATTGCCTTTCCAAAAAAGAGAACATTAGGCACAAGTATTTAGTTTTGCTATAGAAAAGTAGGAAAATTGGGAGGGGGGTGAAGGTAAGGGAGGAATTTTTGAAGTTAAACAGATAATACTTGCTTATATCATGATGGAAAAGATGGAGTAGAGAGAGAAGGAGAAACTTATTAAATCACTCAGGAAAGAGTACAATTGCTTGAAAGTCATTGAGTAGTACAAAGAAATAGACCCAATGTAGGAGAAGGGTTGCTCTTTCATAAAATCACAAATGTCCTTCTACTTTAAAAAAAAAAAGAAAGGCAGAATATGATTGGTTGTTAGATGCTATGGTGAGAATACACATGTTGCCATTTTTATATATATCATATATATGGAAATTATTCCATTAAATGATCAATGATCATGTACAACTACAAATTTCCAAAATGTTTAACCTCCTATTATATATGATATTGTGATAAGTTGAGAAATGTATGTTTGGTCTAGGTTTCTGATACAATGGTCTATGGGAGGCTTGGGATTTCTTGTGATATGAAGCTGGATGTATATCTTTTCTTATTCATAATAAACCCTTTTCAGCCAGGTCTATGTTTATGCTAATGAAATAACTTGTTGCTAGGGGCTCTGGGATGACTTCAGAATGAAGTCTGCGAGTTAGGAAATCCAAAGCAAGTCTGGAGAGTTAAATTTTCAACTCTACTCCCCGGCTTCCAGAGAGAGGATATGGATAGTTAGGAAGAAATAAATCTATCTATATTCACAAATGAGTTACTTTTAGATATATGCATATAAAAAGATCTTCAGATAAATGTCCAGAACTACTAAAAATATTCAGCAATATACAGAATATTCTGAATACTAAATCAATGTGTAGAAAATATTAATCCTAAATTTCAGCTGAAAATAATAAGAAAATATATTTTAAATGCTATTCCAATATTAACAGAAAATATAAAAACCTAGAAGTAAACTAAAATGTAAACTATACATTTTAGAGAAAAAATACTAAGCCATATTGAGGGGTACATAATAGTATACAAATTAATAGGCATGTTGTGGTGAAATTTTGGGGGGATGGTGATGCTGTATTAGGATGGCAGCCATTGTAGCCTGATGGGCAGAGACTTGGAGAAGGGAGACCATGCCTCATGAGAGGAACAGACAGAAAGGGGATTTCAGAGGAAGAGAGAGAAAAGCTGGATAAGAGGGAGAGCAGAGGAGCAGCAGGGAGGTTGGAGGTCTCAGAGCTGCCACTGTCAGGTGTGACAGCAGGGCAGGGAAGGAAGTCATACTGTTGGCTTCCATCCCCAGTCTGGGCCAGTGGGGAGCCTGGGGAAGCATGCTGAAGAAACTTGTGACTTGTGTGAGCTGATTTGGAAACGTGGTACTTGAATATTTGTTTTAACTTTGAAACTCTGAAGTTTGGGAATTGTCTGGAGACTTGAGAGCATTTGGTATGTTGCTGTTTTCATCATGAGATGTCTGAAATGATTGCTGCTGATGTGTCAAGTGAGTCTTGCTGGTTTTGGCAGCTTCAGAATTGAAGCTGAAAGAATGTTGGAGCTGTGTCTTTTGGATGCGGACTGATGATGGCATCTTGGTTTTTCATTAGATTTAAATCTCATGCTTTTGAAGGAGGATAGACAATGCCATTTTGGTTTCTTCATTTGACTTGAAAGTGGAACAGTCACCTTTTCATGGATACGTGTAGCTAAAGAATCTGTGTGTAGCCTTTTGGTCTAGAGACTAGACTATGTGGTAAGATTACCAAAGGAGTCCCTTGTGCATTCAATGACTCTTGTCTATTTTGTCTTTTTAATGAGTAAATTTGATTTGCTTCTTTTTAAGGTTAGTGTGGTCTTCCTAGTACTCACATGGGCTGGGACGAACCTAAGGAGTAACTGAGTTTAAAGATTCAGCTGCTCCTGTTTGTTAAGTTTAGTTAAGTGCCCTGTTTTGTTTTTTTGTTACCCAATTTTAAAGTGAATTAGGAAATATCAACTCCATAGATTGAAAAAATTCTCAATAGAAATAGCAATTTTCACTCTAAATAATTTATATTCAATCATAAAACCCATCACTATCAAAATAGAAACAAGAATATTCAATATTAAGTTGCTCAAAAACAAAATAATGAAGAAAAATAGTGAAATAACACTTGATTTACTGCAATAAAACCTGGATAATATCTTTATGAATTGTAGCAGGAAAAAATTTTAAGACACATGCAAAAGACACAAATTAGTAATGACATTAGACATTTTTATTACATTTAAATCAAAAACTTCTATATAATAAAAGTTATGAAATAAAAACTCAAGCTACTACAAATTCAGAAAAATATAATCACTACCTGTATAATTATGCAACTAACCAAAGATTACTTTTCAGAAATCAAAATATTCTTTTGTGAATGTATAAAAAAGAGACATTTCAAGTAAAAATTAGGCAAGGAAGACGAATTGTTTAGTTCATGGAAGCAGGGAAACTGGATGACAAGCTTATAAGACACTCAAATGCTACTTACCAGAATTCAGAGATTGGCATAATTAATGAATGAAATAAGAACCAGAAAAAAAATTAAAGTGAAATATTTACAATATCAATATTGGTAAAAACTAATAAATCTGGCAATACTTAATGTTGGAAAGGATGTGGGTAAAGAAAATACCAAGCTCTTATTGGTAGGAGCATTATTTTAATAACATCACTGAGAGCAACCTGACAATATATCAAAAAGTTGAAGATTCATATACTCTGCTACCCAGCAATTCTGCTTCTAGATTTTTTTTTATTTTTTTTTCAGATTTTGTACAATACATGATTGAATAATTTTTGATCCACATAGGATTACTCCAGCCCACCACATGCCCTCTGGTCTCTTTGCCTTTCTTTTTGCTGTTTGTCCATGTTTAGCCCTTTAGTCATTTTTTTTAATATCCATAATAAAAATAAAGTTGTTTTACATATACTGAAGAGAATGGTACAGAAAAGTTTATCACAGAATTATTACTGTTATTATTATTAATACATTTTTGTTATGTCTTGAACTATATCCTCCCAAATTCATATGTTGAAACCACAACCCCCCCAATACCTCAGAATGTGACTGCAATGGACATATGGACTCACCTTTTGTTATGGTAGCTCTGACAAACTAGCACACTATTCTACACACTAACTGCATGACCTTCTTAGATCTTTACAACTTAAGGATGTTGGTACTATTATTGTTCCTGTCTTGTATAAGATTTTAAGTCAAGACACAGATTATGTAGGTTGCTCAGCTTCATGTGCTTAGTAGTAGATTCAGATTTTAAACCCAGATGGTCTAATGATAAAATTCAGATCCCAACATGTTAAAGAGTAATATGTCAAAATGAATAAGCTCAAAGTATATCATCATCAGAGATAAATGTTTCAAATGTAACATTAAATACAAAAGCACCTAGCAAAAGGATAGTTTTGATATGATATCATTGATGATCATTTTAAAAACACATAAAGTAGGAGTCACACCTTTGTAAAAGAGAAGGGAATTAGGTTCTTATTTTGAGAAAGAGCTGAAGCAGATATGACAAAATGTTAAAATCTTTGTCATAGATAACAGGTGTCAGCTAGATATCTATGAATGTGTTTTATAATTTTTTAACTATTTTATTTTCTAAAAGTATAATGTATTGTTTTAAATATAATTCTTTGTGATTAAGTTGAACAGTAAATGCAGTGTCAAAATAGATAGTTCATTATCTCAGCATAAATGGTGAAGAAAACACTTCTTGTGTGTGTGTGTGCTTGTTTGAAACTGGAATATTAAATGAGCAATTTTCTTTAACATATGTTGGTTGTTTTACAAAATTGTCTGGATTCCTTTACAAGTCAGGTTGCTGAGTTGATCTTACAGCAAAAGACTAAAGGGAGTGATCAGTAGCAGATGTGACATTTAAAACACTTCCACTGCAAAAATTTAAAAAAAAAAGAGAGAGACAAAAAAGGATCTAGGGTATAGTTAAAGTTATATTGTCCTTCCACAGGCATCTTTCTACCCTGACTAAAAAGAAAGTTTACTACCATTGTTCAATTCATATAGGGACAATCATTTTCTCCATATAAAGAAAGAAGACTGACTCTGGTGCTGACTGCTCTAAGACAAAATTAAGATCAGACCAGGATCAGTAGAGGGACTCTCATATTGCCTCATTATTATGAAACAAGAATTAATGTAGGACTCATATACTGGAAAACTCAACAGAAATGAAATATAGTGGCAAAAAAAAAGACAGATTTGTATGAAAGATGAAAGCAGGAGTAGTTATAGAACTAAGTAGACTAATTTCAGCTGCTTTCTTAAACCCTCCTGAAAAAATAATCCCGATGGGTCAATTTGCTCTTTTCCAAGGGAAGCATCATATATTACTCAGTTGTAATTGGTATACATTTCTCATAGATCTCCATTTTTGTACATCTTCTGAACAGAGGGAATGCCATTGTTTGTTCTGGACTAACTTATTAAGGGAATTTATACAGTAGATAACCTCAGAGAATAGAGAGTCTCCCATTAGAGCAGAGAGAGTATTTACTTGTCATCTAATAATAAAAGATAAAAGTACTCTCAGTTCAGGACTCCTCATCTGTGAAGCAAACCCAACTCTGTGCCGCATCTATTTGGATCACCACCCCCAAGGGTAACTGTCAGTGGTAAAGAGATCAAAGACAAAGATGACTCTAGCCAGATTTTTTCAAATTCTGTGAGCATTCACAGGACTATTGCTGAGTAATCTATATTATCTTGCAAATAGAATTAAAAGCCAGACTCTGTACAATTCTTATAGTGTTATTTCTAAGGTTGATGGCTGATTCCAGCAAATTCAGATTCAATGATTATGCATTGATCATGTACTATGATCCTGGCACTGGGCTTCTGACATTTGACATCTGTTACTTAATCATTCCACTGATTCTATGAGGAACTGAAAATCATCCAGATTATGTAACCTACCAAAAGTCACACAGTTCATATGTGACAGTTTCAAGACTCTGGCCCATGCAAAAGATTTTAACATTAGTGGGAAAAGTTTGAGAAGAAAAAAGTTTTGCATTATCTTCCCCAATCAAAACCAATTAATTTGACTAAGTTTAGTCTGGTCAGAATTGGTGTACACTGCTTTGAACCAATTTTCTCCAGCCAAAACTGGTGTGAACTAGTTTGATACACGGGAACCAATCTAAACAGGTTCATACTGCTCAGAACCAGTTTTATCCAGTCAGAGGAAATCTTCTGTCAGAACCATTTTGGATCAGCTTTATCCAGTCAGCTACAGTTTGAACTGTTTTTAACTGGTTTTGTCCAGTTAAAGCCCATTTGAACCAGTTTTCTCTTGTCTGAACCACTTTTGTCATGTTAGAACTGGTCTGAATCTGTTTTATAGTGAGTCACATTTCTCTCAAAAGAACTGGTTTATAATGTGCATTATTTGGTCAATACTAGTTTGTACTGGTTTTGTCTGGTTAGAACCAGTCAGAACTAGCTGTATCCAGTCAGAGCCAATGAGAACCATGCAGAACTATTTTGAAATTACTTAAATCAGTTTATCCAAGTCAATCTCATGACCATCACATAATGTGCCATGATTATGACATGATATTAGCAAGTGCACCACTGACCACCCTATGGCACTAACATGTCTATCACATGGCATTGGCATGACCATCACATGACATTGACACGACCATCATCTGATGTTTATATGACTTTTCCCTTGTGTTAACATGATTGCCACATGACATTAGCATGACTATCACATGGCATTCACACCACATGATATTTGTGTGAACAGTATTTCACAAAGAGTGGATATCCTTCAGTTTTATCTGTTAAGGGATGGCCTAGTCAAATGCACCAATTGCCTCTGGGAAGTGAAAGCAGACAAGTACAAGGAAAATGTATGCTCTCCTTTAAGACATGATCTGAGTCAGAGATCAACAGTTCACTCACCCCAGTGAGTGAATGCAGTCTGTCACTGTGGGCAGAAATGCAGTCTGTCACTGTGGGCAGACCAGAGAGCAGTGCCCTGTCCAAGGGAACAGCTGCATGCCTGCTGTCACCATGACAAACTATAGTCCAATATAGCCTGGTCTTCCAGTTTTTTAAAAAAAAAGCAAAAACCTTGGCTTTTTATAAGAAAACTCCCAACACCTAAAACTTAGCAAATAATTTAAAAATGTACACCCCTCTGAGGCCAATATCACAGAGGCCAAACCAAATAATTCAATGAGCCAGATGCAGCCAGTGGGCCTCCATTTTGAATGGCTAGCTTCTTATCAAGTTCAACTAGTAGAATGAAGAGGGAGTGGGGATTTGAGGTCAAAATTCCTTGGCACTAGTTAATTTCTGCCATTAAATAATGCACATGTTTTACATAAGATCACCTATACATATAAACTTGAGAAACTTATAATTTAGCAAGACTAAATATATTTATATGAGTGGCAAATCTCAAAATCTTTCATAAGCACAGGCACACTGTGAATCCAAATAAGAGGTCTTGCTGTGTCTTATTGTTTCAATTTCATCTGTCACTGGGCATTTTTCTGAGGAGCCACTCATGGGATAAGTGTTGTGTACAAACACTTAGAGCACCCAAGACAAGATGCCTGTGATATTCTTCCCACCCTGCCCTGACCCTCCACCATCCTGAGCTCAGCATCAAGATTATCTAGTTCTCTTAGCCCACAATGCCTGTTTAATGGGAGTCTTTAGACAATGCTTACAGAGTTCATTGTCTCTTTCAAAGGAATTTGGGGATCAGAATGCAGCTTGTACTCAGGTTAGAACAAAATGAAGGAAATAAAGCCAGATGCCACACTGTACTAAACATACTTGGCCTGAATGAATTGGTTGGTTCTGGCAGTTGGCTTTGATTATTTACAAAGGAAAAGTCAAACAATGAGGGAGGTAGAATTTATTTCAGTAAACAGCATCTTTCAAAGAGAAAGAACTCAGTCTCCTCCAAGAGAGGCAGGTTCACTGCTGTTACAATCAGAAAACATTTGTAAACAGCCACTTGGTTAAAGAAAACAACATTTTCAAACAACAGAACTGGACTTTCCTCTGGGTATTTAGGGTGTGTGTGTGTGTGTGTGTGTGTGTGTGTGTGTGTGTTCTGGAAGGAGGGCAGAAGAAAAGGTACATGCATACATTTCATCTTTATGTGTAAGAGCTTTTAAGATCAGGACTGGAAAGTTAAAAGTTTACATATGACATGCCTTTAAGCACTAAGGAATTTTGCACCCTATCTTGCCAAATGCTCTTCAATCAAGATGAGAGAATGAAGTCTCAAAGAAGTTGAGTGACTTTCTGAAGGAATAGATTTCAGCACTATTTCCTTCCTTCTCAATTTCCTTCTCTCTTAAATTCTTACACTAACATACTGTTTCAAAGTATAGGAATATTTCAAGCAATATGTCTACAGTGTCACAAGTCTAGGTATACAATGCCAGCAAGAGCAAAGCCAATATGGGAAATGACAGAAGTCAAACAGAAGAGGTAAGAGTTGGTCACTGTGAAATGCTCAATTCTAAAGCAGCAAAATTGCAAACCCAAATTCAAAGAAAATAGAGATGTTATAAATGGCTACAGTATCAACACTTCTATCCAATAACTAATCCATTGCTTAATGAGAGCTCTGGCTGTGCAAAACCCTGTCCTACATATTTTCTGTCACCCATCTTGTTCAGTCCTCACAGTCATTCTGCTGTAGGAGGTGGCACCATCACTATTTTAACAGATGGGAGAACTGTGAGTAAGGGCTATGAGTCCTAAATAAATAATGGGCAAGGTTACAGTTGAGAAATAATTATGTTGGGATTTGGATCCAGATCTATCTGGTTCCAAAGTCCAATTAGATCTACTACAGTCAATGGGATGCTAGGAAACTATTTACATATTAAGACATATAGACCAATTTTGACATATATAAAGATAATGCTCATTCTTCTTCTACTGTGTCCAGCGTATGTCACTATCATAAAAGCTGAGGATAAAGTAATAAATAAGACTCTGCTTGGGTATTCAACATAGGATCCCTGAAAAGTTAAGGAGAATGAGATAAGTATTGTAACCTGGGCCATGAAAGAGCACTGTGAGAGCCCACTTAACTTTGTCCAGAATTCTGGGAAGGCATGTGGAATGATGGATCTGAGATGGTTCTTGAAAGGAAATAGGGTTTCCAAAGGCAAAGCAGGAAGAAATGCTATTCTAGACACAAGGAACTGTGGGACTGGAAAAAATGGGACTTTCAGGGGAAAGCAGATCCTGGACCATGGTTGAAGTATCAGGTGTACACAAAGGCAGAGGAAGATGTTTTGAAAAATCTGAGACTCTTGAACTTCAAACTGATTAGTTTGAAGGTAATAGAGTAGATAATGAGGAAGTTGTAGGTAATCTTATAAAGAGAATGGAATGGGTAAGTTTACTTTAATTCGTGTGATCATAGAAATGACACAGTGAGACTGACACCACTCTCCTGGTGCTGCAGTGTGCAGACCTTTGGTGGGATGAAGGCCATGGTTGTGTACTACCCAGCACCATCCAATGCTGGGAGGACTCTGAGGAAGGGGTCCCTACCTAGGTAGGCATGACTTGGTGGAGGCAGGGTGGGGGGAGCCATCCAAAGGAGGGGGTTCCCCTCACTGTCCTGCATAGATCCCAATTACTGCTGGGGTATGGGCATGCAAGGAAGGGTTGTTTAGGATTAGTGGGTGGCAAGAACCCCTTCTGGTCTTACTCCAGTCAGTCCTCACCTGGAAAGAAAAATCACTAATGAACCAACTTTACACATGGAGAAGGCAGCACAACAAAAAAAGCCCTGATACACCCATCTCCTGGGCAGGACCCCTGAAGAGCATGGAGGAAAACAACTGATAAAGTACTGAGTAACCAACCATACTAAGGACTTATCAAAGAGCTATACCTATACCACCACCAGGGGTCAGAAGCCAAAATCAGGGCTCAGAGAAGCCTGCAATGAGAATATGTTACCCTGCCTTACCACAATGGGAGGAAGGCCACAGAAACATGGCAGAAGCTCCAAGGCTGAGCAGCAAATGGCAAACAGAGAGAGAAGACAATCAAATCTAGCCATCCACTAATGTCTGTTTGCAACAAGAACTTGCCTATTGACAAGCACTGGGATACTGACTCCCTAAGCCAGAGTCCAGAAAAATAGCAAAGAATCAGCAAAATGAAACTAAAACCAAAATGGAGACAACCAATAAGAAGGATGAAACACTGAGCAGCTCCAAAGGAGTTGGACAGAAAGTACATCACAAAGCCAAGAATGGAAATCTAAGAAACATTACCTACTGGGTCCCAAAAATTCAGATTCTTGCCCAGAAAAAGGACAATACTTCAGAAAAGAAAGAGACTGATGGGCTAAAACACAATAAAAGAAATAGCAGTGAAAGAGAAGTTGAAGTGACAAGGGTGGGTGTGGATGGGGGTGCATACTCAAGGGAATCAACAAGTATGTAAATAAATAAATAAATAAATAAATAAACAAACAAATAAATAAATAAATAAAAATTAAAAAGAAAAAAAAGAAATGACCCAGATGAAACAGGAATTTGCTGCTGGGAGCAAAGAAGACAGTCTTTACTTATCAACTCTACACTAGATTTCCAATTCTTCTACCCATTGAGTACAACTTTTGATAAATTACTCATATCTCTGAATAGCAACATCCTCATTTGTAAAATGGAAATAATAAGAATTTCTAGTTCACAAGATTGTTGTGACAGTTAAAGCAGGATCTACCCAAAGTGGTTTTGAAAGTTCCTTATACATATGAGCTATTATTCCCATGGTGGGTCCAAACTTACATGATGTTTGATTTGTCAGTGGTTACTGGGATAATAATGCCAAGGACTTTTTCCTTCAAAATTTGCCTCTGGCTACAATAGAGAGTTGGTTATAGAGAGTGGTGAAGCAGAAAGAGCACTCAGTTTAGAAATAGGCAGGGTTGTTTGTTTGTGATTTGACCCACTCCCCCAAGCCTCAACAGCCAATCACTGGCACACTCATCCACTAGTTGACTTTAGGACAGTCATGATTCTTTCATGCCCTGAGATGTAGGGTCCTCTTTTAGCACAGTGAATAGGAGAGTTGACAGCCAATATTCTCTTCCTGTTTAAGTCTCATTTGACTGTGATTCTAGCAAGTTACTTAACTTCACCATAACCTCAGTTTTCTCCTTAGGAAAGTGGGGACAGCAAGTTGTAATGGGTACTTTATGGGATTATTCTGAAGATCAAATAGCAGATGGGGTAACACAGACCAAAGTTTTGTAAACTGACTCTCTTCATAAACCTATGGTATCATTTTTATATCCAGACAATGTTCAAATTCTGAGTCTCTGAGGTAAAAAAGAGTTAGTATTTGCAGTGGCCACTTGAGCTGCAAGCAAGAATAAAAATGAAACTTTCATCTCCTGGCTGAATAATAGTGAAAAATGGTTTACCTTTATGAGTCTATTCATTGCTATTTGTGAACAGAGTTACTGCTATAAAACAAGGTCAATTAAATCTACGCAATTTTATTTGCTGCCTCCCAACAATCCCACCTCTTTCTCCTCTTCTCCCAAATAATAGCCTCTCCCCCACTCTTTCTTCACTGTGAAGCCTAACATCTGTGAAGATCATAAAACACGCGTGCATGTATGCATGCACGCGCACACAAACAGCACATCAGCAGACCTCTTCCCCAGTCTCTTTTATAAAGAAATAACCAATTGGGAAGAACTGCATCAGTGATCACTCAGCAAACATAGTGACATGGCTATAAGACTTCTTCAATCTTTCCTTGCACTTTGCAGACACATAGGCTCAACCTAGAAAGAACCCATAAAAGATGTTCAGAACCTAAATACTTTTTAACTAACGCAAATATCAGTTTTCCTTCCAAAAATCTGTAAGATTTATAAACCTTCCTTGGGTTTATCTCTCATGAGAAGATGGAAATATCAACCCCCTTCCTCCTTCCCCTGCCCCCACAATGCTTAGATATCTAATTAAATGATCTGATTTGGAAATGCTATTGCTACTTTAGGAATAGTGTAAAAGAGAAAAACTTGAACTGGGGTTGAAAAACACTGATCTTGTAGTGAAAACACCATCATTCAAATTTATGTATTCCCTATAAGTTGTTTCATGGAGGTGTATCATTCACCTATAATAAGGAGCAATAATGTTTACCTCCCAGGATTGTTCAGAGGTTCAATAGAAGTACTCTGGAGATAAAAGAGTTATTTACATCTCTAGTGTTGATTAAATGTGAATTGTCATCATTTCTAATGGGAATGAATTAGAGTGGGGGGCATGAAGGCTGAATTCTGACTTTTTCTCTCATTCAAGAGACAGTCACAAAATCTAGTGTGACAAGAACCATTGATCATTCTTGTTAGTCAAACATAAGGGACAAACATTATGTTATTGATAAATTGCTGCTGGTTAATTATGCTCATTATACAATTTTATCATTTCATTGTGGTATCTCACCATCTACATTTCTAGATTATAATATTCTTCATGATCTTGACCTAATTGTCTAATATATATTTTCCCATATTCTGACTATTAAATTTTTATTCCTGCTTTACTATTTATTATATCTATATTGAGCTAGTGACTACAAATACTTTATAGAAGGGAATTGAAAATGATATGTAAACAAATCATAGCAGAGCAAAACATTCCAGGATTAAAACTGACTGATTTTGTTTAAGTATATATGATATCATTCTCTGATTATTCAAACTCAAGCTTATTCTAATGTGAGGATTAAAATAAAGATGTTTTTATATCAAAGAGATGATGCTTTAAAAGGAAGATACTGCTCTGGTAAGACTGCTATAAATACACATACCATAAAGAACATTATCACAAGTTTTCCTGATAACTAGTTTTGCAAAGAAAGTTTTGATATCAAAGCAGGTTTTCTTTGAATACTATGGGAAGGACACAACTAGGCAATGGGTTTCGTGGAACACCTACTATACATCACATACTGTGCTTAGTGTCTTACACTAACATATTTAAATTCTAGTGCATGACACAGAGACAGCACCATTCTCTCTTCACAGCTTGCCTAAACCCACACAGTTATGAAATTCAGATGTAAAGTTTTCTGAGTAAGTTTGCACCATATTTCCATTCCATGCTGTATTCCCTCTGTCCTCTTCCTAAAACTACCGAGTTTTAATATTGTCACTGACAACAGCTTCTACTATTGGCCCCAGTGTGTGAAGTTGAGCTCAACAAGGAAATATTAAAACCAACTCATCTGATTCCTAGTCCATAGTTAATCCACTACATCAAGGACAGAGAAGGCTAAAGGATGAATCAGATTGAGCCTCAGTATATGCTCCACCCAAAGTGAAGAAGGAAAAGTTTCTAGTTGTAAATAAGTATCTTCCTTTTTAGAGGCTTGATAGATGAGACAATTCAAGTACAGTAGAAAAAGCACAAGATTTCTTCATAAAGATACTAGTAGAAACATAGGCTCTATGCATACTGTATGTAATAGTATAGTCTACAGCAGTGGAAATGTTATTTATCTGTGCAGATGGTCTATACATAAGATCATTTAAATTTAAATTATTGAAGTCTATATAAAATGAACACCTGAGTATCTGGTTGCATTAGTCACTTTTTCAGTTGTTCTGCTGCTACACATGGCTAGTGGCTACTCTTAGAAAACACAGCTCTGCTACTCACTAACGGTGTAATCATGCACAAGTCATTTCATTTTCTTGAGCATAAGATCACTCATCTGTTCATGAACCTGTCACCTCATAAATTCTTTGAATTGACAAAGCAAACAACAACAACAACAACAAAAACTCAAACACCTTACACAGGACCTCATATTTAGTAACTACAGAAGACGCCATATTTGAATTTGAAAATGTGACTCTCCTAACAGCCCAAAGCAAATGTACATTAAAAGTGTAATTTTTCTTCAGCATTGATTCCCTATTATTGCTTCATTATCTAAACCTCATTGCCAAGAATGACCTCAGAAAATGAGGGCTTAAGACAGGCACACAAGTTCTAGGACTGTAAGTACATTTCCTCCCCATGACTGCCCTGCTTCAACCTGGAGCACTGACATGGCATTTTCTCCAGTTGATAATGGGGGGGGGGGGGGATAGTCGAAAGCTGGAAAAAGTGCTATGAATCTTATACATCACAGATCTTTGAGAATTTTGCCAAAAACTTCTCTCCATCTCCACTTTTAAAACACGGTTTTCAGGAAAATTTGCCCATCTGGTTCTGATTCATTTGCACTTAACTCATCAGAGGATGGTGTTGTAATGCCAGATTGACTTGCAAAAAGTTCCAATTCACATATCTTCTGCCTCTTCCTTAGAAATAGGGGAATGGTTTGGCTGGCAGATGGACAAAATACACTCAAGATAGAACAGAGGATATGACAAGGCAGTTCCAGTTCCATTACAAACTCTTGATATACCGTAGGCATATCCCTGATTTTGGGGTTTAAACTTCTCCTCCCAGGAAATGAAAGTTTCAACTGAGCAATAATGCAGTTTTACGCAAAAATGACTAACACTAGTTCTCTAATGTGGAAAAGTCCAGCATTTTTACCAAAGGCAATGTGGTTGTTAAGAACTCAGACAAGATTGACCCATTTGGTGAAGGAAGTTTAGAGATGTTTTGTAATGAAACCCAAATATGTGATGACCAGAAGTTCAGACAGAGTTCAGGATAATTAAATAATCCTAGATCATCCGAGTCCTTTAGTTGGTAAGATCACTATATTACTAGGCCAGGCCTGATATCTGAGTGACTTTGCACTGAGCTAGATCTTCCAGTATGGTCACATGGATAAAAGACAGCAAAAAGAACTGGATTATAGTTCTTATAAATACAAATTCAAAGTTAAAGTGTAGTATGGGTCTGAAATTAGAAGTCTGCTACCCTTCTTCTAAACTGTATTCTCCAAGAATGATTAAAAACCTCCTATGACATATGCAATTGGAGATCAAGATATTCTAAGGATTATTGCACTGAGTACTAGTAGAGTTGTTGGCCAAAGTGTTCCTTTTTAGGTCATGCCTATAATTTCATAATTATATGACCTGTGGACTTCTTTAAATATCTGTATCAGTCAGAGATTTTCTAATTACATTTTCCTTGAGTTCTAAGCAGCTAACTACAAAACTCATTAACAACCAATATAACCACTGTTAGATAATTTTAAGCAAAGCCCCAGAATGACAACTCCCAGATAATATTCCTGGACTATATTTTCTTAACATCCACATATGTAATCCTTTTTAACATCTTCACTTAGATGCCACTATATAGAAATCAATCTGTCCAAATCAAAATATTTTTCTACAAACTGTTCCCATTCAATGATTTCTACATCAGGAATTCCACAATTTTCTTGATAAGAACAATGCCATCTACCTAGCAGATTCAAATGGTCAGTTCAAGAGATATCAAATTTAGTCACTATCTCAAACTTTTTGTTGAACTCTATTTGTGAACCTTAAGGTAACAACATTTTGTACTAAATAGATTCTTGGTTTTCTTATCTCTCCCTCATTCAACCTTCCAACAACACAGACATTATATTCCAAGTTTAGGGATACTGATTCAGGTCTATTCTAGATTACAGATTTTTCCATTAGACTCAGCATTCAGGAGATATGAAATATCACTATGTGATATTTCTATATTCCTAGCACAAATAGGTGCAAAAAAGTAAATGTTGGAGACTGTTCTCTACATCTTCAGTCTAACACTATCAGACAAACTAGACTTATCTATATTTATTCTTCTTCACTTGACTGAAAACTTCATCTTACTCTTTGTTGCTATCTTAGCACCAAGTGTATAGTAGTAAGCTATATCAAGCACTGACAGAATAAGTAACAAATGAAGAAATAGTGTGTAAATCAGTGAATGAAAAATTTTTTTAAAAAAAGAACTCATGAGACATCAGTCTACCAGGCAGTCTTGGCAAGCCCTGAATATGCTGCATCCAGTATACATTTGATAATATATATCTATTCACTTATTTGAAAAGAAAACTTCAGGAAGAGCTTAATGTGTAGTGGAAACTACTCACTAACAATAAACATCCAGCATGATTTCAAGATTATCTTTCTCTCCTCTGTTCTCTAAAGTCATTTGCTGTGTCTTTTCCTTCTACCCGTTACTATGATAATGACTTCAAACACCAAAGTACTGCTATTCAGGTCACTGTGAAAATGTGTTTTTCCCATCAGTCTTAATGAAATAGTTTCCACTGTCTGTTTCCCTTGCAGATAGCCATCAAAGTTCAAACATAACAATAAAAAAAATCCAAACTCATGTCCAATATAGAATCTGAAACTTGTCCTTGGAAAGCGACACCCAAGGGAATTGAATCACAAATGTTCTTTGCTTGGCCAACCTGTTGCTGTTAAATAGAGTAACTGGAACTGCTTCTGGGATCTGACTTCCCCATTCTTCTTCCTTACTCTTCCCAGAAGGCCAAAATAAGTGGTCTTTGAGGAATGTTATTCCCTTAAGACCTGCACAGGGATCTCTAGAGTCTAACAATAAGTTGCAAAGCTCAGTCATCTTCTCACTACTCACCTATCTTTAGTTCACTAAGCTCTGAGCTTTTTACTCCCTCATACTGGCTGTCTTTCTTCACCAGCTCTGTGTCTCTCACTATCCATATTAGAGCCTATCACTAGTTATATGATCCTAGAAAACCATTTCAACTATTTCATCTTCTAGGCTCAGCATTCTTGTTGATAAAACAGGAGTACTAACCAGTGTCTCACAGAGTAGTTGTGAAATTAAATTACGTAAGGACAGCAGACACAACATGAGATTGGGAAAGGACCATAGATTCACCTCATGATCCTTGTCAATCTCTCCCGTCTATAAAATTTTGTTTCATTGATACCATGCAAACACAGAATCACAACTGGAATAACCTTTTGATGTAGTCATCTGAAACTTTTCATTTCAAATGTTTAGTAATAAGTGCACATGCACATGTACACACACGTACACTGTGAACTGGGCATTTGGACAATTGCCATGTCAAATTCCAAGGATATCTTATCTTTGATGCCCTTTTATTCTCTGGTATTTTGGCCTTTATAACTAGGAAAATAACTTTAATGTTCAGTCTAAAGAGGTGATGGGGAAACACTGTGGGAAACATTAAAAAAAAGGGGATGTGTTGTTTTTTTTTTTCAAAAAACTTTTGTTCTTTGGTCACCTTAGAGCCCAGATTTCCTATACTCACAGATGACAGTTATTATTAAATATTAAATTAATTAGATTAAGATCAATGACCAGAACACTATTATGGATGGATGAAACATACATGTAGGTTGCAGGGGGAACAAGGAATTTTCTTTTTTTAA
Organism: Uropsilus gracilis; assembly: GCA_004024945.1. NCBI lineage: Eukaryota > Metazoa > Chordata > Mammalia > Eulipotyphla > Talpidae > Uropsilus > Uropsilus gracilis. The sequence continues at coordinate 7,756 of PVHY01000745.1, read as the reverse complement.
TATTTTATTTTTTAATTATTGTGCAATATTGGTCATATTTACATGGTTGTGTTGTATTGTACCCCTTGTACCCCTTATTCCCCACCCTCCCTACATTTTTACTCTTTTTATTAATTTATTTTTTAAATTTTGTGTGTGTCTACACACATTTTATATATATATATATACATATATATATATGTATATATATATATATATGCATTATTGCATACTCTGGGGTTTTCCCATTTCCTTAACACCTGTTAACCATCTTATTCTTTTGTGCCCTCTGTCTCCCCCATTTTCCTACCCCTCCTCCTCTCTCACTCTATTGTTCAGTTCTGTTGGTTGTTTCTATTTTTTTGTATTCATTTGTTTTTCCCTATATCTTTCATATAAGTGAGACCATCCTCTTTTTCTTTCTGGCTTATTTCTGCTAATATGAGTCCTTCTAGCTCCATCCATGTTGCTGCAAATGACATATGTTTATCCTCTTTGTTTGATGCATAGTATTCCATCATGTGTATATATCACATTTTTTCAGCCATTCATCAATTTTGGTCCATTTGGGTTGTTTCCATATCTTGGCAATTGTAAGCAGAGCTGCAATAAACCTGAGCATACAGGTGTCCTTTTGAATTAGATTTTTCATGTCTTCTGTGTAGATTCCCAGTAGTGGGATTGCTGGGTTGAATGGTAATTCCACTTTCAATTGTTTGAGGGTCTTCCACACAGTCTTCCATAGTGAGTTTGCACTCCCACCAGTAGTGTAAGAGAGTTCCTTTTTCTCCACATCCACCCCAACACATGTTCATTTCTTTTATATGGGTCATTCTTACTGGTGTTAGATGGTATCTCAAGATAGTTTTAATTTGCATTTCCCTGATTATTAGTGATGTGGAGCATTCTTTCATATGCCTATTGGTCATTTGTATTTCCTCTTTGGTGAAGTGTATTTTTAGTTCTTCTCCCCATTTTTTGAGTGGGCTTTTTGCTTTGTTTTTGTTGAGTTGTTGGACGTCTTTGTGGATCTCTGTTATCAGACCCTTATCACTTGTCTGGAGGGCAAAAATTTTTCTCCCAGTCATTGGGTTTCTTTTTGTTTATTGTCTTTTTTGCTGTACAGAAACTTTTTAGTTTGATGTCTTCCCAGCTGTCTCTTCTTCTTCTTCTTCTTCTTCTTCTTCTTCTTCTTCTTCTTCTTCTTCTTCTTCTTCTTCTTCTTCTTCTTCTTCTTCTTCTTCTTCTTCTTCTTCTTCTTCTTCTTCTTCTTCTTCTTCTTTTTGCCTGCTGTAGTTGTTTTCAGAAATGGATTTCTGAAGTGAAATTCATGTAGGGTTTTGCCCAGGTTTTCCTCTATGTATTTTATGGTTTCAGGGCTCATGTGCAAGTCTTTTATCCACTTTGAGTTGATTTTTGTACAAGGTGTGAGGGTGTTATCTTGGTTTACTTTTTTGCAGATCGTGATCATTTTCCCAGCAGCATTTACTGAAGAGGCTGTCCTGGGAAAAAGGAATTTTCTGTTCCTTGTTCCATCTCAAAATTAGGTCGTTCCAGACATTTTCTACTGCCAGACAGTTTCTACTTTCCATTGGACCATCCAATGGCCAATAGCCCCACCCCACCTTTATTCACTAGCAATTAGAAGAGTGATTGAATTTCAAGCTGGGAGTGAACAATGATTAACACGTCAGTGAGCACTATGAGTGTCAACCTTTCTGTGTTTCATGACTAAATGATGCAAACAAATAATAGGTATGCATTCATGGATCAGATCCATGGATGACACTTCCATTTTCTCTCACTGCAAGTTTGCCTAATGGCTATGATGCTAATTGACTGACTTTTCCCAGGAGTCTGCAGTCATTCTAGAGACCATGTGTTGCTTGATGCTCTTAGTTCCACATTGGAAACAGTAAACAGTAAGCAAATTCAAAGGTATGAAACAGAGCAAACCTGAGGGAACCAGAATGACCCAGTTTGTGGTTACCACGCATGAACTTACAATGACCCCAAAACAGACACAGTTGTTAAGTAATAATAGCAAGATTTACTTACACAACAGGGAGGAGGAAGGGAGGGAGAGAGGAAGAGTAGGTGGGAGGGGAGACAGAGAAGAAGGAAAAGAGAATTTACAGACTGTTCTATGATCAGATACCATCGGTCCTCCCCCAGACAGCATCCACTAAGCAGAGACCAAGGTCCAAGCTGAAGTTATATGTGGCAAGCTCAGCACTTCCTTACAGTTACCACTCTTCACTGGCAGCTTAACTGCAAAAGCCCCAGCTCTTCCTATAATTTCCATCAGCCCCCTGCTCAGGGGAAAATATGGAAAATTCTACTTTCTACCATTGATAATGAATGCAACTTACTGGCTCAGAGATAGCTCCTTATTGTTCTTATAGGTATCTCTATAGACCCAGCCAGCAGTTCTGCCAGCTGATCATTGACCATTGAGTTGACAGCAAGTTGTGTGTCTTTGCTAGCAAAACTACCCAAGTGCTCTTATTCTACCAGAGTGGAACATTGCTACCCTAGTACCATAGTTTTACAGGGATATTGGGTTTTATTAATTCATGCAACAGGAATTCTAGTGATATCATTTAGTGAGAAAGATGTCTCCATTGGGACAACTTAGATATGTAGACAATATAAAGTGCTCTTACCTCTTAGGAATAATTACACAGCTCATGTATCCATAACAAACAGGGGAACTTCTAAAGCTCTGAGACAAAGTAAGATATTTAAAAATTTGATTCCTGAGAGGATCTGAATTTTCTGTTCCTTGTTCCATCTCAAAATTAGGTCAAATATCTTAATTTTATCACCTTCCTCCCTTTCACTCACATGATTGGCAGTTTCCAAAATGTTTTTATGTTCATTATTTCACTAGTCACCCACAGTGATTATAAAGAATTATCATATGTGTTTTCCAGATGTGGAAAGTATGGGTATGATTAGATTAGACATTTAATATAGCCCACAGTGGCAGAGACAGAACTCCATATTATGTTCAGTAGTCATGCCACTATATTGTGCTGTCTCTATGCAGTACAGACTTCTGTCTAAAGCTTGGTTCCTAGAGTATTTGCCCTGAGTGATTGGAAGTAGTCAGGGGTGCCTTCCAGGAACTGCTAGAGTCCATTTCTTTCCATGCTAATTCTGGTTGGTCTTTGAATTCCAATTCAACTTTTATGTCTCAGCTAAATGCCACTTTCTCAAGGTGAACTTCCTTAATACCTCTGCTGAATGAGAAAATCCATTGTTACATGTTTCTTATTTTTCATATGTAATAATACTACCATACTTTAGAATAACTTCTCTAATTGCTATATCCTTTGATAAACTGTAAGTCCTATGAAGGCAGCAATAACCATATTCCCATATTCCGTTATTCTAGTTCTTAGCATCTCTTAAATATATATGTATATATATATATATGTCTAAAGTAATTTCTATAGAGAGAAAAAAGAAAGTAGGCCGTTCTTTCTAATGGAGAAGTCTGTACAGGACCAAAGTCTATCATTTCACTGCTCAGGAGGAAATTTAGTAGAGGTAGCCAGAGAGTAAATACAAAAACTCATTCAAGAGATCAGTACCTGGTCTAATTATGTAAGTCATTTGCTGTCATGTCTAGCTGCATTTAGAAGCCAGGAATTAGACCAGAAGCAAGGGAAGAGGACCAACCCTTGGTTTTAGCAGGGTAGGTGACACAAAGCTTCTTTCTAGGGACTAGAGGATCCTATCCCAATAACACGACCAGGAAAAGAAAGTGAACAGTTCTCTTCAGTGACATTTAGCTAAAACAGATCATTCTATATTCAAGAAAGGCTTTCTTCTTGTATGCCCAACCATTTCATGCAGTTGATAACAGAATTATAGTAAATAGAACTATAGCCTATAGCTAGATGCACTGGTAGAATGTCACAGTAGGAAAAGTGTTTAAGGAAAATGATTCTTTAGGACACAGAAAAGTTACAAAAGAATTAGCAATGCCAAATAAGATGCAAAGATTAGAGAGAATTGGTAAAAATATGGACAAAGGCTGAAAATTGGAACAGACTGAGCAGATTAAACAAAGGTACACTCTCGTTGAGCTTAGAAACTGGTAGGGTATGTAGCAGTATCCCCCTTGACTTGCTTTCTGCCTAGAACTACTTTTACATCCTTTTCAAATCTGCATATTAGATAAGAAAGCCTGCTGGAGAGGTAACCTGATACAGAAACACTGACTTGGATGAAGTCAGTTCTGACCTCCAACTCCAAGCTGCCAGACAGCATCAGACTGTTGGGCACCCAAAATATGGGTGAAAAGATGGGTTCACCTCATTTTTTCATGATCAAGCAGACTTTATACATTCATGCTTGTGTAAATACACATTTATAGTATATATTTCACAGAAAAGAGGTTGCAGAAATCCCATCATCTCTGAATGGCTAATAATAGTCTCAGCAGCTACTGCACCAAAAATCTGATGTAGGCCCCATAACAGGTTTGCTGCCTGTAAGTCAGCATCTACTGTTTTTCATCCATAGTATTTTTACTAAAATTAAATTACTTTGAGGGTTATTGCTAAAATGTCAAAATGTGAAATTTTAAAGAGATAAAATGTTACTATTCTGCTGAATTCTTTATTTCATAACATCTTTTAAAAGAAAAATATGAACATTTTTGCAGCCTCTATTACTTTTCAGGCACTAGCTGAAGACCTTTTATATGCAGCATTTCATTTAATCCAAACAAGTCTCCAGATAAGCCATTACTTTTATAGGACACTGAGATTCCCAGAGTGTAACTTACTCAGGTTCATAGTTGGTAGGTACTACAGACAGAATTCTTGTCAGACCCTGTGACTACAGAACTTATAAACCCTAATCAAAACATTGCATCAGGGATAAATCATATCTGCTTTTCTATGGATTAAGATTTAATATCTTTGGGGGCCATTGTTCAGTGTACTACAGAGAAGCTCTGAAAACCCCATTTCACCTGCTTCATGATTAATTGAAGGCCATCATCCTGAGCAACAAGGACCAAGAAGAGGTAGATATTTGTTAGAAGGCAGAAAGGAGAATGTAATTGTGTGTACTGAAGATAGTGTTCACCTAGAGCATACAACTTATTCTGTTGATTGAAATGCTTCAAAACAGGACAAGACCATCAAAGAGACAGATTAGATGATTTTATGATAACATGGATGGACCTAGAAGAATTCATATTAGCAGAAACAAGTCAAAAAGAAAAAAACAGAAACCAAATGGTTTCACTACTATATAGGACATGGGAAAGATAAATAAAAACTATGAAGAAAAGTCAAAACAAGCCAACAACCAAAGTGAAGTACAGGACCTGGGGGGTGGGGGAATGGGACAGGGTGGGAACAGTCAGGGAGGGGTAGGAACCCCAGAGATCACAGAGATGTGAAATTCATATATAAATAAAGTATTTAAAAATAAAAAAAGGAGACAGATTGGCCAACAAATGGGCAACCTCATGAAACTGGCCATTTGCTATTGGTGCCAGAACTCTCCTTCTCTAATGGAACCAATTCCCTAAAATACATTTAATTAAGTAAATTAAGGAATGAAGTAAAAAACAAAATATATATTTCATTCCCACTAGTACTACATGTACATTCCTTAAGTAGGCATGAGGTTTCCCACCTCATTTTCCTCTTGAAAAATCAGTAACTACTATACATGTTCTCAAAAGTCAAGGTCCCAATAATTTAGTAAACCTAAATATGTATACCTTCTTGGAAATTTCCTATAAAGCTTGGATTCAAGACTGCATTCTACCAGCTACCAGCTAGTTGTCTTTGATTAAACCATGCCTTACTCACTGACAGTCTGGCTACTCCTAGAAACTCAATATTAACCCTAATTTATTTTCTTAACCATTAATCTTTATCATGTGAATATCTAATTTAGAATTATCTTGAACAATGTCTTATCTTTATTTCTAAGCTGTGGTTTCCTAGATGGCAGAGGAAATGTCTTGAAGGAATAATAGCTACTATTTGAGCTTCACATACTCTCTAGCGCTCAATAAAGTCCCATGGCTCTTAGAAAGTATTCCTGTTCTACAGATAAAGAAACTGAGTGCTTATAAAAGTTAGTTGACTGTCACAAAGTTGTATAACCAGGGTAGAAAAAGTCAGGGTTCATATCTTGGCAAGTTCAAACTTCATACTCATTCCCCAAAGTCATACGTCCTCATTATTTACGAGATGAATGACTCTGGAAGAAATAACTGATGACTCAAAATAAACTGATAGATCAAAATTAAATAATGAAAAATGAAGGGAAAAAACTGTCCATGTTAAGCATGAACTATGCCACCTGAAAATACTAGAATCATGAGACATGTACGTGAGAACCAACAAGCAGAGGCGGATTAAGAGTTGTGATATACAAAATAAAGTGTTACAGATTATAAAAACACTATTCAAAGCAATTTTTGTAAGTATTATTGCACTTGATTCTCACAAAACATGTGGAAGATATGAAGAGTAAACAAATGGATTTTCACTTCTAGTAAAAAAAATACAAAGTCAGTATTCAAAGCCATATCACAGCACTTTTCCAACTGAACAGCTCTGCTCCCTCTTCTTGTGGACATTCCTCACTGGCCATAAAGCCCTGACCTGTAACATGTGCAGACTTTTTGCCAGATGTCTATCACCAAGAGTGTTCAACACACACACACACACACACACACACACACAAACACGCATACATACACAGCCTTCCCTTCTGATATATTTACAATGCCCTAGGGATGAAGAAGCAAGAAGGGTGTCTGGAGCAGTAGGAACTAGAGGATGTTTTTGGATGACTTCTGAAAACAAAGTTGTAGTACATGTATTCTGAGTGTGAAGAATGTCCTTGACATTAGATAAGTTACAGATTATTCAACACAAGCATGATGGCCTTAAAAAGCTTAAAAGGCAAATGTAGGTGGATACTTAGCTTGGCCATCCTCTTGCTGTGGGACAATGGACTAATTTTGCTCAGGCCATCTATGAAGAGGACCACAGAATGATTTTAAGAATGAAGGTAGTCATCACTGAAAAGTGTCCAACTGGAAGAGTCAAGCAAACAAGTATTATTCACCCTATGAAATTAAACTTTTTCTTTCAGACAATGACTAGAATTCATATCCAGTCTTCAAAAATATACCACACTGTAATCCCAGGTATTTGGGAGGTGGAAACTAGGAATCACTTGAGTCCACAGGTTCAAGACTACCCTGGGCAACATAGCAAGACCAAGTTAGGGGGGAAAAAAAAAGCCAGGCATGATGGTGCGTAATTTAAATCCCAGCTATCTGGGCAGCTGAGGTTAAGGATCACTTCAGTCCATGGGTTCAGGACTACCCTGGGCAACATAGCAAGACCTAGTCTCTAAAAAAAAAGTATATATATACATATATATACTGTTTCATTTATATATATATACACACTGTGTATATATGTATATATATGTACTGTGTTATATATGCGTGTTTTATATATATATATAACACAGTACTAAAGTCACAAGTTATAAGGTAATAAGAAGTATCTTGTAAACTCATCTATGCTATAAATATGAGGATAAGACTGTTTTTCTTATTGTGCACTCAGCTCCCAATGCATATACACTGTATGGTTCATAATGAGCAGTCAATAAGAAGAGAGGGTCGCCATAAGCCCCGTCCGCCAGCGGGTGATGGCGGCCGCCCGCGGCCCAGGCAGAAGCTCGGGCGCCCCGGACCCCCTAGCCGGGGGGGGGG
>PVHY01000744.1:110758-198644 GCA_004024945.1 Uropsilus gracilis | reverse complement strand
ACTTCCATTTTAGTATCTGGGCAATATTAAAAATATTTCCATGAATAATATCAAGTTTCATAGTGCTGCAGGTAGAATTTGAATAAGCAAATATAAAATTTTAATGTTATATTTTACCAAAAAGCCTTTTAAAACAGTAAGGAACTTTATTTTTAATAGCATTTTTTTAGTCCCTAACTCCTTTGAAATATAACTGACATATAGATTGTGTGAGTTTAAGGTGTATGACATGGCAATATATATTTTAGTATGAAGACTACAATAAGGTCAGTTAACACCGCCTTATTGAACCACTAAGAGAAATACTTATTCAAAAGGATTGCTCAGTTTCCTCATCCATTTATTCAACAAACGTTTCTCAAAGTCTCATCATGAGCCAGGGGTTGTGTGGTAGACAAACTATAACAATGAAGAGACAAATATTGCTTTCCTTCTTTCATGGTACTTCCAACAGAATCTTACAAATTACCCCAACTCTGCATATCATTCAGTTAGAGCTTTGATAATTTATAATAAGTCTTTGTACAATCTATAAATGAGGAATTTAATGCAAAAATATTGATATAACCTAAAACAATACAACACAAATTCATGGATGCATTCAGTTATTTAATCAGAGAAGCATCATTTAAGATTTTTTTTATATCCCCTGTTCATTCTGAATCTTTGGATCAACGCATAAACCATGTTTGAACAAAAACAGATGCCTTCTAGCACACAGGACAGTTACATCTGCTCTGTAACTCCATATGGGAACAGCTTCTCACTGCTTCGCAGCCCATCCTCAGTTCCAAGAACACATGAGCCTCTTAAAACAAAGTTGAAAATCTAGTGGCTTGCGAGTCAGTTGGCTGTGTGTCTGCATTTTTCAGCAGACTTGAAAATGGGGGGAGCTTAGTGTTCACTCTGTAACTGACCTCTCGGAGCCAAGTTCAGAGTGGTGTGAGTTATCAAATCTGACAGCCTTTGGCAAGTCTTTGAAGACTCTAGGCCCAGATTCTCTTCCACGCTCAGCTGGGATCAATTAGGATAAATAATAGTTCTTGCAATAGCTAGTTCCTACCATGCTTTTAAAAAGCATTTAGTGGGCAATAATGCAATTTACGGCTTACCTGTATCATGCTATCCAAGCAAAAGAAAATAAGATCAACTTGAAAGGTTAAGATCTCCTTAGTTTTATAACAACCCAGGGGGAGTTGGGGAAAGAAGTACCAAACAATCCAACAATTTGGAAGACTCCTTACTCTAAATTTATCTATACATAATTAAACATATATTCAGACACATCGGATTACCAAGAAATCAACATTTCCATCACAATAGCAATAGCTTGAAAATTTGGTTAAAACATAGCAAACACACAAACACACACACCAAAGAATTTTGGCAACGCTTCACAGCCCAGTACTTAATATATAATACAGACTCAGTTTTGTAATACAGTAGTTGAACTCAAGCACAGGTTACTAGCCGATATTAGTACCCAGTGGAAGTTAGTGATGGAACAACAAATGATAATCTTCTACAGTCAGAGTAAGGTCAAATTTATTAATGCTAATATTCTGGCTTCATGTGAACAAAAGTTTTGTTTTTATTGGGTGCTTCTCTGTATGTGGCCTGAGGGGAGGGTGCTGTAGTCTCATGACTAACCTTCTAAATTTGATGGTTTGCCAGTAATTTTTTAACATATTAGTTGTTTCCAGAATCTTTAATGATCATGGCACCTCATTAACATTTGACATTGATCTGCCAGAAAACATAACTGCTTGTTTAAAGAAATTGTAAGTTGAAATGTTGCTCTATATTTGCTAAATATATCTGCTATACATGGTGTCTCAATGTATGCCTTAACCCCTCTTCTTTTTTTAAAGAAAGATTTATTGTTAATAAGAATGAATTCTGGTCCTGCTAACTGCTAAGCAGACACACTCCCAAAACTAGGTGTTAAGACAGAATTGGATTAGATCCTTACTCCTCTAAGTTTATAGTTTTTGGATCTCAGTGATAGAGTGATGCCCAACTGCCATGAGATCTCCAGAGTGGACAAATAACATTTACTTGGTGAACATCTACAACCAACCATAGAACATAGTATAAAATATAGTTAAAGTGATTTAAGTGATACATAGAATTCTTCATTGTTAATTTAGAGAGTCTGTGATGTGACTGATGCATGAGCATGTATGCGTAATCATCTGTGTACATTCCTTAGTATTGGAATATCTGAAGTTTAGAATATTAAATATTCCAATCACTTTGCAAATCATTTCTGTATACGTAATTTTGAGTTGAGTAGTAAATATATATATATAAATCAGTGTGACATAAGAGAGATATCAAAAAAGATTGCATACCATTTAATTCAATCAATATTTACATTCTTAAAATGTAGGTTTTTGTGTGTGTGTGTGTGTTTTTTTTTTTTTTTCATGAGAATACAGGGTACAACAGAAACCAGGCTTGGTCTTTAGATGGGTGGGTAGTTAAGAATTTCAATGAGAGAAATCACAATAGAAAAATAATGATAGGATAAGAAAAATAAGAATTGGAAACAAAATGATAATTCAGAAGTAGTAGCATAAAGGAGAGCTATCAGAGCAAGAAAGTTGAGCTGTCTTGGAAAATGATCACTTGCACATGCTACATGCAGTTTGTATAAGGAAGAGAAAGCACAAAAATGGAACCTTGAGAATTTGAAGAGCATGAGCAAGAGCTAAAAGGTAGAGGGGAAAACAAGGTCTTAGGATAATTCACAATCATTACATTAACTAATGAAGAAATTATTTTAATAACAACATTTTGTAGCAAATTATACTTATGAAATATTATATTCATCAATTATGTTGATTGCTTATCTTTATAATTTTCTTCTTTTTATTTCAGTGGAAATTGGTTATACACTTGGGGAAGAATTCCTTTGTTGACACATTGCCTGTTTTACAGATTTCCTAAAGGCAAACACCTGCAAAATCCCTCTGCAGCGCAAAGTCCAGAGTTCAGCTTTAGAAATATTTGCTTGTCTTTTCCATCCATTTGTTTTGACTTTTATAAACAGAACATTATTCAAAAACTAGACTTAGTTTTCTTTCTTTTCATGTTATTATTCACTCATATTAACCCTTGAACATTTTTATTCACCTTCCCAGTTTTTTCTTATGATCTTTGCTTTAGAATAATGATTAATGGTCGAGTTAATGTACGTGTTTATGTAAATCACTGGATCTCCAACTTAGAGCTGCTAGGTCATATTTAAAAAGTGCTATCTGGAAGCTACATAACAAAAATTGCTAAGAAAGATTAAAGATTTTACCAGCTAAATGCAGGTTGTAGTCTGATGTCTCAAAAGATAGTCCCCAATGAAGAAACCACCCAGAATTTGAGCTTTTGTGTATTCCCTGCCCACAGGAAATGGTGAGCCAATTCTGGATTTACCCTTTAAGGAAGACTGTTGGCTTCCAAATTTGTACTTTTGGGAATCCTGAGTCATCAGGAAAGGTGCCCAGTTACCATGCTGGAGAGACAATGTATTAGTGCATTCAGGTCATGCATGGAGGGAGAGAGATAATTTTCTCAGTTCTCAATTGAACCTGCTATGATTTCCACCTAATGCACTACCTGATTGCAACTGTATGAGACCCCAAACAAAATGTGAAGAAATACATTAAGAAGAATTAGAGACTTAATTACTAAGAAACAAGTCAAAACAGAAACAAAAATATAAAGAATACAAGCTTTGGGTAATAAATGTCTAATTGTGTTAGTGATCAATATGATTGGATTTTTTTAAATCTGATAGATTAATTTGGAGGAAGAAGAAGGAAGTTAAGAAGTCATAAACTTACCATCATTCTTGGTAAAACATCTGAACCCATCCTGTTTAAGATCAGGAACAGGAAATGGTGTCCACTCTTACCATTTTCATTAGCACTGCAAGAAAAGACCAGGTTGGTAAAATAAGTGATAGATGATAGACAGACAGACAAACAGACAGACAGAGAGACAGATAGATGGATAGATAGATGCAATACATGCTTGTTGGCAATGACAACTGTATGTATAGAATATCCTAGGCAATCTACAAATTATCTCCTGTGATTCAAAAGTAAATGTAGCAAGATTACAGGGTACATAGCATATAAAGTCATTTGAAATAGATGTATTTTAATAAATAATTACAAAAAAATTGTATTATATCCCCTTACAATTGCACTATACTAGACTGGTTAATATAGCCCTAAAATTCATGCCTACTCAGAAACAATGAACGTGTTGTTATTAGGAAATAGGATCTATGCATATGTAATCAAGTAAAGATGTAGTAATGCTGGATTAGAATGGGCCTTACACTGATATCCATATGAAATTGAGGGAAATTTGAACACAGTCTCACAAAGAAAACACCATGTGAGAACAGAGGCAAGGATTTCATCAACCAGCCAAGGAACACCCCAAGGATTGTGGCATCTACCAGAAGCCAGTAGCAAGGCATGCAATGGTTTCTTTCATAGAGTTTTCAGAGTCTGTCTGAAACCTCATTGTTGACTTCTACCCTTTAGAATTGTGGGGGAATACATTTATCTTGATTATAAGTTACTGAGCTTGTGACAGTTTGCTAAGCAGTCCTCAGAAACAAATGTAAATCTCATTCACATGAGAAACTAAACATCAAAATTAGCAAAATATGTGCCAGGCTTACATACTAGAACTAAAAAGAATTAGTGAGAAGAAAACAAATCATCTAAACAAATGGATAGATGCATTGTGTTCGTAGAAAACTCCATAGCATTAAGATCTTAGTTTTCTCTGCCAATATACTAAAGGTTCAATTGGATCACAGTCTAAAAAAAAAAAAACAAAAGACATTTTTAAGAAACCAGCTGGTGATTAAGGTTATATATAGTGACAAAAACCTAAAATAATCAAATTATTTTTGTAAAAGATTTGGAGAATTTTAAAGAACTGATTTCAACATGTATCACAAAGTTACAATAAGACAATCCATTAAAGATAATGATAAACAAGGAACAAAATAACTTACATAACCAATTTCCATTTGTTTCAGTCTATGCCATTTAAGAAGAGACAGTCTCATGTTAAATGTCCAAATGAAGGAGGAGGTGGTGTGAGGAGGGGAAGAAAAATAAACAGCAGTAGGAAAAAAATTTGGGAAGAGATAACGGGGGTGGGGGGGTATTTTTGTGAGATAACCACATATTGTGGGTGATCTCCATATTCACATATAATATTAGTTATTCATGTTTGGTAGGTAAGTTTCATCTCATACAAAAGTAAGCCATTTTGGTTATTTCATCACAGAAAAATATTATACTCCCACAAGGTTCCCTGTAAACTAACCATAGTGTCATATGAAAGGCCATCATTTGAAAGGCATGGTCCTCAATCCGAATCATGCCTAGGGACAAGCTGACAATGTATCATTAGAGTGACATTTCTGCTAGGCAGAGCAACCTCCCAGGATCTTTCTGAAGAAGACGGATATCCCATCCTGATAGAACCTGAGCAGCTCTAGAATAAATAACTCGTGAGCTTCCACCAGTAGATGTGATCACTGGAGCCAGTGGGGATGGGGTGGTGCTATTTAATTACTATTGTAATTTTCACAAACATTATTTTTCATTACCTGTGTTTCAGTTTTTATGTATTTTATGGGATAAAACTAACCTCAGGGTTTATATGCATCCTATTCTTTTTCCCGCTTATTCTTCTTCGTATTTTGAATCATTTATCAAATTGTATGTGTTTTAAAGGATAAGTACATGTGAGGAAAAAGCAAGACTTAATGATGGAAGCAATTAAAGAATACATTTCTATTAATAATAAAGTACTTAGTTGTTTTTATATTAGTAATGTATTATAGTTGCTTTGATTAGGGATTATATTAGTTAGCCAGCGCCTCCACAAGCATCTGAATTGAACCAGAATTATAAAGACTCAAAGCATAGAAGATGAACATAAAAAGCTATTTAGTAAGTTATCCTATAAATAATTGTTTTGTATGAATTACAGTCAGCTATTTACAAGAAATAAATTATTCCCATAGCATTTATTCCATAGTCTAAGTTTAGACTCATTTCCATATTTTATTTCTACAGAGAAAATAAAAATAAATCAATTATCAAGCCACTTACTGAAAAATTTAAAAAATGGGTAATTTACCTAGCTATAACCAAAAAAAAAAAAAAGCATAAATACAGGTACATATTCTTCAAATAACCTACATGGTAATTTAAAAAAATAGATTTTAATACATTCAATGTAAATACATAAACTTTAGTTATCTTAACAAGTTTTTCAAGTATGTTAATTATTATAGGAAGAGATGACCCAAGTAATCTTTTTGTCATCCTTTTATACTGTTTTTGGTCCTGATTTTCTTTCAGAGGTAGTTACAGAGAGCTTGGGAGTTTTTTAAAATTATTTTTTAATTTGACTTTAGCTGTCTTTTTGTGTTGTTTTTCTATATTCCAAGACTCTTCTACAAATAAGAAGGCAATATAAAGGCAGAATTGAAGGTATTTGTCAACACTGATCACCCCACCTCAAGATATCCTGTAAGGAATCCTTATGTCCAACCCATAGAGAGTAATATACAGCAAGAACTCAATGAAGAAATAGAGTCACCAAAGCAAAGGACAAGATGATTTCAGCATATTTCCATACCCGGTCACTGGGAAAGGAAATGGCAGCTATTTATACAGGGTTAGCTCTGAACTTAGCAGCTCCTCTGAGGTTGGAGCAAGCTCTTCTGTGGTGTTGCTTGTGGACTATCTGTACCAGTCTCTTGATTAAAGTAATCTCAAGGTTTTACCTACAATATTGAAGCTTGATCATATTACTATTTTAACACAGAAGAATTTCCTTTGATCTCAGGGTGGGTGATTTTTGAGAAAAAATCATCTGCATCACATCCAGGCATCAGGAACACAAGAGTCAAGAAGCAACTCATCCTGTGATAACCCTCATGTCACTCTGAGAGACATTATCAGGGATGGGACTTTGTAGAAAACAGCACAGAATGATGCTAGAGTCTTTGATAATTGTTTTCTAATAATAAAAAAGAAAATAAATAAAATTGCAAGATAGCATTTCGAGATTTGCCTGAGAAGTAAATGATTTTTTTATGTCTGCCTTGTTATTTGTTTTTATCTACCCAGAAATTAATGATCAATTCTGACTCCTTCTTCCAAACAATGATATTCTTAATTCTGAAGGCATATTCAGCATTTGAAAACTTATTGCTCAAACTTTTATTACTGACATTAGAGAACCTTTGCTTTAAACTTTAATCCTTAAAAGAAAAATGACTTGCACCAAGCATTGTCTGATTTGGAGTAAAGGGAAAGAGAAATGAAGTTGGTAATACATGAAACTTTCTCTTTTGATTAAGGGATTATATTTTATGATCAGTTCACTAATTTAAAAAAAACTCAGCACTCAATAAATTTCTTGAAATATTGCATTTAAATCACTTGCATTTAAACATGCTTACATTCAAAACTTTTCAAGTTTGTCTAGTGCCTGTGTTAGGACATAAAACATCTTGTTTTACCATAAAATAATAATTCACGAGTAACAAATGTCACAAATATCCTATAGTGAAAATATCTGTCAGTGAAAGGAATTTCTACAATGACTTTATGGTTGAAAACAAATTCTAGTTAGAAACTATAGAGAAAAGAATAAGTTTATTGAATTTGTAAATAATTATCAATATACCTTTATATGAGTTAGAACAGAAATCTGAATTATGAAGATTTAGAATCTTTTAACAAAATTAGAATCTATTATAATCATTCAATAAAATATATTTTAACTACATGCTAGATAATGACTGAATTTTATCTATATCATTTATTATTTTCTAACATAAAATTCAAAAATTCTTCACATGATTGAATGTTGTTTATTACTATGTACTATAGTTTTTATGCAAAATTTCTCCTCTTCAAATTTTCTTCCCCTGAAAGTTAAAGGCATATACATTATGTAGACTACAAATACTGGAATGCCTTAAAAATTCAAGGTGGGCAATATGAATCTCAACCACTGAAGCAAATTTCATGTTGCTCAGTTCTTAAGCTCTACTAAAATATGTTACCTGCCCCTCCAATATATAGGTCAAACCTCAACATTTTATAACATTCTTGCTTTCTCGTAGTTAATTGTCACTAGCTATGCTTTAGTCTCTCTCTCATAGGCTATTTTATTCTGGAAAAAGATTATGTTAGTTCAATGACTAGACCATACATTCATCATGTTAGAAAATGCAGTGCTATATTATGTTATGAATATGTATGTTAGAACATATATGTATAATCTACAGACAGGACAGTAGAGATTGAGGGAAACTCCTATTTTTCTCAACAAAAATAATTCAATATAATAAAACAATCTGAAAGTTTGATTTGAAGTAGTTCTGTGATCTTGGCAAAATCACTTATTCTCTCTGGCACCAGTTCCTTTATTTGTAAAATACAAAAATCTAATCAGCAACCTCTCCAACATCTCTGCCCAAATATAAAATGTTTTCATGTCAACATTGATTACAGATAATGCTTATATTTGAAACAATGAATGCAAAAGCAGAATAATAAGTTGGATTATTTGCTAATTGATGCTGAATGAAAATATATCTTAAAAAGCAATCTTAGGAGTCCTTTGAACAACAGTGGATGTTACAAAAAAGTTTGCTATTTATTTTATTTTTATTACTAATTTATTTATATATAAATTTCACATTTCTGTGATCTTTGGGGTGATCACAGAGATCCTCCCTGATCGTTCTCACCCTGTCCCACCCACCCCCAGGTTGTGTACTTCAATTTGGTTCTTGGCTTGTTTTGACTTTTCTTCATGGATTTTTGTTTATATTTCCCATGTCCCATATAGTAGTGAAACCATTTGATTTTGGGGTTTTTTTGACTTGTTTCTGCTAATATGAATTCTTCTAAGTCCATCCGTGTTATCATAAAGTCGTTCAATTTGTCATTTTTAATTGATGAGTAATATTCCATTGTGTGGGTACAAAGGGACACCTGTACTCGGATGTTTATTGCAGCACTATTTATAATTGCAAGGACAGGGAAGCAACCAAAACGTCCAAAAACAGATGACTGGATGAAAAAGATGTGGTATATATACACAATGGAAAAGTTTGCTATTTAGATGACACTATACACCTATGCCAATTCACTCAAGCAGGAATTCTATTTATATTCTAAAACATAGCACATCCAATAGCAGAAAAATGCTACTCACTTGTTGAGCTACCCAGTTCCCACATAAATTTTTGCCAAAGTAGCATTTTTAAAAGTGATTGCCCCACCCCCACTGAATTTTTTTAAAAATATTTCCTTCACTTGAATCAAGAAAAATCCAGCCAGTGGAAATTTTTGTAAAGCTCTTGGCTTTCTATACCAAGCCAATAGCAGATGGATATTTCCCCACTACAGATGAAACAAATGTTTCTCTTTGGATAGGTTTTCCCATTAAACAAGCTTTTGCCGTTGAAATCTATGTTTAGATTTGGGATTTTGGGATATTACCAAGTTAAATAGATGCTTGTTGAAATATCTGTTTTTATTTTGCTGATTCAGAAACATGTTAATTGTTCTGTGAATTTAGTAACAATCACCAGATATTATTTTAAATACTTACTTTGTAAAAAGGTGGTACCTCTAATGTTTGATATTTTTGGCTCATGAAGTAGACTTCAATCTTACAAAATTACTTAAGCTATCTACATTTCTTTTCATTGAATACAAATGAATGCCTTTGACTTTTTTAGTGACAATCACTCTCTGCTCAAATGTGCCCACAGAGAAGTCCAAGACCAGCATTCTACATGCCTTTAATAGAAAAGGAAAAAAATATATAGATTTTCAAAAGTTTATACCTATATTTATTTTGGGCAACTTGCCCCTTCTTGATCTGTTTCCTTCATGTAAAATGATGACTCTGCAATAGAGGATTTGCAGTCCCTTCAGCCTTAAATTACTGGGACTCCATGACCCCATTTACAAACCTTACTAAGCTAATTTACTGCAGATGTACTCTTGTCCAGAATCAATGCCAATAACCATCAGCTCCGAGAAAGAGCTAGAAAGAAGCTAAATATTTTTGATGGTGGAAACATATTGATGTATAAATGAAAACATGGTTTAGTTTTCATTATCCCTGCATTTCTTTGTTTATTCTTATACTGAGATTCTCATCCATGTTCAGAGGATTATCACTGTTCTCTTCTACATTCTAACTTTACTGTTCATTTTCTGGCATGTTCTGCACATTCAAAAGTATTGAGTTGAGATAAGCACCAGTGTAAAGGAGGATTGTTATTCTTCTGCAAACCTGGTCTCTTCCCTCTCTTTATGCAAATGCTCAGGTACCTGGAATATAGCTATAAAGCTCTGAGTTCATGTAATTACAAATGAAGAATTAAATGAACTCTGGACAACAGTGTGTTTTGGAATTTTGGTTGTGTTCTTTTGTTTTGTTTTTTGCTTACCACACATCCATTCTCTTCTTCTGGTTTGTTAATAAACCAAATCAGGCAGTGATATTCCTAATCTCAGAAAATTAATGTAAGTAAACAAAGACAATCTTGTGCCTTCTAGAGAACTCTTAAAATTCCCCAATCTCCCTTACTATGTGACCAACTCTGGAATATAGGAAATAAAGATACACTGCAGAACTTCACTTTTCTAACAAAGGAAACCACCCACCAATCTTCTTATCCTGGTTCCTAGATGGATCTTTCATCTCATGATACAATGTTGGAGAACAATGGGCACCTTGGTGGTGGCCAGGGTGTGGTAGCAAATACCTCTAAACTGATGTCACCTGATATATATATATATATATATATATATATAGAGAGAGAGAGAGAGAGAGAGAGAGAGAGAGAAGAGAGAGAGAAAGAGGAGACATAGATATGAAGAAGTCCTTATATCACTGAGTGGCTGAACTAAAACCATAGCAACTGTGCTTATTCAATTTTCTTGTCATGTGAAAGAAAACCAAATGTTTGCTTGTGGTGAATGCTGGAACACCTGAATATCACCCTTCAAAATTGTCAGTGGCAAATGCATCAGCCTAGTCTCTGTGGAAAACAGTATTATACTTCTCAAAGTATTAAAAATAGATTTATCATGTGGTTCAGAAATTCCCCTCCTAAGGTATATGCCCAAAGAACACAAAGATACTAAGTGAAGGAATAGCTACACCTCTGTGCTCAATGAAATGATTTCCATTAGCCAAGTATGGAAACAACTGAAGTGTCCAAAGACAGAGAAATGGGTTGAAAGGATGTGGTAGATGTAGAGTAGAATACTACTCAGGATATTTATAAAAAACAAAGGAGAACATTGTCATCTGTGATAATACAATTGAACCAGAGTTACACGAAGGGAACAAAGTCAGAATGAGAAAGACAAATACCAGACTTCACACATATGTGGGGAAAAAAAAAAAAAAAAACAGGAAAAACTAAACCTAAAAAAAAAAACAAAAAACTAAAAATATGACTTTGAATTGATGCTACAAGCAGGAGCCAGTAGGTAGCAGGAAGCAAATGAGGGGGGGAGTGTGGTGGAGTCTATGGGTGCTTTGGTAGGCAGTATGTTGTTCCATGCCTTTGAGGAGGTGTGAACACTGTTACCTCAATAAAAATGAATAATACAACAAAAAGTTTTGTAATCACTAAAAGAATTACAGAGTAACAACAGAATTGATATTTTTTTCCTCAGCTACTAAGAAAGTTCCACATGAGGTGGCATTCCTGTCACCAAGCCCTTTGCCAGAGTTACCCTAGCTGAAGAAAACCCCCACAAGAGAGGTGTTCTCTCTTCCTGGAGAGACATGTTTTCCACTCCTGGTTGATGAGATTTAGAAGACCAGGCCTCTGCCCTTAACACAGGATAACTGTGAAGAACCTTCCATCTTGCACCCCCTAAAGTTTGCTGAGGTCTTAAAAAGGACCCTCAGCCTCTGCATGAGTCCTATCTCACATCCCCTAAGGTAGCATTCCCAGAAATGGTCCCCAAGAAAATATTTTTTTATTCAGCATCACACTTAGAACTATTCTGCTTCATAAAAAGAACTACTGGAATATTTGCTATGTGATTCTCACTAGCATTTTTGTAAGTTTATGTTGCATTCCTGTTGCACCTCACTGGAAGTACACCATCTCTCCAACCACTCTTGTAGCATCCTCACTGCATCCTCCAAAGACTACAGGTTTAGTTTGCCCTCTTGATGTTTTTATTTTCCTTCTCCTTTGAGCATCACCTCCTAAAGCTCACTTCCTTTATGAGTGTGTCCCCTAATTTATAAATATTTTTCTGTATCAGTTCGTTGCTCTAATTTCCTATTTTATTCATATATGTGAAAATGTTTAATGTTTACATTACTCTTTCTGGCTTGCTTGAGTGCACTAACTGACTAGTGCTTCCTCTATTTGCTGTATGTAGATGACATTTCATCTGTCCTTGCAGTTGAGTAAGATTCCATTGTGTGGATAGAGCACATCTTCTTTAACCCTCTCTTAGCATAGTCACTGGTTACCTTCAGTTTCTACGAAATCATCTTGTCAGTCTCCATCTAATTAGTGTTTGACAAAAAAAAAATGAATTATAAAATAATTTAATCCACTACTATAACTCCTAAACTTTGCACACTTATTCCTAATACATACATTAGTATACGAGTTAATTGGGAAATGTAGGACTGCACCCTCAAACCATGTGCATTGGGTGAAATTGTTTTAATTCCAACAAAAGAGACTGAAGTGTGATAGAAAACTCTTAACTTTTCATGAAAGTAGGGTGCAAATTTGGGCTTGGTCACTTAAACAGCAATGTAAATATAAATGAACATGTATTCTTCTTTAGTGCTCATTTTCCTTGCATGCTAAATAAAATGACAATGATCCTTATTTTCAATTTAGAGATATTAATAGAAAGACAAACAAATAGAAAGTATCCAGCTTATTAAATCATTCCTTGATTTTTTTTGATGAAAAGTCAAAGTAATACACAATACCTACATTTTAGAGCACCACTCTATAGTTATTATTTATTATTAACCTCAATCCTAGAATTGTTTTTCTGAAATGATACCAGTTCACGTTCTAGACCTGAGCATCTCAAAGTCTATCTTATATGATGAATTTTGTGTAAGAAGCATTTTGGCATTTATCTACTTTCATTCTTCAATTGTTTATTCTATTGTTTTGCAGCCAAATTGCATTATAGTATAGTATGCCTCAGCTATTCACTGAGACTCAATATGTGTATGTACTATATTAATTTCACCAATAGCGGTCCACATTTATCCACCACTATAACATTGTCCAATTTTTCTACATTTTACCTCCTCCTCCCTACTTTTAGTAACCAGTCATTGGTCCTGTACCCCAAAAGTTTGTTTTCACTTGATACATCATATGAATGAAATTGCTACATATTCCAGGGTCCTCACTGACATGGATAGAAGTGAGCTGGGAGATTTGAGAACATGGATGTGACCAGGGAATCATTCAGAGCTGACTGTAGAGTAGGCACCGTGGAGATCCTGGCAAGTGACCATGCCAGGCCAGGTAGGTTCACTGTCAATTTGGGCTAATGGATGAAGGTTCTTGGGGAGTTTGTTTTATACCAGCATGCCTGATCAAGAGATATGAGACCATTTTCATGGGCAGACAAGAAGAGAGACTCTACCTCTGATAGAGGTCAAATAGCAACTGCTTCCTTAGTCATGCAATAGATACATAGTTGCACATGAAAGACCTTTCCTTTGTTTGCTAACATCAAGGTCATGGGTTCTCCTTTGTGTCAATGATGAAAACAAGCCTGAGTTTAACTCATTAGTCTTAGAGTGATACTTCTACCCAAGAGGATGGAAACTGGAGTCCTTCCTTTGATCTTTCAGTAGAGTTCCATTGTATATATACCACATCTTCTTGTATATATACCACATCTGTTGGGGGGGCATGTGGTTGTTTCCATATTTTGGCTATTGTAAATAACATGAAAGTGTCTTTGTGTTCTTTGCAGATGCCTAGGAATAGACTTGCTGGGTCACATGAGCAGATCAGTTTTTAGTCATTGAAGGAAACTCCACAATTCTTTCCATAGTGAAAAAAATCAATATATTATTACTAGTATATATCACTAGTATATATTAATATATATCATTAGTATATATTAATAATAAAGCTATGTAATATTAATGCAATACTAATATATAGTGATATTGCATATTTTTTAAAGGGGAGGGTCTGAGTCTTTTATGTTTCTATTGCTGTGCCAGTTTTAACAGCTATTTCTTCCTTAAACTTTTTTTTTTAAGGAGGGAGAATTATTTATTTATTATTCATAACATCAGTTTCTACTTCCAGAGCTTTGGATCATTAAGTAGACCTTTAATAACTACATGCTCATCTTGAAACAGCTTATCAGTTTGTTCTGTTTTCCATTATTTTATGCTTCTAACACAGATAATTAATCTAAATAATTCTAAGGCATAAATACTACTTTTACCAAAAGATAAATAATATCTTTCACTATTCTCATTTTTTAAAAAGTAAGTCAATAATATGTCAAGAAGGTCATGCCTTGGAACATGGGGCAAGAAATGCACAAACACTATTATAGAAGAATTGTTGGAAAAAGGGGGGTTCATTTCTAACAACAAATGTGCCCCAGTTGCTCATATAATTTGCTTGTGACATGGACTTTCTTTTCTCTTAAGGATTCAAGATCTGGTAGGAAAGTGAATAGTTAAGCTTCCATGTTGTGAGAGCTGCTATTGGAGTTTTAGGCTTGCCACCCTCAGAATCTGCATAGATGAGGCAAGCAGCCAGGAGGGAGGTTTATCAAGGTTCTGTTTCTGTTAAGAGCCACAGGTCCTCAGGGAGCAGCAATTACTAGGCAGATTGCTATTGTAGTTGGGTTCCAGCTCTACGTCTCTAGAATAGAAATTGCAAATTGGCAACTTGCAAGCTGAACCTGGCCCATCAATATGTTTTATTTGGCTCATACACTGTTTTAAAAAACGTTACCCACATTTAAAACTGGGAAATTTCACATAAAAACCCACATTTCTGGCTTCTGCTATAAAAATTGAAAGATCTGGCAATACTGGGCTCACATTCCTGTATGACAACAGTTGGCTGGATCCATATAGGGGTTCTCCAACAAGAAAAGAATGTATCCTCCTGTTACCACACTCCCCACCACTCCCTAATACTAGCCAATGAACCTGGATGTCAGTTGCCATTATCAAATGCAATGGTTATGATTTTACAGTGAAAATATTTTAGAAGACTATGCATTTATCAAAATTAGAATAAAACAGATAAAATGAAAAATGTTCAGATCAGAAATGAAGGTATTTCTTTTTAGAAGTGAAGAGTAATCATAAATATCAAATCCTGCATAATTTTCAGTATATATCTGGTCCTATTTTAAAAGAAAATCCTTACTCCTCTTAGTATTCCATAAAATCTGTTAACTTAGAGAAAAGATCACCTATCCCCTAATCTTATAATATCGATCTTAAGATAAGATTTGGTATTTCATAGCAGCTCAACCACTTAGATGAGTGAATGAATGATTTTGAATAGAAGATAACCTGCAGTGAATTGTATCTCATATAATAAAAATCATGCAGATTTGAAGGGAGTTTCTATGACCTTCCGAGTATGAAATTTTATGAACATTTTAAATCATTGAAGAAATATCTCCACCTTTCCACCACCTGAGAACACCTACACTAAACATTATCAGTATTTCCAAAATGATCCATCATACCCCTTCATAAAATTTAGTATTTTCCCCTAATTCTTATAAATTAGAAATGAACAAAGACATTGATGATTTACTCAAAATATTTACAAATGACATTTTGGGAGAGAAGGTGTCCAAGCTAATTTACAAGTTTAGTATCCACACCCGTAATATTCCTCACACCAGAGATTTAGTTCACAGGTTCTACCCACATCAAAGACTGAGATAAAGATAGCACTGCATGAAGGGAGAGATATGACTCAGAAAGAGAACACTTTTAAAAAAACAAGCTTCGGGGAAAGTACAATTTGATATGGTATTACATGACCTCTAAAAAAAAGCCTAAATGATCTTAGAGTATCAGTAGACATATGGAAAGTCTCTCTTGTCAGCTTCTGTGTGTGTGTTATGTGTCTGTCTGTGTGTAAGCACATTGGAATATGTCTGTGTGTATGAGAAAGCTGGATCTAAGATGCAGAACTATGAGTCAAGTGCATATCATACAAAAAAAATTTATAAAGGGTTGGACTAAGTAAGTTGGGAAAATGATCCAAATATTATGAAAACATTCAATTTAATAGATGATTATATTTACAATAACTGCATTTATTTTCCATGGTAGCTCAAATAGAACAAAATACAACTATAAGATAAGTGATCAAAACAAGAATACTTTTCTCACAAAGGAATCCAGCCCTAGCCACCCAAAACTAGTACGTGAAATTTGTCCGGGAAATGCATCTTTATTTATTTATTACCCGCTCTGCATCGACTGAAGTTTGTTGACGTGCCAGGTGAGTTCATAGTGAAGAGTGCTCCCATCACCAGAAACTGCTCATTGTATGAAAAGGAAAAAATGTTGGTCTCCAGCCTTTTATAAAATTCCAGACCCTTGAGAGTTATCACCACTTTGGAGCAGTTTTACATTGGTTTCATGGATAATTGCCAATTGAGGGCTGCTCAGTCTTCAAATTTCCTACTTTTGAAATACTTATTTTCCTCACCTCCTGATGCAAGGTTACTAGGTTAATTTTCTGAGGTTATAGAACTGCCTGATGTAGTTTATTCATAAAGCAGAAGCAGGGAACTGATATGTGGTGAGCAAAAACAAAATATAACAAGCAAAAAAATACATTTTTCCTCAGTTCGTTGAATTCTTCATTTGAAAACACATTGCTCCTAGCCGTATACCAGGCACACCTGGGTATTTGAATGAAGAGAGGGAATCATACCCCTTTAAAAGGTGCTTATCTCAACTTAGATGCTCTTGCCTAGATCTTTGACATCAGAAGGAGGAGCATGGAGACCACCGACAGAAGCTGTTCCTAGGAGCAGCGCTATAGCATTGGCAGAGACCTGTGCACCTGTGAGGATGGAAAAGAAGGACCCCATCCTGCTTTCCTAGATCACTGAGCACTCTGCAGATCTGGATTCTCAATTTACCAACTCTGTGTGCTTTTTTATGTGGGTCTAAGAAATAACTTTGCCCCAGAAATACACCAAACAAAGATCATGGCTGGGGCGTACCAGAAATAAACTGACTAGGCAAAGAAATAGTGAGGAGACCATTCCATAAAAGCCTTTTCAAATATATATATATTTTTTAAAATATCTATATTTTTAATATATATATTTTATATATATTATATAATATATATAATATATATATAATATATATTTTTCAAATCTATATATATTTGAAAAGGCTTTTATATATTATATATATATATAATATTAAATTAAAGCTGCAAGAGGTTGGCTTTGGAGCCTGTGCCCATCCAGTCCATTCTCTTACCAGAAACGTGACATTATTAGCTACACTCTAATCTGAAGACATAGAATCCAGAAGCAATAAAAGAACTTAATGGCTCACCTGGTTACAGCTGATTGCAGCATCAGGCAATAGACCCCCCTGGGTATGAGTTCTTGTAAGAGAAACAGTTACCATTGAAGCACAAGGGAGAAAAAGAAAGCTGGAATTGGGAGTTTCTCTGAACTTTTCTTTTTATGTGGGAACTGAAGGGCAGGCATCAGGCTCTTGGTAGGTTCTTTACTGATTCTAGGAGTTACACAGGTACATCAGGCAGGGAGGCTGACAAGCAGGCCAGGCAGAAGGGTTGGGGGTTGGAAGACACCCCTCAACCGCCAGCAATCTTCACACTCTTTTTGTGGGCTCTTTATAATATTTTCTCTGCCCTGCTCTCTTCTCTCTTGCACTGTTCTTCCCCTGAGCGTGACACTGCTTCTTTATCCTTTCCTCCCAGGCCCAGGTGAGTCCACTCACACATGCACACACTCATTGGGCCCAGGCTTGTATGATCATAGGAGCAGTGCAATACACAGGTGCTGGTCATGGAGGTTAAGGTAGGGAAAGCCTGACCAACTTATTTACCCTATAGGCATCCTCAGCTATTTCCTTTCTAACTGCTCCTTGTCAATAATTAATTCTTGATGATGTAATTTGACATCAAACTTTTCCTTTTCCATTTCTGAAAGAATAATGAAGTAGAGAGAGCAAGATTCTTTACTAACCCATTTAATTACTGATTTTCCACAATTTACTTTTCAATAGTCCAACTTCTACATTTTTCTAGTGCTTTATTTAGTTCTCTGTCAGGCACACCAGATAGTTGGTTATGTCTCTTACAAAAGCTTCAAGAAATACTGAAAGGCATGGTGATAATAAATCACAAATGTATTAAATGTTTAATAAAACAGTCAGAGCTTATTCAGCATGGTGATGTAACTCAACAGTAGATAGTGTAGTTTCTTTTTTCAACCTAAAGAATGATTTCCCACCATGACAAAAATATTTTTGTCATATTTTCACTGGTGATACCACGAGTGAAGTTTCTAAAACTAGTTATTTGTCTTTTTATTACCCTTGCTTCTTTTTTCAAATGTTGGGGAGTACAATTGTTAGGATCCTGTGAGCAAAGTAATAACAATATTTTGGGGGGATATTGGTGCATGTTGACTTTCAATGATACATGCCTGCAATATGTTATCATGCAATGTCATCTCAATCCTTGAAAAATACTAATTTCCTAAGAAATTTAGTTATACTTAATTACACTAAGAAATTTAGTGTAATGGCTTACTAACAGTGTGTCTGCCAATTAGCAATCCATTCTAAAAACCTCCCCCCAAAAGAGAAAGCATGGTATGGCTGGGAAAGCAGATTTTAGAACCATGTTATTATATTTCAATTTAATCACCTCCTGGATGGTAGAAATCAGCAAATATGACAACTATAACTATTGTCTCTATTAGTAATTTTTTTGTAAAAATCATATGAAATGATGTATTAAGAGCACTTATAAGTTAAAATACTAATAAGAAATAATGATGCTTATTAAGAAATAAGAGTAATTCCATTATTCCAAACAAGTTTATTCTATAAGCTTGAAACATGAATTATTCTAATAACTCATTGATGCACTTATCAAAATAATGTCTCAGGGTTAATAAGGAAGTTTGGCTTTCTAAAAATTTCATTTCATAAAGTGAACTCCTCTTTAAACACCCTGTTATTTTTTCATTCACAACTGGAATCAGCAAGGCAATCACATAAAAACACTATAATAAATGCTAGGAATCATAGACATTCCAATCCTAGAACATCCAATTTTGTTCTTAAGATAACTTGACATATATTTTGAAGATAGATAATGTTATAGCAGAACACAAGACACATAGTGTTATTTCAGTCTACGAGCAAAATATGAATTCTAAGGAGAGTAACATCACTGAATCTGTGCCTTAGCGGTCCTAGGCATTAGCTGAAACTTGAGGGAAATACAGAGAAACCCATTCTGTTTAGAGTCTTGCGGAGAAGAGGGTATTGTTGGCTATGGGAGACCACATTTATGATTTCAAAGCTGCAATGTAAACATACTGTGAATGATCTGAGAACCCCATAACTGGAACAGCAGACAAGTGAGCAAAGCCACCTGCAGAGGCTTACCGTCAGGACATGTTCTATTCTGTGCAGAAGCCACACAAGAATCAATGCTTGTGAGTAAACCCACCTTTCCACCTACATTAACGATAAAGGCCCAGTTAAAGATATCAATGACAGAGACTTAGTCTTTTATCTCCACAATGTGTTCTTTAGAAGTCAGGGAAATAATAAACCCAGCATTCACCCTCCTCTGCACAGAGATAACATCAGCTTTAGGTTTCTTTCCTTAGGTCAAGATAACTTAGGAAATCAAAAAATCTAAAGGTACAGATGAAAACCAGAAGCCTCTTGTCAAGAATACTGACATTTCTATGATCAATGACCCACTGTTCCTTTATTCCAAATACACATAAACCTTTCTGTAACAAGGTACACAGAGTGACCCCAAACTTGTGATTATATGAACAGTTCTCAGAGTAAATTCTGTTGAACTGTTTCCAAAGTTCAAACCTTCACTTTATCTGATAAGCTCTTTTTTTTTTTTTTTTTAACAATCATTGAGACTTTTATTTCACTTAACTACATCTGTAAAGATGTATTTTAGGGGGGAAAAGGGGACACTAGAGTACATTCTAGTACCTGGGTGTGAACCACTATTATAGTAAATAAGTAATTATCTAAAAAGATAATCTGGCTTTGGAAGTTAGTAATGAGGTAATGAATGAGGTCGAATGAACTTTGAAGAACATAGATTAGTAGGAACATGAACATGAACGACTGCTAGTAAAGATGCAGAAGGATGTAAAAGCATGATAAAGAAAACAGATTGCTTTAGAAGATGCCTAAATCATGTTTAACTAATTAGCAGAAATGTTAATATAACAGATGCTGTTGGTGACAGCACAGAAAAAATTAGCAACATTTTATTGAAATTGGTGAGAAAGTTTCCCTTGTTATATCATGAGGCAGTCTTAGCAGAAGTGTCTCCTATATTTATAATAGAAAGTACATTTTTTCAGTTATTATAAAAATGTGTTTGTGAAGTTGTTTTTATTTCTTTTCTTTCTTAAACTGATTGCACACATATTTGAATACAACATCATTTCATACCCCAAATATCTACCACTACTGACCTTGTCACCTATGAAATACTATCTTAATCTCTTGTGCTCACCCCTCTCCTGATTATACACCCCTCCCTCTCCCTTGTTCTATGCTGCAGTTTGAAAGTAAAATTTTTAAGTGATGAAATTAAACCCTTCACTAAAGAGATTTCCAAGAAAAACATTGAAGAAACAGCCTGATTTAATTTTGCTGTTTATAGAGGAGATAAATGAGATGACAGTGATTAAACAAAAAGGAACTAAAAGGTGATACATTAGGAAATCCTTGTTTATTCAGATTGCAAAAGATGCTAAAATAAAGAGATTTGCAATTTTTTATGTTCAGTGTGACTGTAACCACTTCTGGCTAATATCACAAAAAGATCAAAAATTACAAAACTCACAAAATCTCTTTGAAGAGCTTAAGACTATGACTCTCAGATACCTTCAATGAAAGCAGAGAATAGCCAGAAAATTTAAGGATGTTGACTCCTGGGTAGATCAGCAGAAAACAATAATATAGAACTAAAATACAACTCTGGAAGAATCATTCTTTATTATGCATTCATTCTCATACTTGCATATCAAAGATATGAAGGAAATGATATCACAGCTTTTACATTCTTGAATGGTTACATTGCACAAACGTAAGAATTACATTTCCACTCTTTATGACAGCTGAGGTACTTTTTTTTTTGCTAAAGTCATTTTAAGATTTTCTCAGGAAACATGGAAGGTAGGGAAAAGAGAATAAAAGAAATGTATTATTTTAAATAATTTCAGGTTATTATGCAGCCGAGAGCTGTTTGTATAAAAGCAATGTCTTTCCAATTAATATATACTTAGTAATGGAGCATTAATAGATGTTTGATTAAGAATATTATGAGTTATATACTGTTTGTTATTCCATATCTCACAAAGTATTAGAGTATTTCATTGAAATAATGTATAAACTTTTCTTTAAATTTTCTACAATTGATGTTTTTGATGATATGTCAACACATTTAATTTTGTCAGAAGCAATTCCACAGACTGAATATTACACGGAGAATTCAAAGACTGGAAGCATATATTTGCATTGTATCAAGCCATCCATCAATAACATATCAATTCTATGATATATTGAGAATGTCATTGATAATCAGATCAAGATCATATTTTTAATCAGTAATTAATCTTAATAGAAACTAGCAACACTATGATATATAGTGAATACTTTTAAATTCAAGTTCTTTCACCACATACTGAAATTACTTTGAAGGTTGTAACTTTCTTGTATTTTACTCATTCACTATCTTCCTTAATATCTATGAATTTTCGTGCCAGATTTTGATTATGACTGAGAGGCAGAGAGCTATATTACATGAAGGTAGTCAAAGGAAAGCAAAGTTCCAGTGACAAGATAACTAAACACCAACAATGTACTGTAGATTAGATATAGCTAACACTACTGCATGCATTGTTGGCAAGTTGTTGAGTGCATGAATTCCAAAAGCTTTCATCACAAGGAAATGGTTTTTTTTTTCCTTTCTTTTTTGTATACTTGCTTCTTTGTTGTTTCTACGTAAGCAGATAGATGTTAGTTGAACCTATTTCAGTAATCATTTCACAGTTTATGTAAATCATATCATGCTGAATACTTTAATATGTAGATTCTTTTTCTTAATCATAATGGAAAAAATACAGTGTCCTTTAAGAAATGACAGGATACATCATAGTCTATGCAAACAACTCTAATGAGTTTCTATTATTACAAAACATTTTTCTAATCGATAATATTTCTTTTCCCTATGAGTGTAAATGAAAAGGTAAGAAAATTAACACTTGGGAACCTATTATGAATCTGACACCTTTCTGTCATGTACATGATTCTTTCCATTCCAATTTTAATAGTTGTCATTTCTATCTTAGAAAGGATATCTAATGCCTTGCTCCAAAATAAGACACCCCAGAAGGTAGAGTAATTACAACTGAGTGCTCTAAGATTTCTAAGCCCACATGTCTTACGATGTTACCTTTGGGAAACACATGGAATTTTTAAGAGGCAGCCTTCTTTTCTTGAAGTATGATCTCTCTCCCCAAAATGGTGGGAAGTGCCTCTTTCATAATTCAAACAGTGTAATATGCTTTGAGATGAAACTGATAAAAACAATTCCAGTAAATGAATCAAAACATTTAAACAGCCAAACTATAACATCCTACATCTTGAAGCTAACACTGACTAATTCCAAACACAATAGTGCCCCGTACTGGATGCCAACACAGTAGACTTAGTGTAGACTTTAACTATGAGTTTAAACAAGGAAGTTCGTAAACTCTCACAGTAAGAATGGAATTTTGAAGCATGTGTTTCAGCTTGTGTTCATCTATTGGTAAAGAGCCCCGGAGCCTGGATATTTGCTATTCAAATCTCTGATACGGTCTTTCTCCAGGGACTGTTCCATGTAAGGGCAGACAATGTGAACATCTGGAAGTGAGATGAACATCATAGCATGCTGTGGGGACATATCTTTTGGCACCAAATAATTCATATCAGCTCCAGAAGGAACTTTGTTCCGGAGTATTATTTGGAAAGACAGTTTCCAATAACAAATAATAAAAAAAAAAGTCTGTGGAAATACAAATATTAAATTTAAAAACAAGCCACTCCAGATGTATTATATTTAAATTTTGTCACATATGTATCCTAAAGTGGTTAGATTTCAATTTAAGCCATATTATTGTTTTCCTTCCCCATAAACAAAAGTGTTAATTAGAAGGGACTTATTCACAATTATTATGTTTCCAATCAGCACAATATATAAATACCTTATATTTTACTTGTCAATCACATTTAAGTGAAGTTTAACAGAAGCTCACTCATCGTAGCAATTTCTTTTAAAAGAAAATGGATTCTAAACTCTGTGTGTGTTTGTAAATTATTCTTTTATTGCCTCATCTTTTTTCTTTCAAGGTAAATAAAGATAAAAAATGCTCTTTTTCTTTACTTAATGAACAGCTTTTCATTCTTTCACTCACTCCACTAAGGGAAAAGGAGAACAGTGCAGTGGTTGATACAGAAGATTTGGATTTCATATTTAAGTAGTTAGTAAGGAAGAATAAATGACTTATAAAATGGAATACTCAATATGTATGGAAAGTTTTGATTTTATTAAAGTAGTTTTATTCTTTAATTAGGGTGTTGATTCCTAAGTTAAAAATACTATAATAAATATTTAGGTGGATATAAGAAATACATGTTATTTTATTATAATGATTATTTTAATTATAATGGATCAGCTTATTTTACAAATATAAACCACTACCTTTAGATACATTTCTTCTTATAAAAGAATGGCAGATTATACTGAGGCAAAATTTTCAGGAAAATGCATGTACACAGTACATAACTAAACAGGATTTCTTAGGACTGGAAACTATCGGGATATACAAAATTGTAAGGCATTTGCACATATGTTTAGTAAGCTTAAAATAGGGAAATCTAAGTTTATCTACATATTTTAGAACAGAGAAAGAAAGAGGAGGCAAATTGCAACTTCCTTAGTTACTTTCATTTGCATATTTGCTATGTAGGAAATGTGTACACAATGGATGTGGGTAGTTGAGAGTTGTCTTCTCAGTTGATTCTGATCCTCTTTTTCAGGAACAGAGTGTTATGGGTTAAAATTGTGCCCTCCCTCACAAATAAAAGACAAGTTGGAATCCTGTCTCCTGAGTCCTTAGAATGCAACCTTATTTGGAGATAGCATCTTTACAGAATAATCACGTTAAAATGATAATCAAGTTTAAGCATATCACAGACCAACACATTAGTGCAGCTATATCTTAGCTTCCTCTTAAACATTCAACATTCAAATGAAACCCATCAGGATACACACCTTAGTTGGGACCTCACATCCTTTACATAATCAGCATCTGTCTTACTGAGAAATGTAGCAAATATAGCACTCATATAGATTAGTTCAAATGTGAATCAACCTTACCTTAAGTGAGAAGGTGATGAAAAGTGAATGAAAATGATCCAGCCATGCAATGACACAACATACAGTCATGATGTCTTTTGACATAAGAACATGTCCAGTAGGTGTATCAAGTCAAATCGAACAAAACTTATCTTCTCTTCCTAAACATACATATATATGTATTTTTGAGAATATGGAAATGGGAGTTCTTTGGTCAGACATAAAACAAAAGCTCTGTTACATGAAAAACTTAGAGTTTCAGTTCGAATGAACTCAATTTAAGGGAACAAAGATGTGCAGTCAAATGATCATGGGTGCTGCTCACACATGGTTGGAAGATTCAGCTCTACTGAGATAATGTAGAAGCTTTCACTTTCCCTGACAATTGCTCATCTGATTCTTTACATGTCCTGTGAGTCATCCTCCTTGTCATCTTCATGTGACAATGGAGCAGAAGCCCACAGATAGAGATGATTCTAAAGAATTGAGGAAGGGCCTGCTGCTATGGCCTCTCATTAGCCTGCCAGGAGTATGTGTCCATGGGAGCAAATGATGAATGAGTTTCTGAAGGAAGGGGACACTGTGTATTAGTTTCCTGGCCTTGTCACAATAAATATCACAGATTGATTGACTTAAACAGCCAAAAGATATATTAGAGGTCAGAAGTCTGGGATCAGATCTGATAACATCTTGATTTCATCTTGATTTCTGGAATCAAGATGTCCCCAGATTCATAGAAGGCTATGATATAGACTTCTGTCCTTGTTGTTCGAAGCAGTCATCATCTCTCTGTGCCTCTTCACACTGTCTTCCTTCTGTGTGTCTGACTCTATATTCAAACTTTCCCTCTTTATAAGGATACTAATACTGGATTGCAATATACAGAAGATTAAATTACTTAATACTCTTGTAAAGAGTATTCTTTTAAAACCCCACAAGAATATATTAAAATAACTTTTAGATTTTTAGCTTTTTAAATCATCCTTAATTTCTTTCTTGCCATAAAAAGTGCCATTTTTTTAAATTGTGCAGGTCACAAAGCAAATTGTATAAAAACATATCTCTTAAGATCTTGATACATAGAAAGTATTTTTCTAAATGAAGGGTTTCTTTTCTCTTATCCTCGCTTTTTCTTTAAATACTACACCATATTTTCTTTATTTTAAATATGTGAATTTGATCATGTTTGCAAATACTACCAGGTTTTTAAAACATACTCCCTTAACCTAATTATAATGGCAATTTTAATGGCTTATCTGGTTATTAAGGATATGAATTGTGCTTCAGCTTTTCATTATCATTTTCCCGTGACCTAATTTCTGAAGTGTATGCACATTGCAAACTTAAAAAGCACTAATGTTTATGATTAAGTATCTTCCTGCTCCAAGTGGATACACAATTTATGAATAACTGTTTTATTAGTAATTTCATGAGGATAACAACACAGAAACCAAGTCTCATTCCGATTCCCAAACATTCTAGTTCTCTCCAAGGAGATCTTCCCTTTGTGAAGCCACATAAAGGGTAAATTTTATGACTCGTGCTTTATTCATCAAAGAAGATACAAGATTCCAAATACGGTCTCAGAATCCTTAGCCAGTCCTTTTTTGGTTATAAAAGTATTGGGGAAAGAGAAGCAGAGAGGACAGAAATTATTACTAGCCAGAGCTGTGTCTCAAATCTCACAGTCTGTTATCTAAATGATATCTTACAACTCAACTTGTTTCACATATTTTAGGGGTTGGCCAGACTTTTTCTTAGCTCCTCTCTCTTGAGCCTGACCCCAGAGGGTTCATTTGCTCATTGCATGTTACTACCCTGATAATGGGTGTAACTTAAAATTGAAGAAAGCTTTCTCTTCAAGCCTGAGCACAATAAGCAAGTTTGTCAATATCCCCCTTCTTTGAGATTTTACCTATCTGCCCCAGATGGATGCTTTCTGAGGCAGGCTATCTCTCGTGTGAAGATAATGCTTGGTCAGGTTTCATACCTCAGCTTCACTGATTTACAGAGAAAGAAGATGGAAGAGACTCTTAAAGCAATCTCAAGGAGAAACAAAATGAATGTCAGAGAAGTTTTCAGAGTCAAGAATCAACATTTTCTAATCCTGTTCAATTGAAACGTACTGCAATGTTTTCAAGGTAAAGGCAAATAACCTGGTAACATTAAATTGTTCATGTTGTCACATTTTGAAAACAACAGTGAATATCGAATCAGGTTAACTAATTCATCAGAACAGTGCAGAATGCCAGTGTTGTTATAGAGATTTTGATATCACTGAAAGTAAACCTAGGCACTAAGGAAATCCTCCTGAACCTCTCTGGGTTCCTCCAGGCACATTACAAAATGCATTACAGTGACAAGTGTAGGAGTGTCTTTGTGGCCGAGGAATTAAGTGCTATTTCCCCAGTACCCATCTCCATGCCACCAATATCTCATATGCTTTGAATGACAACTCTTTGCATGTCATGAACCAGATTTCCTGAATGGGAAGACTCCTAGGAAAGAGGAAGGAGGGATACATGGAAAGTTGTTCCTAGTGTTTTGTTTAGGAAATTTAGTTCTTTGGCAGCAATGCTCCTCAGAGACATGATATGGTAGCCATCATCTTGACCTGATGGTGGATGATTCAAGTTTCATGGTATTTTGTGAATTTCAACTCTTTCCTTCTCTCCTGGGCCCATGACACCTGTTAAATATATTGCTTAATTTTCCCCTCCAGGTAAGTGATTTGAGCACATTATTTTGGTAACTCAGTTCTGAGTTCCCTTTGTTTGAGCATTTGCTTTTGAGGTTATAGGTGATTTTGGAATTTGTTTTGGGATCTACTATTTGAATGGTTTTCTCTTCTCTCTCTTTGCTCTTTGAACATCTTGCCACTTAGAAAGCTGTGAGTACACTTAAGTTGGCTTTCTTTGATTATACTCATAGGTATCCCAGACTCTTATAACAAGCTGTGTGAGTTTTTCCCATTAACAGTTTGAGGTTCCTAGGATACTCCTTGGTTTCACCCCAAATCAGGCTAGCAAGTAGTAAAACAATCATCAGGCAGATGGGTAAGAGAAAATGTCAAAAAGTCTACTTCCTGTATACATGGGAGAGACCCAGTATGACTGAGGAAGTTGCCAACATGACTACAGACACCAACTATTTTTTTTTTGAGAAATGGTGTCCCCATTTTAAGTTTTTGAATGACTAAATGAATTAAAGAAAATGTTGAAATAAGAGTATTAATCTTTCTGCACTGGTACTTTTCCCTGAACAGTATTTTTATGTCTTAGAAAAGTGAAGGGAAGAATCAACATTGACTTCCTGGAGCATTATCTTGAATCCACATATTGAGCAGCAAGGCATGTAGGTGAAGTGTCCTGATCTGATAATTCTAAGATTGCCATACTCACTGACACAATATTTTTGTTTTCACTCCACCAAACTACCCATGTCCATACCCTATCTAAATGCCTTCCTCCCCTATTCTCTCCACCCTTTCTTGTATTCCTTCTAGTAAACATCATCTCCTTTTTGCCAATTTTTTGATTTTTATTTCAGGTTTTTACTTTCTCTCTTTGTGTGTAATTAGTTTTAAGACATTTATATTCTGGGGCAGGGCATAGTGGCTCGTGCCTGTAAGCTTCAGCCTATGAAGCGACAGGGGCTAGGGATCGTGGTTTGAGTCCCGCCTGGGGCCCGTAGCAAGACCTAGTTCCAAAAATATAGCTGGGCGTGGTGGCGCACACCTGTAATCCCAGCTATCTGGGAAGCTGAGGCTGGGGATTGCTTGAATCTGTGGTAGCCCGGGCAACAAGAGCCAGTGGTTCCACGGGCAAAAGTAAAGACATTTATATTCTGCAGATGAGTGGAACAATCTGAAATTTGTCTTTTATTTTTTGACTGATTTTACTCAATACTATCACCTCAAGATCCATCCACTTTGTCCCAAATGCCACCATTTTAATCTTTCTTCACAGTTGTATAATATTTCATTGAGAATATGCACTACCATTTCTCCATCCCACAAGTAAAACTTAGTCAAAAATGTATTGTTGTGCCTATAAAATCAAATTTTTATGTTTTTTTAATTGAAAGTGTAAAATTATGTCGATTCCATATCCTTTACTATTTCTTTGGAAAACATCAGCTCTATTATATTAACTGGGGAAACTTGGTCTTTCTGGTTTGGATTTCTCTGACTCTCCCTTGCCTCCCATGTCTTATGGTTTTTCTTAGGACTGGGGCATGGCAATGGAGAAGAACACATCACATATCACTGTGGCATTATCTTTAGCCCTGGCTAGAACACCAAGAGGTGATTGTTTTTCTCAGATGTAATTATGTTGGAAACCTCAGAACTAAGAGCATCTCATAGACATCCTGTGAAATAATACTGCCTTAGAAAAAGGCCAATGCCAGAAAGGGAAATAAGAATCAGAAAGTGAGCTTCTGGACACCCCACCTCTTCCCGCCTCCCCAATCCCAACACCATGACAAAACTGAACTCACAGCTGGACTTCTCCATGGTGTGATCCAATATACTCCTTGCCTTTCTGTGAGAAAAAAATGTTTTGGTCTAAGACAGCTGTTTCTACTACTAAACAAAGTCTATACTAATATGATCACCTTGTATTTTACCACTAGTTCCAATCAAATTCCAATAGAATTTTGCTACGGTCAAATTGGTTAACTGCTATTTGAAACTGCTATGTATATGACACACAATACATATAATTCTCATAAATTAAGTTCAATAAATGCTCTTAGTAATATAAAATATATTTTAAAATTATTTGGTTGAGTCTGACCTTTTCACATTTGAGAGTAAGAAACATAGTTTCATGTTTTGGGTTCTTAATTTATTCCTGAGTTTTCCAATGTGCTTCTGTTTTTGGGACATGGTGTTCTTTGCCTTTAGGTAATTACATTTGAAATAATTCATCGGGCTCTTAAGACTAGGACCTTATTCGCTTGATAATTATTTCTGTTGAAGTCACTTTACATTTTTTTCTTCTTTTTATTTGTAAAAAATGAATATCCTATGACTTTTCATGACTGAAAAAAACAAAACACTGAAATAATTTTTAAATATCTTGAATTTGGCAAAATAAAAAAAAGGCTTTTGCCAATTTTTTTTTCTTGAATCTATAAAAGTGTGTGTTTTGATGGAAACTTAATCCATATGTTTTTCATTCATTTAGAATTAGCTCACAAAAATGTTGTTTTGCAAGAACTTGATATCTATTATTTTCAAAAATGTGCTTAAATAATTTCTATCTACAGAATAATAAAGGGAAATCTATCTCACTAAGTATAATTTGGTGCTTTGATTTTTATTTTTGTGGATTCAGATGGAATACTGCCAACAGATTAATAAAAAAAAGTTTAGAATATTTTTTAAAAGTTAAACTATCAAATTGATAGAAAGGATGTTAGAGAGGGAAGCAAATGAATACTGATCATTAAACCAGACAGGGAAAAGTAAAAGGGAGATAGGTTATACGGAGAAAATAGTTCAATGACTCCATCTCAAGGAAATTTCCTAAATAACTGCAGGTTGTAAACCATGAGGTCTAAATAAGTTTTATGTTTTGAAATATAAAACAAAAGTGCCCCCCTTATTATGCAATAGACACAGAGCAAATACTAGAGTTTTGAGTAGTTACTCTGCCAACTAAGAGTAGATCCTTGATCCGCAACTTTGTTCCTCTGTTTCCATCAATAATATTGTGAAACTTAGCTGAGTCACTCTGTGTTTGCGGTGGGGGTGGGGGGAGCTGCATAATGAATATTTCATGTGCCTTCCTAAGACTGAACTACTATGGCACCACAGAAAACAGTTGTGGGGCTCATACTTAGTCTACAAAATCTAAAGTATCTCTAATTTAGAAAAATATAGAAAAGAGTTAATGAAGAAGAAATTAGTCAATGGAACCTTTTGATCCATTTAAATAGTCAATGATTATAAAATTCAGGATGAATAAAATGGAGCTAAAATAAAATCTGTATACTTATTTTAACTGTCATACCTTTCAGAATAAAAAAAAAAAACCTAAGTTTTTCTTAGACTATATTAATAATGTACATATGTTAAATGATGTCTAAAAGGATTGAAACAGAAAATAACTTGCAAATTGTAAAGAAAAATGTTTTATATAATAAAACTATATCATATCAATTGTTAGAAGGGAAGTGAGATAATATTTTATTTTGAGATAATATTTTTCAGTTGTGAAAAACACTGAAAATCAAGATAAGTAAAATAAAAAAGACACTTCTCCAAAGAGGATATACATATGGCAAACAGGCACATGAAAAAATGCTCAGAATCACTAGCAATCAGGGAAATGAAATCAAAACCACAATGAGATATCACCTTACACCAGAAAGAATATCCCACATCAAAAACAAACAGAAAAAAAAAAAAAAACAGTCAACAACAAGTGCTGGCATGAACATAGAGAGAAAGGAACACTCTTACACTGCTGGTGGGAATATAAACTGGTCCAGCCACTATGGAAAGCTGTATGGAGAACCCTCAAACTAATGGAAATGGAACTACCATTTGAGTCAACAATTGGTCTTCTGGGAATCTACCCAAAGGAGACCTCAATACTTACACAAAGAGACACTGTACTCAAATGTTTGTTGCAGCACTATTTATAATTGCAAGTACACAGAAACAACCCAAAATGTCCAAACACAGATTAATGAATGAAAAAGATGTAGTGTGTATATGTATATACATATATATATATAGTGTGTATATGTATATTTATATACATATATATATACACACACAATGGAATATTACTCATCAATTAAAAATGGCAAATTCGAGGAATTTGAGATAACATGGATGGACTTAGAAATCATATTAGTAGAAACAAATCAAAAAGAAAAAGAAATCAAATGGTTGCTCTAATATATGGGATATAGGAAAAACAAATAAAAGGCCAGGAGAAAAAGTCAAAACAAGCTAACAACCAAACTATAGTACACAACTGGGTGTGGGAGGATGAGTGGGAGTGGTCAAGGAGGGGAGGTGATGGGCGAACTCTGGGGAATATATATCTTTAAATAACAAAAGAAAATAAAGGAATCACAAAAAGATTCAAAATACATAAGTAAGCCTGACAAAAGTAAATAAACCTAACACTCTTGTGCACCAAGAAAAGAAAGTTGTAAGCGCTCCTGGGTAGTGTAAGACACCATGCAAAACATTCTTGAATGCAGTGGACAAATACTATGCTTTTGTTGGATACATACATTTGCAGCATACTTTCAATTCAAAATAGCAAGTACTTACAAGAAGTGAAGACAGAGAAAAGTTTTTCATAGTAATTTATTTTGCATAATTAAGTCAAATTAAACTCTGACTTTTAGGTAGTATAGTAGATGTTGATGGTATTTCTCTATGCCTTTCTTTGTTTTGGATTTTTTTTTAACAGAAATGAAAGTCTGATTATGTAACTTAGAATGTAGGTTAACAATAGTTAGTCTAACACTAACAGATCTCCTCTGTGTTTTGAGGCCATCTAAGTATTATGATTCCTTATTTTATTCTGTCACTTCCACAGTGGGTGGCATTTGTCCACTCTTCAAAGATGACTGCCTGCCAACAGGAAGAAGGAAAGAAAAAAAAAGAAGTTATTTTTTGAATACATGACATTTCAGTTCCACACCCAGCCAGTCAGAACTTAATCTTCCAATTATACCTCCAAGCAAGAGACGCCAGTAACTGTAGTGTTAAGTAGGTGAACATGTGTCCTACTTAATACTTCGGGATTTATTAATGAGGAAGAAGAGAATATGCAACTTGTTGGACAGACAGTAAGCCCAATTTTCTACAAAGCCATAGTAATGTGGTGTTTCTAAATGTACAGACAATAGCCCATTAATGTTCAGAATCTATTTTTTATTAACATGGGAGAACATAGTTTTATCCTGTTAGGTCAGAGTATTTTAGCAAATAGTTTTCTGTTAACTGTCTGTTATCACAAGGGCTTTAAGCTTTCATAAAATCTACCCTCTAGAGTGGGCGCACACATGCACAATTTGTTTTTATGAGAAAAAACAATTTAGTCTTTGAAGGGACTGAGGTATGTGATTGATTCCTTCTATCAAGAACATTCATGAATTAAACAGACGATTCGTGTAATTCCTGACACTAATCTACATGAGTAAGAGCAGGACTAGGGAAGGTTCATTTCTTCTCCTAAGCTAATTTGCTTAAATTAAAGGAAAGCAGTGCTCCTTAACATCCACAGCCATCTGATTGAAGTAGGAAGGCTAGCTAATATCATTAGGGAAATAATATTATATTACCAAGATTAGATTTCCTTGCTTACTCTGTTATACTGATAAATTTCCTCTGCACAGGGTGTTAGCTTGTTACCTCATCACCATTATCTATGCATCTGTTCCTTGATGTATGGATCCCTGGTGGTACTTAACAGCTTCTCTGATTTCAGACACTAAATTCAAGAGATTTTTAAAAATATTTTGTTCCTCTGATACTTACTACTCTTAAGTAATAGGAACAATTAAAAATTATCTTGTAGTCTTTTATCCATAATATGATGGTAAAATATGACTACTTAAAATATATTCATATATTAAAAATATATATATTTATAGCCATGTTATGTCTTAAAGAAAAATGTCAAAAGCATCAAGTCCACAAAGAGAGCAGAGAAGAGAAGTCTTTCAAAGCGGCCAAGATCTGCAATTTCTTATTAAAGTTTTGTGAGGTGAAGTTGGCTGAACACAGATATTTTCCAGAGATGAGAAGTTGGCAGATAGGATCACATTGGCAATTTACTAATGAAAAAAATAAACTGGTTCTAGTGATTGGAAACTATGTGATGTGTTCGTGGATTATCTGTTAATGATCCAAGTGGTGTGACTGGAATTTATAAATGACTTTCCCAACTTAAGGGGTAAATGATTTTCATAATTTTCATGTGCTACATAAGAGTAGCTGCTGAGTTTAAAGAGTGTTCTCTAACTTCAAAATATGAACATTAAGAGCATATGGAATTTAGATACTAAAGTAGGCATATCAATGGAAGTTTAATAACTAAACAATTAAACGTTATATAGTTCTACCATTGTTCCTTCCAAGTAGTCTATAAAATTCCAGCAAAAGATTATTGCATTGCTTTTATTCAATGTGCTATATTAGGGTCAAATTAAAACATCTATGAAGTTTGTTAATATGATGGACACAAATGACTTCATAGTCATTTTTTAAAAATTATGAAAAATCATTATCAGTTTTAGAAATTATTTAATAATACAGAAAACAAAATTTTTTAAAAATGGCATATGTTGGAAATCTGATGATAACATCAAGCACATTTTGAAGTGTCTTAGAAATGCTAAAACTCATTCTATTTACTAATAGCAACACAACACACATAACAAATCTTTTATATCTATTATCAATATGCATATTTAAATATAGTGCTATTCTCATGATATATATGTGTGTTACATAGAGATACATATTTATACATGTATCATAGTTATTGTTTTGATATTTTGATTCACATTCATTCTTAGAAATAACTATACCTGTATACATATATATACATATCTGTGTGTATATATATGTATGTCTGTATTTATATATATATATATATATACACACACACACACACATACATTGTTTTGTTATTGGAAAACATTTACAATCAAGTCCTTCTTTTTGCTCAATAGTTACTAGTTCTACAAAGCAAGAGAATTATTCTTAAATAGCATGTCAAGAGTTTAAATAAATTATAGTAAAATGAGATTAACTTTACTAGGATTTTCCTTTCTAGAAAACACAAATCTTTGGGGTCATATAAAAGACTTAACTATTACTCTGAAAACATTTTCATGTGTTAGGGGAAAAAATATAGGCTCATATTCATTATGTGTGCACCTCATTCTAGTTTTTCAGAGATGAGAGGGAAAATGATCCTGGAAATAACAGGTCAGCACTGAGAATCCATAGGTTAAAATGTATCATAATCAAAAAAGATACAAAGTCTTATGATTATGAAATCTGGAAGGTTAGAAGACTCTTCCTCACCTAAACTTTTACCAGTTTACAAAGTAGAAGGAAAACTCTTGACACCCAGGTATTAAAATGATGTGAAATATATATATATATATATAATATATAATACATATACAATATATAATATATATAAATTATTTTTAAAAAATAGAAGGAAAACTCTTGACCTTCTTCCTGGAGACCATTCAAAAGTCTGGAGAGAGATCTAGAAGTTACCACAGTTGGAACGTTTCAGCTTTGTCTCAAAGTCAAACAGATCTGGGAAGGTTAACATTATTTCCATTTCAGAATTAATATTCTCAGAATGCAAGTATCCTAGATACACTGATTTCTTCTGCTGAGAAGAAATATAAGAAACGACAAAATACCTGGAAAAGTTGTGAACAAATCCAGGTCTAAACAATAAAAACAATTAAAGATAAATATTTGTGGGAATAAAATATTGATATACAAGCTCTAAGGGAGCAAAAAAGTCTTGTGACATGAATGAAGAATAATGTGCTATTATAATTTTATTTTTACTAATCAACTATGTTTAGATCATATGCCTCGACTGGGCACTTTGTAAGTTTCCATGAAAAGAATAGAATGGGATTGCCACAGCTTGTACTGGCATCATTGCTATTTCCATGAGTTTGATTCCCAAATATGCAAATTCAAATCTAGTTTTCAAACTAATTTAACAGTGATGGCCCCGTTGTGTTTCTATAGCTGTTTAGTAAAGATATTGTGTTTCTTATATTTAAGTCTAAGTTAACATGAAACCTAAACTCTTAAATCTTTGACTACATTTTTAATAAGCACTCACAGAACTGTAGATGAAGCCAAAAATAATTTGGCAACTTTATTTCTGAGAAGCTATAGAAATATTAGTTTTGATGACAGGATTTAAGTTTTAATTTACCGAGTGGTTTCAGTTCCCAGGCAAAGATACGTGCCTTCCAAAATTTGTATTTAAGATCCTAAGATTATAAAAAGCAAGGCTATGACTGCTTTTGTAATATTAGTCAAAGGAAAAAAAAAGAAAGAGGTCAGTGAATAAAGAAACAACTAACCTAGCTTAGCCTGGGTTATTGAAATGGTATTTCTGTTTGATTTAATTTTGATAAACTTTTTGTTCAATTTCAAATTCTCCTAAACCTTATTGTAAAAAGCAAAAATTGTTATTGACTTCTTGGATGATATACATTTAAAATCCATCAGTAGACAATACATGTGCTTCTAGTCTGCTATGGAATTTATATTCTTGAAAAATATTTATATAAGTTCCTATGAAAATTAGCTTTTATACAAGAATATTTTATCTTTTTTAAACTTTTTTACCCCCATATAGTTTACACCATATAATTGACAAAGTGTCTAATTTTACCCTCATAAGATATATCAGTTTTACAAGTCAATATATAATAATGTCACTTTTGTATGTACTCTAAGTGTTCTAGTAGTAGATTTGACATCAATATTTTAAAAATCTGCAAAATTTTCATTGTTGAGGAATTTTTTTCTTTTCTGTTTTATTATTAATTTTATTTTTAATTGATTGTACCAAGGAATATGTTTACATGATTCTGAGGATCAACTAAGGAAATAAGGCCAGAAAATAGAGTTAAAACAAACAAAAATAC
This sequence comes from Uropsilus gracilis, assembly GCA_004024945.1. Lineage (NCBI taxonomy): Eukaryota > Metazoa > Chordata > Mammalia > Eulipotyphla > Talpidae > Uropsilus > Uropsilus gracilis. Next base: position 162,181 of record PVHY01000744.1, on the reverse strand, counting down.
ATAACGAAGATCAAATGATAGGAGATTATATAAAGGTAATGAGACAGAGATTGGTTAAAAGAATTATAAGTGATCCTGATTTGGAAGTGAAAATAGAGGGAATGAAGAAATGATCCGAAGTAACTCTAAAAATTGCTCTGTATTAAAAACTAAAATTGATATAAATATGCATATCATACCAATAGCAATATAAGTTTATCAGCATATATATTTATCTATTTATTTATTTTGTAGTTGAATCTGGGGAACTTAGTACTGGTCTGACCTTGAGCAAGCTACATGCTATCTCTGACTCTCAGATTTCCAATCTATAAAATATTAATGGAAGGACTCAGTAGGGTGATTGAAGGACTAACATTACATACGCAATGGTTTTGTAATGCTAATTAGTATCAATTCTACTAATTAATCATACTAAATAATAAGTGTAAATTATTATTGATCAATTAATAATACTATTACCATTAAGCTATGATGTACTGAGAAGAGAGTACAGGTACCTGAGTAAAGATAGGGAGGCTAGTTTGTTCAAAGGCCCTGTGGCAGAAGTAGGCTAGAACCCAGTCTGCAGGACAGACTGTGGATCAGGGGGAGGAAACACAGTCTCCTCAAGGAGAATTGAACCCCCTTGAATGTCACCCTGAAATCAAAGAGCAGAGATGAATGATTTTAATAGAGAAGGACTTTGGCTCAAATGACATTTTTAAGGAAACTGCTCTGACTGCAGAATGGAGGAGTATTTAGCAGGTACATAAGAGGAGACTTGGAGGAGAGAGCCACCAAAATAGTGGCCCTGGAAATGGATGAAATGGTTTGATTAAAAAAAAAATCTGGACAATAAAATTTGTAATTACTTGAAGAGAAGGAATTGGAGATGATTCCCAAATTTTTAGAAAATGAAAAAAAAAAATGTAGGATCCCCACAGCTAAGCATGAGTTATCATTGAATTGTCTTCTTATAATCAATAATTAATTTTATTAACATAAATGATTTGAGACACAGAATTTTTTGTTCTTTCCACAAAACCACCCCTGCCCATACCCATACCCCATCTGCTTCCCTTTGAAGCCACTACCCCCTTTTCCCTATTCTTTCAGGTAACTATTATCTTCTTTTACTGAGTTCATTTTATTCTTTCTATTATTTGCATATAAACATGTTTGGGGTATTTATCTTGCACAGATGAGTGAAATGATCCTATATGTATCTTTTGCTTTTTAATTAACAAGTATGAGGTTTCTGATTTCACAGATTTCACTTAATTATGTCACATTGAGATCTATCCATTTTGTGCCAAATGCCTCCATTTTATATTACTTCACAGCTGTGTAATATTCCTTTGACTATATGCTCCACAATTTCTCTTTTTCTCCATGTGTTGAAAAGCACTTAGGTTTGCTTCATGACTGTGCAACTGTGAACTATGCTGTTCTGTTCATAGGTGTAGAAAAACCTTTTCATATTAGATTTTCATATAATTTGGATAAATACAAAGAATTGCTGTGTGATATGAAATTTTCATTTTTATTTTTTTCGGCGATCATATCATTTTCCACAGGGACTGTACCAACTTATATTTCCACCAACAGTGAATGAGAGTTCCTTTTTCTCCAAAACTTCACATTTGTTAATGAATACATTTGTTAATGAATGCATTGGTTCATGAATAAATCTATTTCAAAGAATTGTCTATGTCCTGTGCAAATATAACATAATCTTTCAAAAATAATTCTTTGATAAAAATAAAATTGAAAAAATACAAAAAACATCCCATGGAAACTAATTTTGTTCAAAGGAATAAATTGATATCAGCTAACTCTCATCCAACATTAAATATAAGAACTCTAACTACATTTAAAGGATTTTGGGGAAAAAATTATGTAACTTTGCTAGAAAAGCTCTCTATGTCAACTGAGTAGATAGTACTTTTTCTGTGTCAACTGTTTCCTGAACTTTCTTTAATTCCACTGGACCCACAGACTGAATTTGGACTTGTGTGAAGCATGGACCTGAACTATGCAGAAATACAGTGACCTAAGATATGCACTCAGGAGCTCTAGATAACAACCTGTGACTGGCTGGCTCATTTTACTGGTCTGCAGCCCAATTTCTCCTTCAAACTTCCTCATTCTATCTTCCATCACATCAGGCCGTCTGTGATTACTAAGGATAGTCTACCAGAACACCAGAACATATAAAGAGTATATAAATCCTTAACTTCCTAGTAGTGGTCCTCAGACTTGGGATATGAGTTTGCTGAGTCACTACTGTTATTAATAAACCTGCTTCTTTCCAGCCCAGTTATCACCACTCCCTTAGTGCCAGTCTTAATCTATGAGGTGAATAAAACGTACACATGACAATTCTGACTCAAAAGCTCTAAACCTCTTACAGACTTGGTCTGCAGTCTCTTGTTTTCTGGCCCAAACTAGGAATCAGTTTGTGTGTCTCAACTGCAGATAGAAGAGCCTCAGAAGTCCTGAATGACCACCACTAGGAGAAAAAAACAGTCAGACCTGCATTTCTACCATGATATTACTAAGAATAATCTTGTTATAGCCCTTTCCTATAAATGGTCCATGTGAGTGGCTTCAAAACCTTTGCCCCTCATTTAACTTTTGCCCCCCATTTATTAACTAATAATTCTAGGGCTCTAAATTCTAAATGAGATCCCCTTGGTTCATGGTTGATATGGTGACAGAACAATGAGGACTACAATGATGTAAGAAAAAAATTAATGAACAATAATAAATTTCTCAAAAATGAAAAAAAACACAAATAAAAGACTGAATCGTTCTCATGGAGCTAAAATCAAGATGATGAAGACTTCAGGAGACATAGTGTTCCTTGCTTTTCCCACCTGATAGAAATGGATCATGTTCCTCACCTCTTGACCATATCTTTCACGCTCTGCTTCGACCCTCACAAGTCTTTGATTCTGAATGCCCCACCCCTGTACAAGGGCTCTCATGATTATATTGAACTTCTCAGAAAATCCTCCCCATCATAGTGGTCTTAACCTCATCACCTTTGCAGATTCTTTTTCATCACAGTAACATAACTAATGGGCTTTAAGGATTAGGGTGTGGACTTCTTGGGAGTGGAGGAGGTTTTGTTCTGCCAACAAGATTTTGATTTGTCTAACCACTAAGATTTGCAAAACTGGGACATATTTGTTACTGCAGCACAGGCTGGCCTATCAAAGCTAATATGCACGCAAAAAAAAGCCTTTCTTTAACAAGAGGCTAATGGGAAAACCTCCATTGATATGTAATGACTCAAATATGTCATGCACATTTTCTCTTTTGTCAACAGACTATTGAAAACACACTCCTTTATTTGAGAAATGAAATGAAATTTCCAGCTTAGGACTGTGGCTATGGTCTAAATGGACATTTCTTATCAGGCACAAACTCCCAACATGAGAAAGTGTGCCCTGAGTCACTGCCAACTTTTCTGCTTTTGTTTCATTCTCCCCAGGAGGAATGTGCTTGTGAGGATACATCCTTGGTTCACAGTTTACTCTGATTATCTTGCTTTGACAGCTAATAAAAAACAAAAGCTGTACTTTTCTGCACTAATAATTAAATCAGGTCCAGTTTTTCACATGCTTGAGATGTTCTTCTGAAAGAATTTCAAATTATAATTTTTTTCAAAAAAAATGTTTGATTAGAAAATAAACAAAAGATATAAAGAAACAGCTCAAAAGGAGGAAGGATGGGTAGCAAATAAGCACAGAAATAGAGCAAACGAAGCCATTAGCTGTGCAAATTGAGACAACAGTGAGATAGCTCTTCATACTTATTAACAGTTCAAATGTAAAATAGTGACAACAGCAAATGCTGTTGATATGAAAAAAGCAATGTCAGGCACATAGCCTGTGGGGATGTAACATAGGACACTTAGGAAATTTGTTTGACAATTAAAAGAAAAAAAAATCTAATTCTATACCGCACAGCAAGCGAACACCTTATAAGAGAGAAAAAGTTATTTCAACACAAAATTCATAAAATGATTTTTCAAGAGTAGATTTATTGTAATAACTAGAAACTGGAAACGGTCCTCAATACATGAATATCTGACCAAACTACAGTGCACCCATCCCACGGAAAAGTACTCAGCAAATAAAATGAATAAAGTAGCACAAGCAATTTGCATAGATCTCGAAAAGACATGAGGCTAAGTGAGAAAAACCACTGGAGGTATGGGTAGAGAAAAAGTAAAACCTGTTCAAATGTGTCAATTGTACGGTTAAAGATGGAACTAGACTTTTAATGGCCAGCTTAGCACAGCGCATACAGATACTGACTTCTAATGGTGCAATGTTATAATAAAAAGTTATTTTAGTAAAAAAATAAATAAATAAAAACACAGAAATGGCATCTTATAAGATATCATTATAAAGTAAACTCCAAATGACACCATGATAGCGATAGCTAGTGGACTAAAGCTAACCTGTGTTCAGAAGTGGTGGAAAATGGAAGGAAAGGGAGCTGGTGTAACCATGTAAGTGTCACACAAGAATAGATAGCCTTATGCTGATGGACTAGTCCCTCTCCTGATTACTGTGGGCATTACTTTAGTGTCCACAGGTGATAAAATGACATAGAATAGTATATAAACATTGTGCCCAGGTCAACTTCCTGAATTTGATATTGTACCATATTTAATAAAAATGCAATGGGGAGAGAGTGGGCAGAGGCTAGTAACTGTTGGAAAAATAGAAGAGTCTGCTCTCTGCTATCAATAATGACCACAAACAGTGGTTTTTCTGAGGTGCGATGGGAAACCAGATCTGAAGTGTTTGTTATTATTATTATTACTATTATTATTAAAAGAAAGTCTTCATTAAAAAAAGAAAAGATTGGATGTTTTCATTGATAGGAAGAATAGTAGGGAAACCAAACAAAAGGTCAGAAAAAAAGACAAAACTAGTGAATACGTTGCAGATTGGAGACATGCAGCAGGGGAAGGGGACCAGGGGGGTTAAAATGGGGGTGAGATGACCACAAAGGACTATGGTGATGGTTCACAGATGACATGGTGGTAGGAGGACCTATGGGGATTACACCCAAGAAGAAAAATCAAATATTGTACAGAAATAAGCATTAATTTTTTTAAAAATACAAATGAAAATCTTTATTGCAAGGTGGCAAGGAGTAAGGAATAGGGCTTGATCTTTCTCCCCAAAAGGCTTTTAGGTGTGGTGTCTATTGCAGAGTAGAAGCAGGAGGGATTTGGGGCTAGAAAATTATGGGTGAAAGTGTAAACGATGCTTTTGGAGTCCTTCATACCTCTTTCTGCTTGTTCTGTCATGGCTTGCATGTGAACAGCTCATGAACTGGGGGTGTCCGCATATTGCATGCAATAATTTTCAGCTTTCACATGAAGAGTTCATTATTGGTCAGCTTAGTTTTCCAGTGTGCCTGAGTGTTGTTCTGCTAGCCTAGTCAGAAGTTGGTGTTGTAAACACCAGCTAAACAGGCTAAAACTTGTTTCAGCTGGTCCAATGCCTTCACTGGTTAAGATAACTCAGAAGCAGAAATCAGAAATATCATGAAGTTTTTGGATCTGAGTTTAATATTTTTCAACCTCATGTAATCATTTTAATAAGTCTATTTTTCTCAACTTTGCTCAGAGTTACATGAAGGAGTATCATGTTTGTCTCCTTTGTCAAATCTGAGTAACTGCATTCTGCATGTTAACCCTCTGGTCCATCTCTCGTCTCTGGGTTCTTGGCAGTTGTCATGTACCTGTTTATTCTTCTTCCTCCACATCTTTCCCTTTGTTAGCCTAGTTGTCAAAGTCAAAGCAGGTTAGCTGCTTTTGGAAACAATTACTTTTTTTTTTTTTTTTTTGAGACTATGTCTCTCTATGTTGCCCAGGCTAGTTCTGATCCAGCAGACTCAAGTAATCCCCAGCCTCAGTCTTTCAGGTAGCTGGGGTTACAGGCATGTACCACCGCACCTGGCTGCTTTTTTGAGACCAGGTCTCTCTATGGTACCTGGTCTTGAGCCCGCAAACTCAAGTGATCCTAGGCCTCTTGCCTCCCAGTGTTTGAACTACAGGTGCATGCCACCACACCCTGTTACAATTACAATTCTTTTCAACTTAAAACAATAAAACTGTTCATCCCTGTCATGGTCCAAGAAAAGATTGATGGCCAGGATGGACTGGTCAGCTCCCATTGCCATAATGAGTACCACAGATTCTGTGATGCAAACAACAGAAAACTAGGAAACAACAAATTGATTTTCACAAAGTTCTGCAGTTTTGAAATCCAAGATAACAGGAACTGCTGATTCTGTTTCTGGTGAGGGTTCTATCCATGGATGACAGATGATTGCTTTTTGCTGTGTCTTTACCTGATAAAAGAGATCACTATTCCCCTTTCTCTTTTAATAATATAAAACCTGCCAGTTGACCACAGATTTGAGGCAAACAGCAGGGGAGGAGAAGGGATCAGGGTCAAAACAGGGGAGGGAAGAGCACAAGGATTGTGTTGATGATTCATCGGTGTTATTGTGGTGGGAGAACTATGAGGACTATACCTGAGAGAAGGAATTAAATATTGCCCAAAAAATGACAATGATTTAAGAAAATAAATGAATACATAATCCATTAAAATTAAAATAACAATAATTCACTACATTTTAGCACACACACATACACACATCAATCAATCCTAGAGGATTTGTATGTAGCATAGCTGCACAACCTTAAGTTCTTGATTACTAAGACATACATTTCAAAGAGCTCCATTTTGGAAAATACATTGCCCACTGCATGACACAGTTCTTAGTGGAACAACTTCATAACGAACCGGACTCCCCACCCATGAAGTTCTCCTTTCTTAAAACCCTGGGTAATCTAGATAACAGGTAACCCCACTTTTTGATCCCCAGGTTTTAATTGTCACTCATGTTTTAAACATGCCAGTGATTAATAAATCCACAAGATCTAGGCATTCTACTCAGGGATTCCCAATAAAGGCAGATGCTATACCCTCCCTTTGTCTCCCTTTAGTGCCTTCTCTCTGTGGGCCTCAGATAGACATGTGTTCTTTTGGGATCTGTGAATAATACATCTTGCTCTTCAAAGTTCCCTGATGGTTTTGTTTGTTTGCAGTGTTTGGTGTGTCCTGCAATCATAATAAGAACCACAGGGCATGGATAGCTACAGAAGTGATTCCAGTCAGTGAGAACATTTTCTGTGGGGGGCTCACTACAAGTTCACAAGTAGGTCCTAGTACTTTCCTAGCTGATGGTATCATAGTCAGTAAGCTGAGGCCAGCAGAAAAAAACCTCATCCTATAACTGTATTGAACCTGAATTATCTCTTAAATATTTTGTCTTCATCTATGAACATGTGGAGACAGGAAGCTAACATATGAATTGGGGACACGGGCACAATTTATATAAACATTCTACCTCTGCCTCCCTCCAAATTTCATGTCCTTTCCACATGAAAAATACATTCATTCCACCCTAATAGTTCCAGAAGCCTTAACTCAGCCCAACATCACCTCTAAAATTTAAAGTCCAATATATTAAATAGGGAGAAATTAAAAATAAATTGAAGAGAATGATTAAGAGCAAGGATGTTGAGGTAGCAATCAAAAGTCACCCCACGAAACAAAAACTCAAAATGTGATGGTTTCACTCATGAATTTTAACAAGCCTTCAAAATTGAAGGCAAAATTGAATACCCATCTTTCTCAATCTCTTCCAAAAATTAAAAAAGGAATGTTTTTAAATATATATTATGAGAACAACATTATGCTGATACTGAAAGCAAACAGACATCACACACACACAAAAAAACTATAGATAAATATCCCTCATGAACAAAGATACAAAAATCTCCAAGAATGTCTTAGAAAATAAAATTCAGTTACACTTGAATTTCTCAGAATTTATTGATTTCTCTCCTCATTTGTCACTGTCACCATATGCTGTATTGTTTCTTTTTTTATTTCTGATATTTTAGGATGCTTGGTCTCATCCTTAATTTTCCCTTTGAAATTATAGCATCCCCCAGCTTTTCTTATGTTTTTCTTACTTGTTCTTTCCTTACCGGACTCTCCCATCACTAGAACATCTGTTCCCAACTATGCCCTTCCTTCCACACAACTCTTTGATAAAAAGGTATCAGTCCCTTCTGCTTCTACTGGAGTTTGTTGCCAAGCAGACACTTTGGTTTGTCTATAAGAGATAGGGTTTCATTCTAGGTCAATCATGAAGAAGTTACTGCTTTTTTTCTTGCTCTAAAAATGTTTTTCTCTGTTTACATATATTTGCCTATGTTTAAAAGCAAAAATACACTTTGTGACTTTTGATTTTAATTTAAGCACAAATATCATTTATAACCACAGTTCAATTATTGTGTCAAAATTGTGATGATATGTAAAAATGCATTTTAAGACTTCAATATAGTTTGAGACATTAACAACTTAAGTCACACATCCTTTATGCATTCTTGAGTACTATCTAACAGTACATACTATCTGCTTTGAGTTTAGAATGTCAGTGCAAGTTGTTCAGAAAGTGCTTCTACAATTATTAACATGTCATCAACAATGACTTGATTTAAGCAAACTGGAACCTTTAAATCTTAGGTCTCTGATTTCCCTCCCAAAATATTAGTATTAAATTAGCACATTATATTAAGTAAAATCATGATCTCAGGATTCTAAAAAATATATATTTATGTATACACAGACTTAAATTTAAAATGCAATTATTTTGTAACTTATTTTTGAAGTTTATTTTATTGATTTTCACTCTATATTTTATCAAGTATATGTATATGTAAACTGCACATCATTAAAATTTTCAAAAACTGATCTGATTATAATAATCACTGATTTGAATAGGCAACACCAACCCAAAGATAACTTGGAACATTCTACACCAAAGAGGGAAGTGGGTTTAATAGAAAATATGCTGATACAAAGTTAGGGAATTATTTAATTGATTATGCTTACAAAGCTTATATTATTTGGAAAACCTAGGTAACTGTGGCTGGTTTTTCCAAGTTTTATATGCTGAAATAATATACATCTAAATTAATTGATGCTAGCTACATTTTGGTTAGCTTACACAGACTACTAAATCTCTCAGACTAATGGACTCTTTTTCTCATTTATTAATTATTTCTAACATTAATCAGAGACAATTATATCTTCTGACAATAAATCATGATATTTTTCTTAATTATAGTAATTAGAAAGTCATCTCTGACATATTTGCCTTTGCAAAAGTGATGCCACTAGAGCACAATACTTAATACAGCAAGAACTTCTAGACTTTATGGCATACAAATGAACTGAAAGTTTCTATTTTTTACATTGGACTGTATTATGGAGATAAAGAATTCAACCTTGCCATCTCATATACTTCTCTCAACAATCCTGTGAGGCCAAAATAGCATGTAACATTTTTATTCTCTACATAAGGAAAGAGTTTCACAGTAGCTCAGTGATTTATCCAAATTCAAACAGTTCAATTTCAGCGGGTTGGGAAGAAGGGAAAATAGCAAGACTGTCTTTTCTGAGATTCATACTCTGCCCTATCTGTCTTTAGTTTGGCTGCATTTTATAGGAAGCCCTGTGTTTTTCTAGAAGCCTATAGTCTAGCTTCTTGGTGGTATCTGCAATGAGAGAATGGAACCAATAATTGGAATGTTAGAGAAAGGACAAATCAGGGTATTTCCCCTTGCAGCTTCCTTTGCTGTCTCTGTTGTTGTTCTCTCTGTGGCTCCAGATCCTGACCATAGCCCATCCATGTGATTTCAGCAGCTGTGAAACAATCATGATTTCTGGACTCTGGTAACACCACCTGCTCTCATTGGCCTTCCAGTTCCAGGGTGATAACAACTTCCTGCTGTTGCTAATTTCTAGCTGACCTCATCTCAGCTCTTCAAACCAATTCCTTTATCAAATAAATTAGTGTGGTTGGAGTTTTTGTCCTGAATTCTAGTTGCTTTTTGAGAGAGACAACAATGATTCCTTCTGTCAAATTATTACCTCCAATCTAACTTTTTCTTCACAAGAAGATAATCCTCCATGGATATCTTAAAACTAGAAGTATCTATATTTTGTTGTTCATTTTGTATTATTGTAAGTGCACACTTCCTACACTTGAGTTCCAAAAGTGTTTTCCATTGCATCTCATTGATGACAATAAGCCATTGCTGTGATAAACAAAATGGTAGTGTAGTGATTAAGATGGATGGTTTCACACATCCTTGTACTGTTTAACACAGGAGATCTGGTCTGAGAAATGTGTTGCTATGATATTTATCATTGTGCAAACATTGTAAAGTATGAAACACAGACTCAGATGACATTGCCTACTACATATCTAGGCTCTTCTGTATCTTCTGAGGCCTCACCATCTTGTATGCTTTCTGTCATTGGTCAACACCATGAAGCAACATATGACCATAGAATCCTTGCTTTGCCTTTCAAACTGTATGATCTTGAACTACTTTGTCCATCAGTCTTGATTCAATCAAGACTATAACTTCAGAGGACTTGGGATTTTTGTGAGGAATGAATGAGTTAATAATTGAGAAAGATACAGCATGTTGTCAGATTCATAGGCACTAATAAAAAGTGACCATTTCGAAAGTTTTATTTGTGAATTCATATTAAAGATTATTATGATTGACATAATGGGTTTAAAACTAATTACTTGGGGTTGTGCAAATTTCTAATCATTTATACATAAAATTTGCAGTATCTACATAAATAGTATGTATACATAGCTGTATATCATGTATCCACATATGTATTCCATTATATAATGCAATTTAGATATCCTTTTCTCAGATGTTTAGATTTTAAACTTTAGAAACTTTCACCAAAAAAATATTAGTTTAGAATTTTAATCCCTAATAAAACATTTTAATCCCTAATAAAACATTTCTGTTTTATTAATAGGATTAACATTTAAAAAGTTAATAGAATTAACTTCAAAATATTTTCAAAGAAGCATTTGAGAAATGTAAAGTATATTCATAAAGAATATGAAATGAATTCTAGTGAGAGATTTGTATTACCTTGCATCTACTATAAGAGAATAGTAAGGTCTTCTGATATGCGGAAAACTCCTTGGGAAATGTAATATAAATTAAGCAATTTTCTCTTTATACTAGTAGTTTTAGAATTGAGGTAAATTCATGAAAACAATCTTAATCTGATGATCTCTGAACTCTTAGTTTATTAATCTCTTTTCATATTATGTCCTCAGGGGTCACACCACAATCATCTAAGAAGATTCTTTAAAAGAAAAGTGAAGCATATCTCCCGATATCTTTTTCTAGGGATGGGGTAAAGAAAAATACCATCGCAAAAGGCACATAAAGTACAACTTTCTTGTCTTAAAAGACAAAGGAAGTAAAATTCTTGGAGACAAGGATCTGTACAACTATGAAAATATGTAGTAATTTCAAGAATTATCACAAAAAGCAAATTTCTAGTTCTGAATGACACTCAGCAGCCAGTTGGGACCCTAATTAAGGAAAGGTTCATTTATTTCAGACTGCGACTTCTATATTGTAGAAGGATAATTCTCTAATTTATTCCAAGTATACATTATTCTAAAATCAGATTTCAAAATTTAACTAAAATGGAACTTGAGAAACCATTATGTAAATATCACTTCTTGTTTCAATTCCTTCAAAATCCCTAGGCTCTATATAACTAAAGGCTACATATATGGAATAAGGTTTTGAATATATATAGAACACAAACATTCGCTGTAACAATAGCCATCCTTGATTAGTCTTTTTTTGAATGTACCCACTGCATTTATGCAGAGCTATATGGGGGCTCTGTAAACTATCCAGCAAACGCCACGGCTAGGAGTCTTTGTGTGGAATTCAAGATGTTAATATTTCCTTTCTAACCAAATTAACTCCACATGTTTTCTGCTGCAACTAATCTCTTTCCTGTGGAATTAGGCATGGTCTGACTCATTCTTTATTTTTTGAACATGACAATTTACTCCAGAGTAGCCCAGATCACACATAGCCTCAGGCTCACAGACATTGCTAAGTACCAGCATGCTTGTGGATCTTTGCAGCATAGGTGTGGAATTATGGGAGAAAACCCTAATGCCACTAGTATCTGGCTGAGGAGACTTATTTAGTCATCTCATGAATGGCAAGCTCTAGGTAGTATGTGTGGTAAATAATTTCTTAGATGTCTACAGAACTTTCAGATGGATAAGATGTCTAAATATATCTGAAAGTGATAGCAATATGATTTATACAGCTGACATGTATATATATATATATATATAATTGATACTGTCCAGAATGTCAGACTTTAGCCAATTTTCTAGCATAACAAAGATAAAACGGATGTTATAACTCCATTTTGAACATTAGAAGACACAATCGCACAGTTAGTGAGTAATAGATCAGAGACTCAAGCTATTTTCTCAAGGCTCTAAAACTTTGAAATGTGGTAGCTCCATCATTTGTTCCTCCAAGTGATAGTCACAGAAGCAGTGTAGAAACTATTATGACCATTTAGAACTTAGAGCTAAGCCAGAAGGGCAAGCCATCAAAGCTTAGAGGCAAACTCTGAGCCACAATCTGCCTCCTAAGAAGCACAGGATAGATGAATTAAGCTTTAAGATGCTTTCATTCTATTTACAACCACCAAGCAACAGTAATGCCCTAAGCACCCAAAAACAGACAATTATATTAAGAAGAGGTGGTACAGAGATATGATGGAGTTCCCAGCTCCAAAGAGAAAAGATGAATGAGACCTGTTGCAACATGGATAAAGCTGGAGATAAAGCTGCAACATGAACAGACCTCACTCAATTATATGTGAAGTGGGATGAATGAAACACTGCTATTACTTATATGAGTAATCTAAAAAACAAAGTAAAGAGTCGCTAAGCAAAATAAGTTGGGAGAAAGACAACAACTGATTGTAATGTGGTATACAACTGTTGTGTGAATGGCAGATGGAGAAATAAAACAAAGACACTGGCAAAACTAAATCAAGACAAACCCTACTAATATAATTGCAGAACTGAGTCTACTAGAAGGGGAGTGGGCTAGAGGGCAATGAAGGGTGGAGGTGACTTGGGGTAAAAGACTATGGATGTGGTATGGTAAACATATCTGAGAAGGTGTGATTCCCCTAAATCATGTACAGTGCCATAAACCACCACAGTTTCAATAAAATAAGTAAATAAGTCAACTAAAAGAAATATTTTAAAAAATGTTTCAAATTAACTCCACAGCTAACCTGTTCTTCACAGGATGTTCCATTGGAAAAAAATTTATCTGGTCATAGTATTGCTGATCACATGAAGTTATCAATTATGTTGACCTCAAGTGTTTTCAATAGTCAGTTGGGAAACAGAGAAAAAAACATTCTATGTTCTTTATTATTTCTATCAGGAAGCAATTATTGAAAGAACTCTGTGGAAGTGCTGGATTAGCAAAAAGTTTAAAACAATAATGACTAATAGTCTAATAAAGCTACAAATACATAAGATGCCAGGAGGAAAAAAAAATAGAGTGCAAATTGGGAAAACTAATACTTGAATTTGAAGAGAGAATAGGATTTTGCTAAGCAATGAGGGAAAAGAGCTGCCTGAGTCATGGAAGGAAGTTCACATGATAGCTTCGTGGGGTGCCAATGTTCTCAGCACAGTTAATGCAGGGCCAACGTTGGACTCAAGGCAGAAAAAGCAGAGCAGGTTAGCAAGGACCCGGAGTCAAGGAACCTGTATGTCCTTCTATGCTTTCCTATTTTCTTGTGGATTTTTGAAGGAAAATAATACAACAGTATTTACATTTCAAAAAATCAATATGGCAACCAGTGAGGCAGTAGGGGATTGATGATTGGATAGAAAAGAACCCAATAGTAGTATGTATTCTCATGCTTGTCACAGTAGAGTTCACAGTAGCTAAGATATGGAAATGATGCAATGCACATCTACAGTGGATAGATTAAAAAAATCAGGTAACAAGTATTTCTATTGGAATATTATTCAACCATGATAAAGAAACTTACCCTGCCATCTGCAGCAACATGGAGAGACCTCAATTCCATGTGAAATGGGATAAATCAGACAATGCTATTACTTAATCTAAAAGACAAGGTAGAGAGTGCAGTGAAGGTTATCTAAGGGTGGAGTGTGAGGCCATGAGAATGGTGTTTAAGGTTAGACATAGATAGTAAGATCTAATTTGCAGTATATTGAATTTTAAACAATAATATTCTACTGAAACTAAGTTACACGGGCAAGCACAATATACCTGAATCAAAATAATGTGCAGGGCACCTTGAATTTACACAATGTTACATGTAAAAAGTATCAGAGGAGGCTAGTAATTACAATGAACAAGACAAGAAAGGAGGCTAGTAATTACAATGAACAAGACAAATGAAGCTGAAGATCAAAACTGAGATTGTCACACTTGGATGTGGATGTTACTGGCTATTGTGCAACATTCAACACAAAGTAAAGTTTCTTATTAGTTGCAATGCCCAAGAATAACTTGGCCTGTACTGAAAACAAAAATATTGTGAAGTAGAATAAAATGTAAGAAGAGTCAAAGGCTAGTAAATAACAATTACTATAATTATATGTATACTTTGCCAAAATATGTTATACTGTCTTGATGGCACTAAGCATATGGTCTCCACTGTGCTAACTAGAATGCCGTATAGTGGAACTATGCATTGTTAAGATTTGAATTCAGTAAGAAATATCTCCTTATCTAAAAATACACATTTGTATCACTTTTTTTGTTGACCCTTTTAGGTACTTCTTGATTTATTTGACTTGGAGGAAGCAAATAGGTATTCAGCATATCATTGCTTTTAAAAATTTTACTATATCTAAATTTACCAAAATGGACTGATTTTTCTCAAAAACATGTGCATTCATTTTCACTTAAAATGTACTTTTTTACAATTTATGCTTGAACCATCATCTAGTCTCTCTGTCTCTGTCTCTCTGTCTCTCCCTCTCTTTCCTTTTCTTCCTCTCTCACTATTTCCCTCCCTTCTTCCCTCACCCCCCACCTCCTTCTCCTTTTCCCTCTTCCTTTCCATCAGGACTAAGGTTGACATTTGCCTGTCTTTCTGTTCATGGATCTCCTAAACATGTACCTTAAGCATAAATACAGAATCTGCCTAAATTCATTAATATATCTAAACACTATTTGAGATGAAGCCATTAGCAACACCCTTCAAAGAAAATCTATTGTAAATTTCCTTTTAAGAGACATCTATGAGCACCCATAATTCTATTCTAGACAAAATAGCCAGGTGTAATAAATAATGCAAAAGTTCAAAGGGAAATGCCATTTCAGCAGAAATTCAACAAAGAATAATGTATAAACAAGAAAGATGCCAGGGAAATACAATACAAGAAATGGCTTTACGTATCTTAAAGGAGCAGTCATTTGTCTTAGAAAATAGTACAGCATTCTGGTTCTCTATTTTATGCACAAGGTGAGGTGTCTAGGAATATGACTTTGGACAAACTTAATGGAGCTACAGAGAGTGAAACGAGGGAAAAAGAGGTCATTTCTTAATACTACAAGGCAACTGTGATTTCCCTAGAGAGTACACTTGAAAAAAATTCTAATACAAAGATGCTGCAGTGTGTAATTAATATCCTATGAAATTTCCCATACTCTAAAATATGAGAACTTTTGTATACTTTTGATAGGACATGATTAAAGTGAGTTTATTATACCTTTTAAAAGATATTTAGACTATATTTTCTTACCCAGCTAATTTTTCTCCACTTACATTACAATCATATCTCTTAATCAGTTTTATCCATTTCTCTCTCTTTGATTGGGCTTAATATTTAACATACTGATCAAGCCCCCTCTAAAAATTGTTCATAGTTATCTATTCTCAAGCCCTGTACCAACTTTTTAAATTTTTCATAAATGTCCTTCAGTTTATTTCCATCCATCCACTAATGAAATTCACAGACTTTGAAAAGATGGTTAGTATTAAAAGAACCCTAACCCTTTCTATTCATATGTCAAAAATTATACATTTCTCTTGTGCTAACTATCCTCTCACTTGGCAAGGCTTAAATGATTTGATCTTCATTTCCTGTCATAGGCGGACCTCAGATGGCATAACCAGATTTTAGGTTCTCCTCTTATTGTAGCTTGTTTAGTTTCATCGGGTTATATCAATTTAATAGCTCTGAAGTCAAAGTAATGGATGGGTTTACTGAAAACACAACTCTTTCTCTCATTCAACCAGCCAAAATATACTTCATGATCATAAACATGTAACTCCAGACCTCAGCCTGCTTCTGAGAAGTAAGATGAATGTGTCTCGGGAGCAGGATGCTCTGAGATATGGTAATTTGCCTTGTCCAACTCTGGCCAAATGGCCCCTCGTGGCGGAGCTCCAGCTGCAGATACACTGCATGACTTCATTTATCTCCCAGGGGCTTGTCTCTCAATGGCTGTGTGCCTACTAGAGCGAAAAGAAATTGTGCATTTTACCTTCCCCCAAAATTTATAACCATGTACACTTTTGAACTTGTATTTTCATCCCCTGGTTATCAAAATCATTAACAGCATTTAGATGATTCTTTATTATTAAAGCCTGTGCTTAATTTATTTTTATAATGCATCTATAACATAATGTTCCATATTACACAAGCTACCAATATTTAAACCTTTGTTTGAAATTCTTAACAAAAAAGCAGATATTTTTTATGTAATTGTCATTAAAGGGTACAGTTAAAACTATAGGGGCTTATGCTTATTTTCAGTTCTTTGAAAAAGAACCTATTGTGGGTAACTCATGTTACTTTTCAGATGTTCTTGAGGAGGATAAGAAGAAATTTTTAGACCAAATGACATTATGCAATATAACTTACTTTCATTTTTTTATGGAAAAGATTTGTAATTTCTGACTTAAGCTCAATCATATAATATACTTGAGTTTATATGCATTCTCAGTTATTTCTTGAATTGGGTTCAGTCTCCAGATAAAAGTTAAAAGTAATACTTTTATACAAGGACATCTAGAAATGCTTAAAATGGTCTGAAATTTCCAAATCTGTTTCTAAGTCAGGCCACAGAGAGATATGAAGTAATTATAACAGTGTTCATCATTCATACATTTGACATTGAATCACAAACTAATCAGCTCTCTGGCTGAGTTGTCCTATAATTAAGGGCTCAAATGTTATGCAATAAACTGATTCTAAACCAGTTGGAGCCTTTAGGAACATTTTCCCATCCAAAATCTATTTAATGTGTCATTTGTCCCTCATTAAACTGGATAGATTTTCTGAGCAAATTCTCTGGCTGGAGAGAACCACTCAACATATTCACACCACAGTGTCAGTGATTAGAAAGACTAATGAGATAACAATTGAATGAAAAGACTTGAATTCTCAGAAATTAAAGAAGAGTATTTTAGAATTGAACTTAGCATGAGTCCTTACACCCTGAAATTTCTATACCCTAACTAGACAATCATAAATCAGAATATCTTTCTCAAACACGTGACAAAGAATAGGGTTTTGCTGTAGCACGTATTTCCTCTCATTTTCCTGGAAAAAAAAAAAGTGTATTCTAGTCGAGGACCAGTTTGTTTCCTTTGACTATATTTTCTAAACTTAGAGATATTTCAAATATGAAATATCCCCTAAAGGAGTAAAAGTATCCTCAGTTTGCAAGGTCATGCATTTGAAGATATAAATCAATAGACAGCACTTGATCACACCGTTTGTTCCGCGGGATGTAGAAAATTGCACTCCAGCACATAATTATCTACATTTCCAAGAGGAAAGGAAAAAAAAAATAGAAAATGGGAAGGCAAAGAACAGTCTGGGTTCTGTGATCACTGTGGGATGTGATATCAACTGGAACATGGTGACCAAAGTCCTCTTGTGCTGGGTTCCAGGATACCCAATAGGGAGAACATTTGGTTCAGAGTGATCTTCTTAGAAAGGGAAATGAAATTATGAACTGTCTTTGCCTATAACTGACTGCAGACTCCATGCACATCATAAACATTCACTGAGAAAGCTTTCAGATGAAATTCCTAAGAATAGCGAAATAAGCGATATTTTTGTAATGATAAAAAGCAACCTGCTAATTTCCCATTCATTTGTCTTAACTTTAGAGAGGAATAACTTGAAGATACTAAGCCCAACTGTGGTGAAGACTCTGCACAGTAGAAATTAAAGGATAAATTTTCAATTATGGTAACCAGCCTTCCATAATGATACCTTCTGGGGAGATACAGCCTTTGAGGTCTCCTAGTAGAAATGACGAGCCTGAGAAAAATTGTTTTATTTTTAATGTAATATAACAGTATTTTTGCTACATGATATTATGTGCACTATATATTTTGTTGATTCAAAGTATTTAAAATAGAATGTACTACTTCCATAGATAAATTTTATATCTAATAGAAGGTATATATTTTATATATTTATATTATACAACCAGAATTTCATTTCTCACAAATGTTTCTGCTTTGTGTCCTTTGAAATTCTTGATTTCCTGCCCCCCCTACCCTCTCTCATCTGACTCCAAATCTTTGATAAATAAACATGATTAATCTAGTGAATTCACACGGATATTTATCATGCCTTTTTGAGAGTCACCAGACCAAAAGATCTCATCACCATGAATAGCCAAGCTGCTACCCAAAGCCAAGAGAACTGACACTGAGTCACATGTGCTCTTGTTGCCTGATGAAGGATGGAACTGGAAGTCCTCCTGGATCCAGAGAAAGCTTGCAGACAGAAGGGCTGTCCCAGGAGTTGGCTCTGGAGATGCACATATTATCACTTGCACCTCATCTCTGCCACTTCCTTAGCAAAGAAACTTGGAGAAATTCTTTCACTCCCCAAAGTCTCAATTCCCTCATCTCTAAATGAGTATAATTCTTTTAGGGCTTACAGTGCATGCTCAATTAAATGCTTCCTTAAAAGAAGCTCCAAATATCTGGAAACTATGTCTCTGAATGAAAGTATTTCCTATTCTTCTATTGTCATTGAAAAGCGAACACGAATAAAAGTACTTAGCTGTCTGAAATGTATAAATGGCAAACGCAACTCTGTCCTCATGGAGAAAAGAACTAATATAGATATAGATCCATAAACAACTGCATATGGTCCTCATTAACT
Source organism: Uropsilus gracilis (assembly GCA_004024945.1). Taxonomy (NCBI): domain Eukaryota; kingdom Metazoa; phylum Chordata; class Mammalia; order Eulipotyphla; family Talpidae; genus Uropsilus; species Uropsilus gracilis. Next base: position 143,011 of record PVHY01000744.1, on the reverse strand, counting down.
ATTCTATTAACTTCTCTAAGGTATTTTAAACATGGAGATAGATTTTGATTTATTTTGTAGTTGGGAAATAGAAATGGTAATTTTATATCCTAATTTGAACTGCTAGGTGGTGCTCAAAATGAACATTATTTCTGGGTATGTCTGTGAAGGTGTTTGAATAGATGAACTCCTATTTTAACAGTCAACTCTCATATCATAGACCAGCAAGCAAAGAATACTATTTTTAAACTTACTTTATTGTCTAAAATAGTCAATCCTAGACTTGTGGCCACATAGCAGGAGTGTTAAGTCAAAATATTTCATAGTTTAAATAGACATACAGAAAGTTATATATGTCACATTATGGCGTTGGGTTATAATATACAAATGATAGATGTTACGTAAGTTTAAATTGTTCTTGAGTCCTACTCGAATTTCACAGAGGAAAGAAAAGTTACATTGAGACAAATAAAATCTGAACTTTAAGTATATTCTCAGATCAAGAGAAAGTAATTCTTACTAAACTCTAAGAAAAATGACTACCAATAACATGAATTTCTGAGAGCTATTGTTTTAATGACATATCAATTTTGAACAAAATATATTTTCACTAGAAAGTAAACAATAGATAAATTATAACTGCTAGAAGATTCTCACTTTCTTTCTCTGCTTCCAATTTTTACTACTTACACTAGCATGTACACTGTCATACTAACCTTTTATTTTCGCCATTTTTCTCAAGGGACATTTTAATCTTCAATCTGAATAATTCTCCCTTTTGATGCTTGAATTTTACCATATGCTAGATTGGTGAATATACTTGGTGATGTTTACTTGAGGGGATCCTTAGTGAATTAAACTTCTTTAAATTATTTCACATTATTGACTGTAAGTTAAATTGGAAAAGCACATAGTTTCTTCAACCAAACAACCTGGGTTCATCCTATATTATATCAGTAACTATGCTTGAAAGTTGAACAAATTAAAGAATTAACCTTGCCTAATTTCCTTCACTTGTAAAATAGAGGCAATGATAGTGCAGCATCTAGTGAAATTTCTGTGAAACTGATGTGATTCTACCTATAAAGTGCTAGTGAAAGACGTAACTCAGAGGAGGTCCAGGGATACTAGCTGCTAGTTTTAGTAAGCTGCAAAATATTCACTTGCTGACTTCATGCTCTAATGGCGACTTAAATATGAGATATTCTGAGGCTATACTACCTTCTCAAGTAATTCTTGCATTGTCCTTTGGTCATTTTGCACAATGATCCATTTCCTTTTGGTTTTAATATAACTAGAGAATTTTTTCCTTCCTTGTAGGCCTCTGACTTTTTTGGACAGAAGTCTGAAGATTATCTTAGAAATTGAATAATTATCAGGATATGTAAAACATCAACCAAGTTCTATTTATATTTTCTCAAACACTGTGCTTTCAATTGACCCAAAAGATAAATTCCTCTCTGCTGTAAAAGAACATTTCTTCCATTATATTTTTCAGTGACATTTTCCCCATGACATACTCTTTGTAACGACAGGTCACTATCTTTCACTAAGATTTTCTTTTTCAACACAATTGCTTACTACTTCCAATCTAGTTTTCTTTTTAATTTTTATTCACTGTTATTATTTCACATTTGTTTCTATAGTATTGATTTAATATCTCCTTTTTTTTTCAGTTTTATGGATTTGTAAATGTCAAGAAATGAATATTTATGGTTCACCAGAGAAAGAACATATTTTTCACACAAAGATGAACATTTACACTGTGATGCTTTGCTATAAGTATTCATCATTTAAAAAGCAAAATTTTAATGAGAATGTGTGTGTGTGTGTGTGTGTGTGTTTGAGGTTGAAGGTAATTTGAAAAGTAGGAAGTTAGATAAAGTGTAAGAAAGACTTCTTGAGAATATAAACATTTTTATACCACAGAATAATTGCTGAAAAAATGAATTGTCATCAAGGTTTTCCATTTCCAGCCCACTATTCAGACAATAATGGGCTGTACATGAGGTTTATCCTTGAAGAGGGAAAATAAACTGACATAGAACATCTAATGGGAATTAGCAAAGAAAGAGCCTTAAAGTTCACTTTAATCCCAATTATACAAACATTTTAAGTTAAATTAGATGGGGAAAGTGTTCGTTAATTTATAACTAATTTTTAAAGACCAAGTGTGAATAACTTCAAATTAAGAAGATAGCTATTATGTCTGGGGTAATTCACTATAAAAGCTCAAATTTACACCAAACTTGCCAATTTGTTTTGGTTTATAAATTAGGATAGAAAATGTTTTGACAATAAAGATAATTTGTGAAAATATTGACTAATAAAATATTTAGATAATAGCATATTACAGTTTTAAGGCCTATTTTAAAAATATTTAATTTGTAATGCTGGTACAACATAAAACAACAAGGAAAACATAAATTTCATTGATTTTCTAGTCCCATTTGTGTAATGGAAAGATAATTGCTTGAGTTACTTTTAACCAAAGTTTAATAGGTGAAATTCTCCTTTAATCCATTAATCACAGAAGTGATGAAAGTATCAATTTTAAGAACACATTTAAGAAACGGCTGTATTCATTCTAAATGGAACTTAGTTTTTTTTTTTTTTTTTTTTTGTAGGAAGATTTATAATGTTAGGGGTTATAAATAAGTTGCCCAAAATAGCAAATGAACATCACCAAATTTGTATTCATACTCCATCTCATCTACAGAAAATTACTCTAAAAAGAGAGGGGGAAATTAAGCTTCCTCTGTAAATAGCAGAAAAGGAAACATGCCACAAATCAAAATTTAAAAAAAAAGTTTCTGAAACCTGTTGAATGTTATTTTTATGAGGAATTGTTTAGTTAGTTCATAGTAGCCAACCTTGCTAATGTCTTACGAGATGCTCACTCTTCATTTCTTGCTTAAGTTCACTCCCAGAATTTTACTGTTCTATGAGATGCAGCAGAGTCAATATAAAATACTTAGCTTTGCAGATCAAAGTCAATACAGACTCAGAATAGAATAGTTTAATGGGAAGTCACTGGTTGTGTTTCCTAAGCTGGTGAGAAAGAGAGTCAGTGAAGTTATACTCCACCCATGTTCTTCCCTATAGAGTCACCTTAGATGGAGGTAGAGAAGCTCCAAGTTCAAACCACATCTGTGTAAGGCTGATGAGATCATTGGAAGGACAGAGGTAACTGAGCACAAAATGTGTTCCATCTCCAGGCTTTTGCTTTCTCTAAAAAGATGCTATTTCTAGTTCTGTTCCTGTTTCTCAAGTTGCCAAAACCACATCAAAGGCAGTCTTCACAGAAAAAAAAAATTGTAATAATTTGTTTAGAACAATTTTCTCCTTTATGTTTTATCAATAGTACTTACATACACTCTGAAGTAGTCTTTCCATACTTTTCAGAATTCATTCTTTCAATATTAACATTTTTCATATATTATATTGTAATAATCCCAGAGGGATAAATGCAACCTGCAACTAGTTACTTTATTTTAAAGTTCAATTAGAAAGATTGTGTGCCTGCTGGTGGGAATGCAAACTGGTCCAACCACTACGGAAAGCTGTGTGGAGGACCCTCAAATGAATGAAAATGGAACTACCACTTGACCCAGCAATTGCTTTCTTGGGAATCTACCCAAAAGAGACTTTTGGATAGGGACACCTGTGCTCAGATGTTTACTGCTGCACTATTTATAATTGCAAGGACTTGAAAACAACCCAAATGTCCCAAAACAGATGATTGGATGAAAAAGATATGGTATATATACACAATGGAATAGTACTCATCAATTAAAAATGACACATTTTATGACAACATTTTATGGATGTACTTAGAAGAAACCATATTAGCAGAAACAAGTCAAAAAGAAAAAGACAGAAACCAAATAGTTTCACTATTATATGGGATATAGGGAAAAAATAAACAAAAGTCATGAGGAAAAGTTAAAATAAGCTAATCACCAAACTGAAGCATACAACTTAAGGCGGGGGGGGGGGGTGTGGGGGGGGGGGGTGTGTGGAGGAGGTGAGTCCCTGAGATTACAGTGATGTGAAGTTTATATATAAATAAATTTAAATAAATAAATAAATAAAAATAAAAAAGAAAGATAGTGTGCTATTCAATATGGAATGATGACTGTACACAACACAAAGAACTCTTTCCTTTCTAATTCAATTTATTATTATTGGCATTGGTTCCTGATGATGCTTCCTTCTGGGGAATGGACAGGATGGGCGGGGATGGCACAACACTTACTCATTTATCCAGTGATGGCTGAGTGATGAACACAGCTCAGTAAAGAGGCTGAGTGATGAGCAAAAAATCCAGTGAAGCACCGTGGAGAAGTGAAGAGTCATTTACCACCCTTAAAATTCCTCATGCGCGTTGGTCTTCGTGACTCAAGTGCTTAAAAATACAAGTCATAACTTCTGTGCCAAAAGAGCCTGAGAAATGCTAGTCATTCAGTCTTACTGACTTGGACATTCTCACTGACTTTAGTGCCTTCTGGAGAGAAGTGCTGCTTGCCCTACTTATCCTCAGCAATGAAAATCTCCATAAGATTATACACCATGAATAATAAGAATATACATATGAACATGTGCCCTCATATGAATTACAAGAAACAGCACCTAACAGTTAAATTCTGCACAACGGTAAGCTAGAAAATAATTCACAGGCATGACAACAAGCAGTGTAATAGAGGTGATGTGTGTCCATCAAAATAAACTGTGTATTTAGCCTGGCATTTAATGATGAAGATATTCTTCCTGTGTCTGGGAATTCTGGCCAAAAAAAAAGTGCAAGGATTTCTGGAATCTAAGATACTCCAGATTAAGGAGCAATATAAGCCTTCAGGAGAGCTGAGACTAAGAGAACTGATCTTCCCCAGGCTGATCATACCAAATAGCAGAATAGAGTGAATCTCTTCTATGTAAGACAATTAATACAGATTTTGTTAACTTAAAATCAAATTGAGTGGTTGCAGACAAAGTGAGAAATTGTTCTGTGACTTTCTGGCATGGGAGAAGCAACAGCTCAGTGTAACACCTGAGAGACACAGAGGGAAGCAGCAGAATAATCCAAGCTGAACCAGAATAAAAACCATGCATTCTCTTGGCCCCTCATTGCTATGGGTTTCACCCAAGAGGAGAAAGATGAAACTAATTCAAACCTCATTGCACATTATTTTTACCATATTCTATACAATCACTAGTCATCATTTATCTTGAGTACAGTGAAGTAGTAAAAGGTTCTCATTTAATGGAGCATGATCACTCTTACTCCCCACCCCCCAACACACACACACACACACACACACACAAACACATCTCAAAATTTCCCTCAATCTTTTTCCTCAAGCTTTATAGAAAAGTCTCCTATTGATATTGGATCAAGAACTGACTGACTCTTAAATCAACAGTCTGATGTCCTCAAATGAAAAACTAAGTAAGTGAAGGTGTTTTCATTGATCTACATCAACTGTTCTCAGTGAAAATCTAGGTGTACCAATTCTTACCAAAACCCTTCCTATTTGTATGCTGTTTTCTCAAGAACATGCAAGAACTCCGTGAAAGACATACTATCCATCTTTCATTGTATAATAAACATTCTGAAGCAAAGAAATAGTTCAAGGTACATAGACCTTTCCGTTACAGGAACTAGAAAAGGACTGGCTGTCTATATTGCCAGAAGCTTTTAGCAAATTGAGATAAGAAGAAAATTTAGATGCCATTTTTGATATAAAATCTAGGTCTTCGAAATCCTTGATTTGCAGTCACATTTTCCATTTGTCTTAGTCCATGCCAACAATTTATCCTTGAAAGTAACATTTTAAGTCACGTTATTTTAAATCACAGATTTAACATAGTCTGTTCTATACGTAGTTCCATGAAAATATTTTAAAGGTAATTTATAATAGACATTCTGAAGCAGAAAGATCACCAAGTACCCTTACTTCAAGCAGTACCCTTTCTTCAAGCACATTCACTTGCCTTCCTACAGCAGTGATGCATATTGCTGAATTTGGAAATGTTTCAAAGAGATCGAAAGAGAAGGGGATTTCCATTTTTCTCTTGGTTAAGCACTAGGTCCAATTAACCAAAACATCATTCCTTATGCATTCCAGTTACTACAATTTGCCTGTCCACAAACAATGATCTTTATTAAGAATTAATTTTTTGAGAGACATTTAAGTTTCATAGCAAAATTGAGAAGACAGAGATTTCCCATAAATCCCCTTCATCCTATCACTTGTAATCCTCCACATTATTAAGAACCTCCCAGCACCAAGGTGGTGTATTTGTTCATTTTACATTGTAGATTCCACTGATCAACCTACAGTGGGACATCATAATCACCCAAAGTTCATATTTTACATTACATTTCATTCTTGGTGTATCATATATGGTTCTGATAAATCTATATGTATCTATTATTATGTTATCATGTACAGTATTTTTACTATACTATGTTGTAACTACTTAATGCTTTTTAACACTAATCATAATAATACCTAAAGCATATATATATGTATACATAAAGAAACATAAGACTTCCGAAAACAGGGTAGAAATAACTTTTTTCCTGAAATATTTCTAAGGAAGTTTCTAATCGAATACCTCATTAACTTCAAATACTTAAATCATATTTGTTCATATTTTTTTCTTAAAAAGAGACACTAAAGGAGTGAAAGAGGAAAGGAGAGAGGGAAAGGGCAGAGAGAAGAGGAAGGAAGGGAGGTAGGGAGGGAGGGAGGAAGGGAGAGAGGGAAGAAAAAAGAAGAGCAGAAAGAAGAAACAAAAAAGAAGGAAAAGCTATTAGGATCACAGAAGTTTCACTAGTACTACCCATGTGTTTCTTCGTGGAAACAGTCATCTTGCCCAAGAGAAAATAGACATTTACCAAGATTAAACCAAGCCCCATCTCCTTTCCTCCCACTATGTAAGAAAAATAAGCCCCTGTTTGTTGAAGCCACTAACATCAGTTTTCCTGTGACTCTCATTGTAACAAATTTCTGACTATATTTTTGATAGTTTTATTCAAGAAGATTAAATTCAAGGAAACAGCTCGTGGAAAATTTGACCTAAGGGATCACCAAATTGAAAGGAACTATATTTTCTTCCCATTCCTGTGACCATGGAAGGAAGCAATGTTCTAAATTTTCCTTGTCTCAACACCATGTGTACTCCTTGAATGTATAACAGCATTTCTGAAGTACTATCATTACCTATCAATGCATTTGGAATACAAACATGAAGAGGTACTCCAGAGGTAGTTTTGTGTTGTGTTGATAAGTACTGAACGAATGATGAGTAAACATACTCCTTGTAAAATGATATATAACATTCATACAGTAACAGAGCATAAAAGGAAACAAGGTCAGCAATAAGCAAAAATGACAAGAATAATCAGATGTACACCATTTACAAAAAACAAAATAATCTCTAAATGTACCTAATTAAATAGAAAGGCTGACTATATAATCAGACATAGATGTTCTTAATTAATTCATAATTTAAATGTAACATACCATAATATATTGACTAACTATAAATTTTCTGAAAGAGAAAATAAGTCAAGCAAGGAATCACCAAAAAAAATTAAAGACATAAAAATTACCCAACTAGATATTAAAGTGTTTATAGCTCAATTAGCTATAGTAATAAAATCAAAAAATGTGGCAGAAAACTACTACAATGAAGAACTTTATTGACAATGAGAACATTGTTGAAAAATCATTGGGGAAAGGAAAAGCCATTTGTTTTTCTTTTTTCTAAATTGAAATAACATTTGTTTACAATTTTATGTAGTTTTAGGTGTATGGACTTATCTATATATAGTAGAATACATATATATTAGAATATCTGCTTACTAATGTATTACTATTGTCAAAAGTCTAGTTCTCATTCATCCTAATACAATTGACCATTTTTATTCAATTTACCCACTCCATGAAGAATTTTTCAATAAGCATGTGGGAAAATAGATTTTTTTATTTAGAAAAATGAATAATATAGATGATTGCTTGCATAATAAAAGTAAATTCTGACTGATTAATAATACTTACAATTCATAAAAAATGAAAAATGATGAGTCCTTTGAATAAGAGTAGATGTTTAGAGTCACTAGACAAAGAGAGGATACCATAATATAATCTATCTTTAAAAGAATTATCAATAGGTTTTATAATTCAAGCAGGAAACTAGAAAACATTACTATACCTACTCTTAACATACTAAACTTTTGCAGTTTCTTGCATTAATTAGACAGACAAGACTATGAAAAGCTAATTAATATAACATCATCATTTGAAAATATTTTCAAAATATTCTCTCACTAGTAGTAAAAATAAAAATTTAAAGTCACAATGTATTGTTTTATGTAAAACAAGAAGAAAGTGAACACAGGCTTTCTATAAGGTTGTATTGAAATAGTTTCATCATAAATTCCTTATGGGAGAGAAATTCGATGCAATCCTCTATGAAAGCTATTTGAAAATATTCATGTCAGGCACGTCAGAAGATGTTGACAAGCACTTTAATGTTTGTTTCTTCACTAGACTCGAGAGCTGTGCAATATTGTGTTCTCTTAACCATTTAGCCTGCAACTCCAAGCCCAACAGAGGATCAGCAAGAGTTCACTGAATTCATTCCATCCTGATTGTGTCCTCTGGAGACAAGTAATAAAAGGTACTTGATAATCCCCCGTCCACACAATGCATCTTCAAGTATATAAAATAATGTTCATGATTCCCTGAGAATCTTTTCATGGCAGGAAACTGACCTATATTTCCAGACTTCCCGCCATGGGGGAGCTCACCACCAGATGTGCAGCCGCGTGCCATGCACATGTGGATGGAGATCATCCACCAGTGTGGGTACCCTGACCTTCGGCATTAGGCAACAATTAAAAGAGGTTAACATCACATGAATGTCATCTGACATAAGATAGGAAAAGAGACATTAAAGCAGTGATGTGTGTATGTGCATATATATGTATATATGCATATATTTAAAACATTAATTTTTTAATGATGCATGGATGAGAATATGCAAGGTCTGGAAATGAATATGCAACAGTTAAAATAGTATAACTTCTGGCATTGCATGCATGAATGTCTAAACATTTTAAACTATAAGTTTGATTTTAAAATTAAATTAAAATATAAATAATGAACTAGCTAAGTAATGAATTAGTGGTCCAAGCTATCTGTATGTAGGTGGATCACTTAGGATCTTATTTGACTGTAAGGGTTTCCCTGTGTAGACATCATGTGTGTATATACATGTATATGTATGTGCATATGTGTGTATATACAAATGTATGTATATATACACACAATGTCTACACAGGGAAATCCTTGCAGTCAAATAAGATCCTAAGAGATCCACCTACATGCAGATAGCTTGGACGAATAAATCATTACTTATATACATATTTTCATATATATATACACATATATTCAAATTCTTGCTATTTCTAGGGTCAAATAGTTCTTTTCCCTGTGTACCATCAAGAGAAAAATAATATACACATATGTGTGTGTGTATACATGGCATATATATGCTTTACATCTTGTAAGAACACAGTTTTTCAATGTTGGTTGAAAATCTTCATAAGTTATTAGAAAAAATCTTTTTAAAATGTTTATAATTTTGCATAATTATATGCCAACATTAAATGTTTCTGAAACGCAAGTCTGAATATGTAATCTCTTGCTTTAAAAACCTTCATATGCTTTCCAGTACTCATAGGATAATGTCACAATCTGATCATGGTTTATGAGGCCATCATAGGTTCAGTCCTCCAGATACCTCAATTTCAGTACTTCACACCAATTCTCAACAGCCTTCCCACAGGGAACTTGAGAGAACTCTTCAATAACTTGCAATTCAGGAAATACTCTTCTTGGTGCTTTGCATTCCAAATCACCTTCAGTCCTCCCTAATGATGGCCGATTATGCTTATTCCCTGTCATTCTAAAAGCTGGGTATTTAAATAACTAATTACATTTTCCTGGGTCCGATTATATCATGTAAGCTAGAAAATGACATTCTGATATTTAGATAGGTAGAAGTATCTAAATCCAGTCTTCATTCTCCACTCTGCATTTAGGGCTGACTTTTCCATGCCAACAGGTTTTTAAATTCTCCTTGGATCTCTATTCTTTCAGGCCTTATGCCTGGAAAACTATCCTCCCTCTTGGAGCTCCTTGAAAGGTTAGTCTTATCCATTCCTTTCAGCCAGTCTCTGTGTGTGTTTCCATTAGATTTGGCACAAGTCCTCAGAAATCATTCAGCAACTGTTTAGCTGGTTGTTTTACATCACTCAAAAGAAGGTAGGTTTTAAGTGCACTGATTCCATAGCAATCTTATACACTAGAGTTTCCAGAGATGAGGTGCTTGGGATCAATGAATATTGACAGGTTGGTTCATTGAAATTGCCTGCTAATAAGCCTCTTCTAGGAGAGAGTATCAGACATCACATATGCAGATTTTCCTAAAAACATTTTATAATTTTTTTTAATCTTGTTGTTTCTTTCTTGATGGTACCCAGGGAAAAGAAATATTTGACCCTAGAAATTGCAAGAATTTGGATTTTAATAAAATGTGTGATAATTTATTGGGCTGCATAAAACATGAGTAAGGGAGTCTGATAAGATAAGGGAATGGATTCATCATAAATCATTTTCCCACTTCAATTCTGCTCCAAAAAGTCCTTGAAAACCCAGGACATGACACAACATAAAAGTTAATTGACTTGGGACAATTCTCCCCAAAGCAGATACTACTTTTCTGTTATAAATATAATTTCAAAACCTAACTTATACTTGTTTTAATAGCTATGTGATTCATTAATCTATATGCAATATATCATATATAAAATATGACATATAATATATATGATATATGTAATATATATAAATGTAAATGTTTGCTCACCAATTTCCTTTTTAACCAGGTCTCAGCATATCTACTTTCTCAAGCTAAGGTATCCACTATTAGTCATAATAGCTTCAGAAAGTAAGTTAATTTTCCTGAGCCACAGTTTCTTTAGTTTTAAAGTGAATAAATTGCAACATGAGCTTTCTGTATCACTCAGCGGTGTAGGACATGAGTTTGTCTTTGAAAGAACTTTAATAAGGAGATAGTAAGTCGGTGGTGTGGTTTTCACAATAAATCTAGAATAATAATTTCCTCGAAGAAAATAAACCAGGGATTCATAGACATTTGAGATCTTATGAAGTTATAGTTTAAATGACATGGGAGGCCTTTCCGAATAACTTTACATTGAAGTATGAGGTGAGCTTCCTTATAAGAACAGATAATAGATATATGATTTGTGGTTACTTTATGAAGGAGTAGGATGAACAGCAACCCATCATAGTAGGAACAGAGGGAAATAAGCTTAGCTCACGTAACAGGAAGTACGGTATCCACGCGGGTCTCTCAGATGGCTGATCTGGTGGTGGTGGTTCATCACATCCTGTCTCCGCTTTGCGGACTTAACTTTTTTCTCAAAGGAGCACTGCTCTTCTTCCTGAAGGCTGACCACCAGCTGCCACAGGTATCAGATGCTCCTATTTCCATGTCTAGCAGAAAAGATTAAGGCTTCTAGTGACTTTTTCTTGAGAAAGCAATTATATATTGTTTCAAAAGCAAAATGGGAATCAACCTGAGCTGATGAATGCTATAGAGTTTGCAAGAATGAACACCAGTAGACAAGGACATTTTGAAGACCTGAGGCAGTACCTGAACAGATTTCAAAGTTAAAATGAAAACAGTCAACTAACTAACCCAATAAGGAACTGGGTTATTTTAGTCATTAATTAACTGGTAAGTTAAAAATGCATCATTTGCTTTAAACTTTTATAATTTAATCAACCTCCATCCTCAAATAGCAAGAGTTGTCTATGTCAGAGTGTTTTGCTTTATACTTTTACTTTCCTATAGATATAATGGTGCTTGATTAAAGTTACCTAGATATCTATAGTATCATAATATATCAGGTTGTATATGTGTCTTTTTACTTAACAAATACATTAGATGAACTCAATACAAAAGCTCTAAGCTTTGTTTCATTTTTTATAGCAGGCAATTAATTACACTGAATCCTCTAGGGTGTTTTTAGTGAATGGATTATTTTATGATTATTATTTTATATATATTAAATATTATAATATTTCACATCTTTGTATTCCCTGGGGATCACCTACCACCTTCCCTCCCATACCACTCCCTCTCATCTCTCCCCACCACCCCACCCCAGTTTTGTACTTTAGTTTGGTTGTTAGCTTGTTCTGAATTTTCTTCCTGGTCTTTTGTTTATTTTTTCCCTATGTCCTATATATTAGTGAAACCATTTGGTTTCTGTCTTTTCCTTTCTGCTAATATGATTTCTTCTAGGTGCATACAATTTTTAGATTTACCATTTTTAATTTTTTATTGAGGTAACATGTTTATATCACCATATATGATTGAAAAATGCAAGATTCCACCTTTGCAGTATATTCAGGACACCAATGCACTATAGTGACACATAGCAGTCATTAAAACTGGGTTAGAAACAAAATTCTATTGCACAATTTATTGTGCAACTTGGAAAATTTACATAATCTCTCTAAACTTCAAATATCCATACATGACTATAAATAACAACTATGTCTACCTCACGTGGTGGTTGTGAAGAATAAATAATTTAGTATGGTTACAAAATTACCTAAGAACATAACTAGCACATAGTAAGCTTTATATATGACTAGCTTTTATTATTTTTCTAATATCTATACATTTAAAGTTATATCTACAAATAAAAAATTAGATCTACAAGTTATATAAGAATACTTTGCTAGTGAAATATTAGATAGCTTCATGTAAATAATGGTATGATTTCACACTTAAATGGATTGCTATAGAAGTAAAAGGAAAGAGCTTCACCAGTCTCTTAATGAAATGATATTATGTACAACATTTAAGGTGCATAAAAACAACATCTATAACCATGGAATCACACACTGGTGGCAATCCTGACTCTTTAATGTTCATCAACTGCAGTAATCTATAGTTGCTTTAAAAATTGGCTCTTTAGGTCAGATTAAGTCAAATGAATAACAAAGCCTAGAAATGTGATTGGTAGAACTGAGGTTACCAAAGTGAGGGAGAGAGGGGGGTTGGCAGAGCAAAGTGGGGGAGGAGGTTCAGTGGACTAGGGTGAGAACTGTGATTTATTGGTGGTGTGTAGGATGCAATATCCTGTATTTCTCAAGCAAAAAATATTGTGAACCAATGTTAGTCAATAAAATGAAACATATATATAATTTTAAATAAATTTTTCAAAAGTGACTCTTTTATTCATCAATCAAAGAAAATAAACATGCCATCCACAGCAACATGGATGGAACTAAAAGGAATCATGTTATCAGAAATAAGCCCGAAAGTAAAAGAGAAATACTGGATGGTCTCACTATATGAAGGATACAGGAAAAACAAACAAATGAACAAGAAAAATTTAAAACCACCAAAAGAACTGAAGCATAGATCAAAAGAGGGGGGGTAGAGTAAAAGTGGAGGAGGGGAAGGGCACAAGAGATTAAGATGTTTCACCGGTGGTGGGAGAACCCCAGGTTTGACAATGATGTAAAAAATCTACATATATATGTAGATTTTATAATATATATAAAGATGAAAACATGAATAACAAAACTACAAGTTAAATGACTCCAAATAAGGAAACTAGCACATACATAACTAAGTAAAAGTTTACTCTAGTCTGTGGTAAGAGATACATATTCTCTTGGTGTTCTTAAAACATAAAAGTTCTAATCAGAATTGAATAAGTGAGCTCTCTCCATGCACTAAGACCTGGTATCCTAGAACTTACACGGCCAAATCAGCAGCCTGAGTTAGTGACTGCTAAAGCTTGAACAGGCAATAAATAATTGACACAAACCTAATTAAAAGTGTGTGCTTGAAAGCGGAAAAAAAAATTACATAATTTTTTTCAAAGGACTGCCAGATGTCACTCAAAGTCCTTGCTTCATTCTTGGAAGCTAGGAACTGTGGCTGAATTTTCCAGAAGTCACTGGAGCTCATCCGCTTTCTCTTCAATTTGCTGCCAGTTTTCCTACTATTCCAGAAAGCAGCAACGTGGAAGTGTAAAAGGTATTTCTCTTTTAAGCATGTTTTCTGTAAAGGAGAATATATGCAATGAGGTGGTGTAACACACACACATATGTAGGTTCAATCACTCATCCAGCTTAGTCTCTGTTTTAAGTGTTTATAAAATTAGCCATGTATTTACAAATTCCACATTGACAGCAAATGGCCAGATCTTAGAGTCCGTAGGTATGCTAAGGTCTCAGCAGTCAGCAGGAATATTGGAAAGTCATATTTTAGATCCCCTTTCTTCACTAGTCTTGCTATTACTACATTAAATTACTATCATTGATATTGCAACTACTTGTACCCTATTATGAGATTATAACACTATTAGAAATATTGGAAACATAATCAAGTGCTAACTTTACATGTCCACCATGTAAAGAATTTAAATGGAAACATCAATTTGATTTTGGTTGTGACTCTTCCACACATATTTATGAAAATCACTTTGACTGCAGCTAATGCAAATGAATTCTTAATGTTGATGATGTGTGAATACATTAAACTCATATATTTCATACTAATTTCTAATTAGGAAAGAAGTTCATCCAAGTCTTGAAATATTAACCAGAAAAAATATATAGCTCATGAGTTTCATTTAAAATAATTTATTAGTATAAATATCATAGTTGTATAATTTGCATATAAATAGTATATATAGTGTTCACTGATAAAAATAGAGTTGCATTCTGTCAATAAATATGATGTTGCAAATAGCAGATAAGGTTAATTAAAATACTTTTCCCATAATAAAAATACAATAAAAATAATCAGGTGAAACTTTATTTTTATTATTTTTTTGTTTGTTGATTTGTATTAAAATGAATGTCTCGTTTTGCTCCAGAAAGGATTGCAGATGGAGAGGTGCACATGATATATAGCATAAAGGGGCTGAAGTGGAGAAGGAGTCTCATCAAAATGAGCTAATAACACTTTGGATTCCTCGGGGATATTGCTCAAAACAACAACCAATAGATGTTAGGGGGAAAGAACAGAAATCACTTATGTAAAATACCCACTCCAATTCTGAAGGTGCTAAATGTACTAGTGTTGAAAAACATCCTGTTTTAAGAATCACTCCCAGTGCCCACAATCCTGGAGACAAGCTTTGTTCTTCTTTGTTTTGGCTCAAACATTTGAATGTGACTAACTCTACATGTAATTCTGTGTGTGAGTATGTGTGGGTAAACACACACAAAACTGTTATATGTTAAAATGCTATAGCTCTCTTTGCCTAATGTGCCAAAGGGAGAAGAAAAATTCAACCTGCACACCGCATATTAAGGTCATATTTATTTATTATCTTTCTTTTATAGACTAAAGCCTGCCTTGTCTGTACAAAATAAACTTCCACAAAGAATTTACAAGAGGAAAAAAAGCAACAGCTATGTAGGCATGTTTTGCCACCAGTAATCTTAGAAGAAGAAAAAACTGAGTATGTCAGCTGTTAAAAACATTCCTGCAACCTTCCCCCAAAATGTTTAGGAATATGTCACGTATGCACTTGAACTGTTTGTTCTTGCACTCTCTTTGAGAATGTAGGTCTGGCCAGATGTTCCAGCTTCAGACCCTAGAGACTGTGCTCGCTTTCTTTGGTAATGAAAACATGAAAAACTATGAACAATCTTTCCATGTGCCTCCAAAAATGACACATTTTATTTTTGTCTTCAGTGATCTTTTTTGAGATAGGCAATAGCTAAGAGTGGGTAGAAGTTTTGAGATAATTTAGTGGAATTCTTTATAACTTAATAAAGTGTTTGCTTTAAATTGCCAAGTGTTCATATTTAATATATATGATTTTACATAGAGAAGCCAGAAGCATATTTGATTTAAAGATAAATTAGCTAAGTTTCAAATTCCTGATAGTTAAGTTCTATGATGAACAGGTTAAGTATGCCAAGGATAAATACAAATCCTAACAACTTCAAATAAAGTTTAATTGTCCTACTTAGTGAATTTTGCATAGTTATTTTCTAATCACTAAGGCATGTTTTTCCTATAACTTTGTAAAAATTAAGTGAAATAATAATTTTAAATTATGGTAGGAGGATAATTAAAATCAGCTCCTAACTCCAGTTTAAAAGTATAAAACAAATGTAATAAAAGGAACTCTCCTTTTTTCCTTCACTGTACAAGAAGTGGAGGATGATCACATCTCCAAAAACTTCTATCAATAGAGACGGAGAGAGAATTAAATCTGCTTAATACTCACACCCTGGCTTACTGTGCAGTAACCTTTCTTGAGTGGTTTTCCCATTCCACTTCCCTCCTATCACCAAACATATTTTATCTATAGATGAAGATGTTTTTTTAAAAGGGTGGCTTGGACAACTTTGGAGATTTAGTTGTCCAGAGTATCTCCCATTTGTACAGGAAGTGTCCATGTATTTAGTTAAATGTTTGTATTATTTTTCCTCTTAAATTGTTCTTTAATGTAGGTGATGTGTTAGCCAAGAAACTGGGGGAAAATATTTTTCCTCCCATCTCCTCCCTACCAAAAAGTAGCTATAATGACTTGCTATTGTATACAGGGTATGAAAATATGTGAATGATGAAGTCAAAAACACTAAATATTTCTAGTTGTAGAAATGACCTTGTGATTTTATCACCATACCAATAGATGATTAAGGACCTTAATAAAGAAATCAGTTAGAAAGAGATTCAGATACAGAAACTGTATTCCAATTTTCTGCCTTAAACTTTCTTATTGTGCATATTATTTTAGATGCTATTACTAACAAATAATGACTCAGTCCAATATTTGGTACATTAATATTTTCTGATATTTTAAATTGATTCGAGGAACTCTAAACTAATTTATTCACTCAATCAGTAATTAATGTGTGATATCTCTATTTATACTCATGCTATTTAGAATTATACTGAAATTGAAATTGTAGCAGACATTATTAAAATCAAAATAACAACTGGAGAAGAATTATGGCTATTAAAACAAGTAATGAGGAAATTCATTTTTGATTTATATTATTTCCAAAAATATGCAGACTAAGAACATTTGAAAATCAAATATGTGCCCATTATAATGAAAGAAGGAATGTAAAGTGTTTATACCAGCCAGTCTTTTCTATCCTTCCTCATTTAAACTCCTAAATTTTCTTTCTCCCATAATCAGTGAAGACCTACACTGAGCTATAGGCTTAAATACTTCTATAATTACACTTGAATTCATCTTTGCCTATTATCTCATTTTCCCTTCTGCTGTTTATTAAGATAATGGGATTTATGACTGTATTTTGTGTATGTTATTTTTTGTGTCTGTTTGTCTGCTAGACTGTTAACTTCTTTAGGGAAAAATGTGTTTTATCCCCATGTATGAGGAGTATGTGACACATAGTAGGTACTCATGACTGAATAGTAGATTCTTCCCACAGTAGAGGAACTTTTTTGATTAATTGCTTCTTTTGATTACAGTAATCTTGCAGAAGAGAGCAAGCCCTTGCATAATGTGCCACTTTTTATTTTATTTTATTTTATTTATTTTCATTAGGATTTGCTTTCAAGCAGAAACTCATAGTCTTTTCATTCCTAATAATTTTAAGAGAAAAAGTCAAAAGAAAGAATTTTATACTATAAGCTATCTTCTTTTCTCAGTAGCTAATTGTTTCCTCAAAACATACTCTGTAGTATCTTCCATTTCTCTCCTCCATTTTTACTCACTCCTCCTTCTCATTTTTCTTTTTCTCCCCTTCCTCCTCCTTTTCTTTTTTCTTCATCTCAACTAAGAAAGTTTCCTTCCATGCAATATTTTCCATTTGTCTCTAAAACTCCACTCTCCAAGCTGCTCTTTCTCTTCCATTATTAACTTGGGTCATTACCATAAAATCTCAAACAACATCATTCCCAAAAAGGGCATTTATTTTAAGGGGAAGGAGAAGGGATAATGGCATCATTGCTGATTTTACCCACAGGTTGCTGGCTTACAGTGACAATGTAAGACCAACAAAAGGCTCAGGTAGCTCACCAAATGGAAAACATCAATCGGCAAGTTCGGACTGATGTCCTCAGGACACACCATATAACTTCAACCAGCATTCAGTACACCTAACATCATAGTATTTGGTGAAACTAAAATACAGGAGTTGAGACTAAAGCATTTCACTGTTATCAGATTAACTCACTGGAAGACTCTTTACTTCCGGTCATTTTCATGTTAAGAGAGATGGCCTTGGGCTTATATTCCTCAAAGAAAAACATGTTTTCATGGAACACAGCCATAGCTTATGTAATTGGGAACAGAAAATTCCCATTGTCCATTCAAGGCTCATTATAACATTGAGTCCGCAAAGAAAAAAGGAGGTCCCATACTGAATGATATGACCCAAACACCAAAGTGAAATTTCGTTCCCACAACACAGTTGGGTCATGAAGACCTCTGTGAAGAGCCCAAGAGATTTAGTGGTTTGATTCATGGTATCTGGGTACCTCTCTCTCTCTTTCTCTCTCTCTTTCTCTCTCTCTCTCTCTCTCTCTCTCTCTTATTTTAAGAGTTCTGGTCAACTAAAACTGGAACAACACAACAAAGACAGGACCATCAGTCTCCCACATCAGGGACAACTCTCTTATGAGTAAAGAACTCCAGAGCTGAAGTGCTGGAAGAGATAAAAACAAAAATTAGACAACAAAAACATGAACTTAGCAATGAGGAAAAAAAACTACAATTGCAAAAGCAGGTCTCATGACTGGCATCGGAAATGAAGACTGCAACAGAAGCAAAATATTATGTTAATTGTTTTCTTTTTGCTTTACTTATTCCTTACTTTCCTACCTTATGTAAAAACACTGATCATACTTGATGCTTGTTCTTAACATATTTGAAGTTGTAATTAGGTTGATCACTGAATGATTATCATCATAACTTTGTGTATTTTGGTTTTCCCTCTATTGGGCATACCTTATTTCACCTAGACAACATGCAAGAGAGGATGCGGAGGGTAAAATCTATAGACAATTTCCCATTCATCTGTCCAGGTCCACTTTCCATCTTTCTCTCCTGAGCTTTTAAGATTTTAGAAGCAGAGTTATATTAAAGGTATCAATGAGGGTTCTCATCTTCTGACTACCAGAGAGTCAAATCAGTGGGAATCAGCAATGTCCAAGGAAGGAGGAAGAAGAGAAACAAAGTATATATTTGAGTCTAATCATCTATCAAAGATTACAACCCTTCTAAGACACCAAGGTCGTTTTATTCTTCTGGGTTAGAGTAATCACACTTCTATTTTCCTTTGAATACCACTTAAAACTTTGTGATATAAAAAAATCCCTTTTATCTTTACTGGCTTCAGGTGGTTTCCTGAACTTGATGCAAATCATGGGAATTAATGCTCCTTTATTAAACCCTCGTAGACTTTTTTTTCTGTCCCAAACTCCCTTAACTGATAAATAATAGTCAGTGTTCAAAAACTGTCTATAGTTCATATTCATCAATACTCTATTTTCTTATATAATACAACAAATGAATAATCTTTTCCCAGTTTTGTACTGAAATAAGAATAATTTATTTATATGTATGTAAATGTATATTGCACAAACATGTGAACCCATGAACACATAAACAAGGTTAATTTTGTGGGGAAGGAGTATAGCACTGTATAGAACACAATCTAGATCAAGGCAACTTAATATATACTGATGAAGGCTACAGGTGAATAGAGCTGTTATTCAAATCTGGAGTTATGTATTACAGAGAGCAAGAGAGAAATCTGTGTAGCCTCAACAGATTTGAGTAAGTAAAGATTAATTTATAGAACTGCTGACTCATTCACTTACACACACACATACACATACACCTACCTACTTCAACAAGTGTAGAACAGCTGATCATAGTCTTTTTACCTCCTGAAGATCTCACCTTTGATCAGAAGATTCTCCTGAATGGTGTTGCACTAGCAGCTGCAGTGCTTAAGAGGAAAGACTGAGAACAGCAAGAGATGACTCTGGGTCTGTTCAGTGGAGCTGAGTGTTTAGATGAGGCAGTAGCAGAATGAAGTAAATTGCAGCTTGCCTTTACTCCTCCCATGGTCAAGGCTGACCTTTCTGCTCTGAAGAGAGGCTTCAGTCTAAAGACAGGCTTGCCTACCTGGATGGAGGTAGAAGAGACAATCCTATTGAAGGGAGCCAGGAGGAAAAAGAAAGATAAATATTGGATGATTTCAGTTATAGGTGGGGTATAAGAAAACTGAACAAGGGCAACAGAAAGGTAGACTTTAAAACCCTTGAAAGGTGACCAGAGATCTGAGTTATCCCGGAGGAGAGGAGCAAAGAAGGGAGAATGGGAAGGGGGAAAACTTTGGAATTGGACAACAGGCTACAGTGTAAGACGATGAGTGCTCTGGTGGTGGGAAAAGTACAGTGACCACACCTGGAGGGAGAAATCCTATAATGTGAAAAAACAAATAAGGATGTAAAATAATGATACATCATTAACTAAAGAAAATAGTTGGGATGGATGGGGGGATTGTCTGGCCACTGGATTGATTCATAGGCCTCTATTCACACAGAAAGGGGTCTTTCGGGCAATAAATGAACAAAAATGCGAAGCCCTGTTAGAGAAATTCATCAGCTAAGTAGAGAACTCATAAATAATAAAGGATGAGACATCAAGATACATCCACAGTAAAATCTCAACAAAGAAAAAACCAGTGATGACAGAAATAATGAAGATGACAGAAGTCAGAAAAAAATGAAGATGACAGAAAACAATGTGAAAATCAAAATGATTTTTAGAAAATGATGTTAGTAACCTCAAAAAAATCTGGAGGGTGTTGCATGCCTGAAAAAAGAGTGGGCTGCAATTAAAAAGAACAAGAAGAAACTTTTGGAAATTTGAAATGTGATGCCAAAATTGGAAAGAATCAGTAAGAATGTTAATAAAATGGGCGATCATGGTTAGTACTCTGGGAGATAAAGACAGGGTATAAAATTTAAAATATTAGTAAATAGGAAATTTAAAATGTCTATCAGTTATATTCAGAATGCCCAATGCTTCTGGTGGGAGCAGAAAGAAAGAGAAGCAGCTGATGAGTATAAATAGTCACACAGATAATAGAAGACAGTTTTCTAAGAAAAGTTCAAAGGACTCTACAATTATAGGAAAAAAATGAAAAGTACAAAGTCAAGCATAGAATTGTGAAACTTCAGGATTCCAACTTGAAAAGAAAATCATCAAGTTTCTTCCAACAGGGAAGACCAGCAGTGTGCAGAGGAGTGGGGATTAGATCAGCATCAGGCTTCCTGTGAGTAGCTCTAAATGTCTCACACACCAAAAGAATTAAATCTGAGAAAATATATTTAATGTGGGATTTTAGACATAGAAATACTTTTAGTTAAACACAACAGGGAATTTAAAAAAATAATTTTAGGTTTTAAGGTACTAGTGTC
The DNA here is from genome assembly GCA_004024945.1 of Uropsilus gracilis. Lineage (NCBI taxonomy): Eukaryota > Metazoa > Chordata > Mammalia > Eulipotyphla > Talpidae > Uropsilus > Uropsilus gracilis. The sequence continues at coordinate 121,471 of PVHY01000744.1, read as the reverse complement.
TATGAATTTCTTTGAAAATAAAAAGAATATTTTATTTTATTTTGAAGTTTTATAATCTACAAAACCTGCAAAGGCTGCAAAAGAAGATGGCATGGATTTTAAAGTGGTTCAAACTGTGCAGTACTGTAAAAGAAATTCACAGATGACTTGAATAGGAATAGGAAACCAAAACTTTCTTCAGGAAGATCAAAATTGTGTGATTAGAATTTGCTCTGTTAGTTTTAATAAATCATACATACGTACATACAAATACCACATCTTTCAGTAACAAAAAAGACCAAATAAAAGACTAAAGAAAAATAAATTGTGCAAGTATGTCATAGTTGAATCACATACCTTTGTTTCAGGCAACTGAATGAAAGATGGTAAATCATTTTACTTTCACTCATAGTAGTCTAGCCAAACACTGCTGGGGCCGTAGGCTACATCCAAATATTTCCTACATGTGAAATAATGCAATTCTCGCAATAACTTTAAAGTTATTTTACATAAAGATGATGTACTATCCAGATAATGAGCTGAAGTCTTGAAGCACTTAAATTTCATGACCTGTGTAAATATATCACAACTTTTTCAATCATTAGTCAGTTTTAAGGCACTTGGGTTTCCATATCCTGGCAATTGTAAATAGTGCTACAATAAGCATCCAAAAAGACATACAGGTGTCTTTTTGTTTTTTGTTTCTTTATTTTTATTTTTTTATAAATTTTTAATTTAGTTACATATAAATTTCACAACATTGTAATTCCAGGGGTTTACCCCCTCCTCCATCCTCTCCCCCACCCTTTTCCCTCCTGTTCAAAGTTGTGCACTTCAGTTTGGTGCTTAGCTTGTTTTGACTTTTCCTCATGTCTTTTGTTTATTTTTTCACTATATCCCATATATTAGTGAAACCATTTGGTTTCTGTCTTTTTCTTTATGACTTGTTTCTGCCAATATGATTTCTTCTACGTACATCCATGTTGTTATAAATTCATCAAATTTGTCATTTTTAATTCAGGTGTCTTTTTGAATTGGTATTTTGGTGTCCTGGAGGTGACATTCTTTAGATTACAAAGAAAAATAAAATACCTTTTAAGAGGCATCCAGGGTAGTATATTATAGGCAGTGCTGGTAATCATTTGTTTTTGTGCTGAGACCACTTCTCTACTATAGCTTCAGAGAGAGATGAGTTTTTGGTCATGACTATTTAGTGCCAGCCTCCCAAAAGTTACATAAGTAAAGTCAACATTACTGATTGCTTGGTCCTGTGAACAGGAATCAACAAGTTAAGATGATTCGTTTCTAATATGCTATAAAGATGCTTCCGGATCTTTCATATTTGAGTGAAAAGAGATAATTTTTTTAAAAATGTGTCCACTGGACTGAAGAAATGCAAAAGGCTAAGAAGATAGAGAAAGATATCCTTGCAAATGGCACGCTCAATTGTGGTGTTAGAAAGGGAGAAGAGACCAAAAAAGCATCATTTATTGTGACATATAAAGTCAAGCTGTAACCTACCAAGGGAATTTTACTGTATGCTCTTTGAAAAAAAAAAAAAAGAAAAAAAAACCTTGTGTCTGGTTCTAAAATACATTTTTGAGACATTTGGAGTTAATGCATAGTGCATGACTAAGCCTTGTCTTGTAATACTAATCAGTGTAAAAAAATGACAGCTTTTATTGTGGACACATTAATTCCCAGAAATGACATGCTTGCAAATAGAAACTCTTTGGGTTAATTAATTTCTTTCGATCGTGGGACTTAAGGGATTCAAAAAGCATGAACAGGAAAAACATCTAAATCGGTAAAACATTAACCACTGTGTTAGACTAGGAACCATAATTTTGAACAATGTTTCATGCCCCATCAATCTGTTAAATTTTCTATCAGCACAGGTTTAGTTACCAGTTGAAAACCTTGATTCCATTTTAGAAATTCACCTTTTAAATGCTCAAAATAGAATCATTTTTTGTTCAAATGGAGATCATGCCTTTCTTAAAAACAATAAATGTAACACAGAAGAAAGCAAGTTCACTTAAATGAAGGGTATACCATTTAATTTTTATTACAAACAGTTTTTCTTTTTATTTCAGGTTTTTTTCTGAGAAGTTTCTCATTTCAAGCTTCCATTGCCTTACATAAGTGACTATAACAAAACTTCGTTTAACTAAGATATGTTAAAATGATGATTCATTTATGTGCTATTAAATAGAAAAAAGTGATATAGCCTGATATTAATTAATGTGATATTAATTAATATGCTTCAAAGGAATCCCCCCATTTATCTCTATAAGTGAGATATTATTATTTTGTTAAGCTCAAGGAGGCAATGAGGAGTCTCAGGCACAAGGGGCCCTTTGATTGGCCAAGGTTACACAGCTAGTAAACGATGAAGCAAAACTTGACCCATGAGGTGTTTACGTTTCCCCACCTGAGGTTATCTCTCCCAGGTGATATTGAGGCCATGATTGTGATGCCACACATTAGTAGCTGTAATGTAACAAAATTAGGTTGCATAGAGTAATCATGCTTTTCTAAAGAAAGAAATAATACAGACAAATATACAAGCACAAGGGAAAATGACTAAAACCTGATACACCAGAATAATCATGGTTATCCTGGGAGGTGTGCATATACAGATAATTCTGTTGCTCTTTCTGCATTTCTGTATGGTCCCAATTCTGCAATAAATATTTACCTTTCCAACAAGAATTCTACTATTTCAGACACTGAAAATCATTATCACTTCTTTCTTACAAAGTCAATTATAATAAATTTGGCTATAACTTGATGATAATATATTTGGCTATAACTTGATGATATATCAAATAACTTGGTATTTGACCTTGCATTTGTAAGTTTAATGATGCTGATTAATAAACTTTCACTCATATGATACCAGATATGAGAGCTATTAAGAAATGATCTGATATGAGTGCATTTCCCTTTTATGTCAGTTGTATATTTAGGAAATATTATTAAACTACAAATTCAACTGCTCCTGATTAGGTTATAACTCTGCACTTGTGACCAATATATTTTCCTGAGATTTTAAATGAGATAAATTAGATAGCCTACTGCCTGGTAGAACAAAAGTAATAAAAATCTGTTAAGTAGAATTTTTTATGTGTGAAAGGGAATAAAAGTATTTATTCTTCAAAATTGACATTTTTCTTCACTTCCTCATATTTTCTAAATTCCATAGAAGTTATTTTAATGGAACTCTACCAAATTGTTCACTTCTCTTCTTTGCTCTCCTTACAAACACAGTTTGCTGTGTTTGTAACTCATCTGTACATTTGACTTTTAGCTCTCAAGTCAGTCTATATCTTAGATCCATCTATTCTATTCATTCTGGCTAATTTAATTAGCTAAATTAACTTATACAGAAACAAATTAAATATAAAATAAAATATGATAAAAATATTTCCATAAAACAAGTAATATGGGGAAAACATAAAAATAAGCTTCTGAAAAAAATTACTCTTGATTTTCAGTGTGGCAGGACAAATATAAAAGTTTAGAGATAAAAATCAAACCCTAGGAGTATTCTGCACTTTAAAATTCATTGCCATATTCTAAGTTTTTTAAAATGTCAAACAACACTAACCATAAACATAAATATGTAGAAATAAAATCTGTATCTTAAATATGTGTTTAAAATGTGACCTATGGTAGCTGCTGCTATATCTCAATATTTGGTATTATATAAATATGATGAATATTCCTTCATGTAGAATATGTTTATGCATCTGAGATGCCAAAGAGAACATTAGGGTAGCTTGATACTCTGCACTTTATCTGTGAAAATATTTTAAATATGTGTAACTAGTTTCATTCAACTTATTTATACAGACAGCATACTCATTTTAAAGTAGTAAAGTTGACTTATAACCCCAAAATAAATATTACATGTAAATAATGACTGCAGATAAATAATGAAATGCACTGAATAGTGACTAGAATTGTTATAATGTGATATAAGTGTAACTCAGCTCCAAGAACAAACTTTAACAATAATTTATATATGGGATATTATTATAGCTATGATTTTTATAAATTTGATTATAGAGTTTACTCACCTCTGAAGATGTCTTGAATTTCACAATTTAATACACGTGGAAAAATAATTTCAAATGCACTATCATCATAAATATAACTTTAAACAAAATATCATATAAAGACAGTTTGTAATGAAGAGTTTTTCCAAACCAGCATTTTGATGTGTTAAATTAAAATGAATTCCAATCATATGACTTTAAAAGAGATAGCCAATCTAATCTACATGAGTTCAACAATTCAATGATAGTTTAAGAAAAATATCCTTGAATTGAAGATGATTGCAATCATATCAAAAACAGACTTTTAGAAATGTTTAGATACATCATGAACACCATTTTTCTTTCCTATATTTATTCATTTTTGCCCTAAAATATTCAATAGAGATTGTGAAATATTATGATGCATTGCCACGTTAAATTCTAAACAGCCTCAATTAAGAAAAATTATCATCTTTAGATTGTTTCACCATTTTGTGTTTGAGAATGGTATCACACATCTTCGTGGTTCTCAAATTGGTTAGGTATATGATTCAATTTGTATTCTTTTAGGCAGCATTTTCCTTAGTGAAACTTAGTATACAATAAAAGCTAACCATAACCTATGCCAAAAAATGAACATAAATGTTCTCCCCACACCTCCAACCTACTCTCCCTTGGAAAAAAAAAGAGAAAAAACTAAAGAATATACTCATTTCATTTGCACTCATTTTATTCATTGTTTGGGGGAAATAATTAACAGCTTAATTACCTGGATGAACTCCTATAAAGAGAGAGCATCAACATATGCTTTGTTCTATTGGAAATGGATATTAGATGATTAGAATTTGTAGAAAAATAAATGAAAGACTTGAGGAAAAACTATAGCCTACAAATAGTTAAGAAAGGGATGATCAAAACAAAATAGCACGTCTGTACAGATGCTGGAGGAAATGTGCTAAATAGGAAAGAGCCGTATTCCATATGGTCTGCTGCTTTCGCACCATAAATCTAACAGTCCCTCTATAGAGCATGCACTCTGAGATGCCAAGGAGTGCATTAAGATATCTTGGCTCTAATTGGGGCCTCTGTAAATGTCAGCACATTTATCACGTTGCCTAGGCGCCACACTATTTCAACCACAGCAAAGGATTTATCTCCCTTTGGTTTGTGTTTGGGGTCAGAAACTTTCCTAAACCTGTTGCCCTAAGTCTCAAGTTTCTCTTTTCTTTGACTCAGTCTTAATCAACATAGGAAGCTTTTTGAACTCTCTTAAAAAATTAATTTAAATGAAATTGATTAATGATTCACAAAATACAAAGCCACCTAGCATATGGAAGAGTCCGTCATTCATGAAAGGGTCCTCTGGGTAAAAGAACAACATATAAAATGTAAACTGGCTGTAAGAAAGTATAAAAATGAGCTAACTTTTAAAGAAAGGTCATTAGTTTATTAGAAATATGTGAAGTGAATGAAGGTATGGTGATAAAGGCAAATGGAAAATGTAATGTGCTTTTGTGAAGTTTATGAGAAAATCAGCAATTATAATTTTGTGAGGGATTTACACAGGAGACATTTTACTCTATGCAGTATGGCAAGGACTCTTCAAATTGATCAAACCTAGATTTCCTTTGTCAACTTAAGTCTTTGCTAAGATGTTTTTTATTAAAACATGGATAAATCATCATTACACATTAACTCTTAGTTAAGAGAAGAAACATACATTCATCTACTTACTGGGCCAAATGCTTCCAACAGGCCAAATTATAAGAGTTGAATCAACATGATTCTATCTACATACAAAACCTGAAGGTAAATAACACAAAAGAAGTTTTTCTTGATGGTTACCCTTTGTTATTCTTTCCTTCTGAGATCCATGTGCCCTCAGCTGAGTTGCTTTTTTTTGGCCCGTGGAACCGCAGGCTCTCATTGCCCGGGGTACCACAGACTCAAGTAATCCTCATCCTCATCTTCCCAGGTAGCTGGGATTACAGGCACGCACCACCATGTCCTGCTTTTTTTTTTTTTTTTTTTTTTTTTTGGAACTAGGTCTCGCTACGGGCCCCAGGCAGGACTCGAACCGCGATCCCTAGCCCTAGCCGCTTCATAGGCTGAAGCTTACAGGCACAAGTTACCGTGCCTGGCCACCCTTTTATTATTCTTATAAGAATAACTTGACACCACTCTTAAATTACTCATCAGTTACATTTGAAGTCTCTGAATAAATTAGCAATTTAATTAAAAACTTTATCAAGGCTTTTATTCATCATTTAGTAAGTCAGATACAGCTATCATAAGTTATTAAAAGAAAACAAAATATGCAAAATATTTCATGTATGAAGCAAAATCCGACATGTGTAAAAATCAGATCAAAATTATCTAAGAAAGATTCTAATTAAGAAATAATCTAATATGGCCTATAAGAGTTCCAGAAATGTAAAGAATAAAAAGGAACCCTGGTGAGAGAGCAAAGCAGCATCACATCATCTATTCCCATGCAGTTTGGAAGCAAAACCTTAGAGGGTAAATCAAATTCAGTGCTAGAAAAAAACAAAACAAAAACAAAACAAAAAAAACAATGAACTGAAATGTACTAGACCCCGTGACATTTATGAGGGTATACATGAATCTCTGTCCTAACTTTGTGTCTTCTTTGTCTTTTAAGGAACACAACAGGGCGTTTTCCTGTTTTGCTGGGCAAAGGGTAGACAATAAATGTCTGCTAGATGAAATTAACTTTATGATCAAGAAATATGTACTACAAAACTTTCACTGCTTGCTGAGTCATACTACAGAACTCTCATGTGTGGTATTTTTCTTAGCTCTTGCAGAGAAATATTACTGCAGAGTAACATTACTTAAAGAGCCTCCTCTATTGTGTGTTTGAATTTGTCAGACACAAACCAGTTAAATACTCATGTCAGAAAAACAATGAGAAACTTGTTAGTACTGTATATCTCGTCTAATACTTGGTATATGATATAATACTTGGGACTTCAAAATGCCCCTACCCCTGAGATCTATATACTATCATAAAACAATGTTAGTTTAACATACAATTATTTTAAATAAGTTAAAGTAAAATTATGCTATTTATTGGAAATTCAAATATAACTGAGCATCTTCAATGTGTATTTGCTAAATCTGATTTCCCACGCAGGTCAGTATTCAGGCTGTGTCAATAAAATTCACTAAAATTGACAGAACCAAAAAATATCTATAGGGTTTGTATTCTGATGAAGTCAATATATCAGGTGGAGTATTATATCTGGTTCTTCTCACTCAATATAAGCATGTTTTAAATACATTAACTTTTACATGCTAATGCAAAACTAGCTTGTCAAGAAAAAAAATTTTTTTGTAGTTTGTGTATCTTTCACTGTCAAATCACCTCCATAAGTATTAGAAAAAGCAAATATAGGGCATCTTAACTTTGTTAAGGATACATAAACCATATTTTAAATCTCTTCATCAAATGGAGAAGGATAAAGTGTGGAAACCCCACATGAAAACCAAGAGATGGAGGTGGCACTCAATTAAGCAAACTTGTCATAGGATTAGTTAAACACAGTCAGTACATAGTGAAATGGTGCATCATTTTTTCAAAAACATTCCTGAGTTTAACTCAAGACACAATTCACTGATGACAGTTTTTCTGGCCCACGACATGAAATTGTTCTAAAAGAAACCATGCAGCCAGAAATGATTATTCACCTGCTATCAGTCAGACTTTAGCCTGAATGATTAGGTCATTTGACTTTTCAATGTGCATTCATTTCTAATGCATCTCTAAAGTTTTTATGCAACATAAATTCCATTGATATGGAGTGTCCGTGTGGAGGGCAGATAGATGCAGGGACGGACATGAAGGGGATGGGAGGATAGAGAGGAGTATTTTTCTATTTCAAATTTTATTTTTTTAACTCCCTTAGCACATTCTGTTCCAAGTTCATTGCTTCTATTCCTTAAATGCATGACAAATGCTTTAAACAGTACTGTGCTCCTAGTGCATATACTAGTAGTATATGATGACTCTTTACTATGACTTTGACTTTATGCAGGCATGGCTCTGCTTGGCATTTTCCCAGATGAAAAGAGAGCAGGAAAGAGGAGGGAAGAAACTTTAAGTTGTTCCTTCCCCCTTTCCTGCTCATGCTTGTTCCATTGTTCCTATGAACACGGCATAGCATAGTAACTTTCTGGGATGTTTTAGTTTAGCAGAGGATTGTGCCGTAGACACCCTGACATATTCCAGGGCGTATTTTGTGTCTCTTTTGCCTTCTCATGCCTCCTCCCTTCCGCACGCTATGCAGATGTGCTGCTGGTGGTATCGAATGACTAATTTTCAGTCTACATTTGGTCTGAACTGTGAAAAATAGGAACATAGCTTCAGTAACATTGATTTCACAGAGCAATAATGGGTAAAAATTTCATGCACCTATTGAGGTATGCTCTTCTTTGAGGAGTGCAAACTTAAACACATGTTAAGATGTTCGAAAACTCCAGGCGAGTCAAATAAATGTCAAACCCCACCTTAAATGGAGCTAACAGATGACAGGACTTGCCATACCCAGTGAGTAGCTTCCGCATTGTTCTGAAGAATATACTCAATGATCTCTGCAGTGTAGTAAGTCTTAGGGTATATTAGTGTAGAGTGTGCAGATATTTACTCTTTGTCTTAATAAATAAGTACATATTAGGTTCATTTGAAGATACTCAGATTCTGGTGAAAACATAAAATAATATCTTTTTTCAAGAAATTTAAGTCCATGGATGTCTACTAAACCTGAAGAAAATTACAGTCTTCTCCATTACACTTTCAACTCCTCAAAGCTGAATCTGTTCATGTCCATCAAGAATAGAACCTAAAAGAAAAGTTCTATGTACCATTGTGGAATTAAGATGGTATCAAGAAATATCTGCCGTTTTTATACTCTAACCATATTTATCTTATTTTTAAGGTTATTTAAATGCAGTGATTGAAGATGCTAGCAAACCACTTATTCTCTCTGGGTCTCAAGAATCTTATCTATAAAAAGCTGATCACTACAATGCCTTCTATCAAATACTTTGAAATATTATTGTTCAAATTCCAGATGATTCACTTCATTCCTGACTTGATATATACATGAGTACTTTCATCCTCAGGGAACTTAGGACAACAAAAAGCACATGTGTTGGGGTGAGACAAGTAGAAGTTAAAAAAGTTAAAGTGTCAAGGCTGTTAAGCTCAACACAATGAAAGGGCTTCTTTTATGTAAGACAAAACATGCCTTTCATGTAGTGTGATTATATCAGAACTAACTTGGTACTAATCACCATTTCTGGAAACACGACTGAGCAAATATATGAAAAACATCATTTTACCAGAGAAGACAACACAATTTTAGATCTAAGATAAATATGAGAAATGACATCCTAAATGACAAAATGAGTGTGGTAACCATGGACAGAACTATTCAGACTGGAAAGTGATTTTTGTGAGCCTAAACATGATTTTGGCCCCAAATGCAGAATTTGACTAAATGAAAACCATTGTAATGGCTGGTTCCATATAACAAGTGTAATATGTCCTGGCAGGTAGCCTATAGTAACAGTGGTTGCCTGATCCAGTTACCGTGAATTTTATTAAATGAAAAGTTCTGTCTAACATATGCTTTCCCCAGTCCTGCTATGTAGGAGCAAGTCTCTTAAACAAAGACATTGTTGTTTTAGTATTATCATTTTTGGATTATTGTATCTGAATATAATAAGAGCTATTCTTAAAATTCGACAGATTTTTGCCAAATAATGAATTGACTTTTGGGGAATTAAACATTGGGAGAGGATAGAGACCCAGGGAGATCATAATGGTGGAGACATCTCCTGTAGGGACCAAAAGTTAATGTTTTTAATTAAGAAGCTATTTGCTAGGAAAATCAGAATGAGGACAATAGCGCATACTATATAATTGAAACTGTGCATTTTAGCAAACCTAAACAAGTTTGTAATATAAGGTGTCTCTAAAATACCCCCCCCTTAAGAGTAGGTCCTCATTAAAATTATATTCATATGTAAAAATGAAATGTTGGTACAGTCATTAAATTGGAATGCTGCCTGCATATACAGAGCTTTTGTTAGCAATGCAAATTATATGGAGATATAGAAAGAAATATGCACTTTCAATAATACAGGAGAAGAACTGGGAAGTCCTGTCAAAAATATGAGGAAGCTAAACCAATCCTCAGAGGCTTTGAAACCATGGAGGAAGTATCATTTCAGGTTGCTAACTTCATTATTCACTTACTAGACAGCCTCAAGAGCTTAATCATTAACCACAGAGTCTATTTATAGAATCTTAAAAACATGGTCATTCCTGAGAGCTCTGGGCTGTTTATTGTACTGCTCTCACAGCTGACAAGGTCATATAGCATTCCCGTGTGAAGAAAGACTGTAACCTCCAGGTTCAAATTCCCCAGGTTGATCGAAGGTACACTGGCGTGAGAAAGTGATAAAAGAGAAGCCTGGGCATTTTATCTTTCTCAGATCCTCCCAAACCTCTCTTTGAAGGCTATTGTGCCTTGCAGTTCCAACCCCCTTGCACCTCTGCTCTTACTAGTGATCTCCACAGTCAAACAGGGTTAAGAGAATTTACCTCTAAAAAGAGACCAGCTTCTTACAAGTTGCTAATGTACACCCCCCCCCCCCCCCCCCC
>PVHY01000744.1:43381-110658 GCA_004024945.1 Uropsilus gracilis | reverse complement strand
TGGGGTTATGCTAAACAATTTTTTAAGCCAGTTCAGATTTCTTTCTAAGGGAGTGCAAAATGCCTCCACATGCCTGTTCTTGTTTACTATTGTGTGTGTGAAGGAAAGAGAAATGCAAAGTTAAGCGAGAAAGAGAAAAAGACAAAGACTGATGGTAGCCTCACCAAAAACTAGTTAACATGGGATTACAAATTATTTTTTAAAATTCAGAATGTTTTCAATGAAAAGCAGCTTTCTGGTGAAAAAACTTCAACATATATTGTCCAAAATGTTTTTATTCCTATCACTGAGATGAAAGCCTGTCTATTTTGCGTAGAACCTACTGGAAATATTTTGCCCCTCACTATTGACTCTAAAAATATCCTGATTCTCTCAAAGTGCTATTTTTTTCTGGAGTTCCATATGCAAAACAAACTGTACAAACATACAGAAGAGGGGCAGTGAAGTTTCGCTCCTTCCATGGCATCGCAGACATGAAATAATCAACATAGACATGTTGACTAATCCACCCAAGTAAAGAATGATTTTGTCTGATAATAGTACCACAGAGTTTCTTTGATTCCTTTATTCAAGTTACTTTTCTTTCTTTGCTTTCAAATTCCCCATGTTCTTTGGTTTTAGATAAGTTTCTCTTTGGTAGTGTGTAGCTACAATTTTCTTCTCTTATGTAGTGTGTAAAGCACTGTCTTTACTGAGATCATCTATTCCATTTACCTTTAATGTTGTCTTTGATTTATTCAACTTGAGTCTCCCATCTTAATTAGTCTTTTCTCTCCTGCCTGTTTGATACTGTTTCTCTCTCTCTCTCTCTCTCTCTCTCTCTCTCTCTCTCTCTCTCTCCCCCCCCTTTGGGATAGTCTCTTTTCTGATTTTCTCTTATATCAGATCCCCTTCTTATTCCTTATATATTATTGTTTTGTGTTTAACTCAATCTTCTTTAAGCCAAAGATGTTACTTACTGTTTTACTAATGAATATTAATTTAGATCAATTGTTCTCAACAGAGGCAATTTTCCCCACACAAAAATATTTGGCTATATCCAGGGATGTTATTGGTTGTTCTAATGAGGAGCTCAGAGTAGGTGAGAACTACAGTGAATAGAAGTGAGCAAAGACTGGGGAAAGGACTTTGGAGAAGAAAGAAAAAGAAGAAGCTGGATAAGAGCTGGGGGAGCATACGGAACAGGGAGATTTTAAGGAGCTGTGGTGGTTTCATCCTTGAATTTGTATCAGACATGTGGGACATGGAAGGAGATCACCTGAAAGAGATGTGGGTGCTCTTGTGGGTGAGCTGAAAATGGCAGCCTTTATCTTAACTTGTATTTTGATTTTATTTTTTTCCTCCCAGACACACCTGACCCTTCTGCCATTTTTCTACAATTTCCCACCAGAAGGAGATTAAACCTTGTGGCAAGTTTTCAGGCCTCAGTGGCCCTATTTGGGTCAACTCTGTTTTTCTGGGCATTTATCCATGAGGAGATGTGTAACTTTGAGGGTTTAATTGGAATCTATTTTAACTATATTCCTTCACTTCTCTCTGCTGCATATTAACAGCATTAAAGTTCATTTTTATTGAAGGTCTTACACACTGAGTATGTTTTGTCATTATTCAGTAGATTGCAGAACCCATCTAGAACATGTGTGTTTGGAGATTCTGGGGGTACCTCTCAGTTTGCCCTATAATAGTATACTAGAATCTAATACACAGAAGCCAAGAAATAATGTGCAGGAAATTTCCTTACAGCAAATGCCTGATTCTTAATGTCAATAGTTATTCCGAAATCCTGACTCAGATTTAACTACATTAGTTTTCTTTACTCTTTCTTTACTCTTCCCATACTTTCTCTCTGAATTCACTGTGTGGTTGTTACAGGACGAATGTTAGCAAAGAGCTGGTTGTTTTACAGTCACTCATTTTAAAACAACCTGCTCTTTCATCTCTGGATGCTTTGAAGATCTTCCTCTAGAAAGATGTCCTTCGGTACCACCATGATTCAGCATGTGTTTCTTATGTATATAGATAGACTATAGCTGGGAATTTGATCTTCAGATGAGGATATTTCATCACTTCTGGGAAATCTCAACTATAATGTCTCCAAATTTTGCACCTGACTATCATTTTCTTCCTACTCTTCTCCTTGAATTCCAATCAGAATCAGAATTATGGTGAAACTGTTGACAGCTGCCACTTAACTTCCCTTCCATATTTTTCACCTTTTTGGTCCCCTGTGTATGATTCAATAATTTATTTTGATATAAATCTTAGGTTATATCTCCTTTTCTGCTCTTTTGAGGTTTAAGTCAACCCCTGGGATTTACAATGAATTATTTAATATTTAATTTCTCTTAATTCAATTTTTATTTCTCCCAAACTTCCTCTTCTACCTTTTACAATTGTTATTTGTTTCAAATTTAAAGATATATTTGTATCACTTTCAAACTTTGAAAGAGAAAGAACACTTATTTTTATTATCTGTAATCATTGCATTAGAAAACTATGTAGGCCTGTTACTGTTACTTTCCTTTAATTTATTTTTCCCACTACTGCATGCTCACATTGATTTATTTTATTGTATTCTCAGCTATTTCAGGAGGATATACTTGTTTTAATAATTCTGGGATTCTAAGGATTAAAAAAAGTTCCCCTCCAAAGAATTTGGCTTTACTTTTGGGAATACTCCCTGTATGAGAATTTTTAAATTCGTACTTTAGGATACTGGCAATCCATGTTGGCATATAGATCCACAGGCAATGTTTTCCATCTTTCTATATCCTATCTGCTTAGCTCAAAATCAAGTTAGACTTCTCTTAAGTACAAAGAAGTAGAGATTTGGTAGGGGCTGATTTCAGGTCATCCTTATTTAGTGTTTTGACACTATACAACCCAGATTAATATTTGGAGGGTGTTTAATATATTTCCAGCCATGGTGGACTTATGATCTTGAGTTGGCCCATCCTCTCCTCAAGGATACCAAGCATAGAGCCCAAATTAGCTTAGATAGGTCCTACCTTTGGGTATAGGTGGGTTCATCCATCTGTCCTGCTCACATATTTGCATCCCTGCTTTCCCCACAATTTTCCCCAGAGCTTCCTCACTGACTCATCTACTATCCAATGCTTTTAAAATGATTTTGAAATGTATTTTCTTTGCATTGTTAATTCAAGAAAGGGTGTACCTACGTACCTAACTACTGCTAAATTAACTTTCAAAACAGGATATTATGTCTTATTTATATATTTTTTACATCATTGTACCCCATAGTTCCTCATCACCATAGCACTTGTGAACTGTCACTATGATTCCTTGTGCTCAGCTCTCCCCTGATTTTGTACTCGCTCCCCCCGCCCCTTGCTGTTAGTTTCAGTTCTGGTACCAGTTTGCTGGTTTTAACTTTTTCTTGTTCTTATGTCTGATTCCTTTACTTCCCAAATATGAGTGAAGCCATCCAATATTTATCTTTTTATTTTATTCTGACTAATTTTGTCTAGTATAATTCCTTCCAGATCCATCCATGTTGCCATAAATGACATGAGTTTTTCCTTTTTAATCACTGAAAAGTATTCCATTGTGTAAATATATCACAACATTTTTATCCATCCATCTGCAAAAACATGATTTCTTATATGTATTCCACAGTGAGGATCTATAATTCTGATTATAAGTTTTTAATGTCCTTGATATAAAGTCATTGTTTGATGTATAATATGTTAGTAGTTCAATTGATGATGTTTATTATGTCTTGGAGTTATGATGATTGTTAAGGAACAAAATAAGGAAATTGCTATTTGCATTAATATATAATTCATATACTGCCTGAAATAAAATTTTAATTACTTAATGAGGAATGCTACTTAGCTTTAAACACAATGTTAGTTAGCTTTAAACACAATGCTAACTGTAATAGAGTTGGTACTTGCCAGATGTTAGGCAGATACATAATTGCATTAAATCATCAAAACCTAGGAGGTAAATCATTTTATAAAAATAAAAAAAATAAAGGAACAGGGAGCTTAAATAACTTATTGCGGTCATAGCATCATTAAATGATGAAGACAGAACAAGCCAAGATTTTGATACTTGATCTGATGCTCCTAAGTGTGGGAAAGGATTTTATTGCCTTGTGTTCTTTTTGGTAGAAGCAATTTCATGAGCCATAAGAATGTGGTAGATCAGACAGTCAATGATAACAAGTCTTCATGGTAGAAATAAATAAATGTAATTCAAGAGTACTTTGAGAAAGACAATGACTACTCTTTTCAAAAGTCAAACATAAACCTCCAGAGATACTAGTTAATGTTAAATCTATACTCAGAAAAATAAGATCCCTGAAATTAAAATAAAAATTAACTTATCATTTAAATAGAATTGCTAGATTTGTTTTATGTTTGATCAGCATAGATTTTATTTTTAAAGGTTGTGATCCATATGGTAACTAATTCAGGACTTCAAAATGGATGTTTTACAAAGAAATTATTGACAGAAACTTCTTCACATAGAAAAGTTTAGGAGTCATCAGTTCAGTAAAATGATAGTTACATAAAAGAAACATGGATGATTAGCCATAAATTTTAGCCAGAAAAAAATAATGTTGCACCTCATTGAAAGAAACAGTTGTTACAGAGGTTTTACTTTTATTTGTTTGCAAATACAGCAATTCCAACAGGCTTCAACAGTGATTAAAACCCAAGTGTATATATAACAAAAGATTAAATTCTCCTCCACCAAGATTTTAACATATATTTAAAAAAAGTTTAATGTTTTTTTCAAACAATAGGGAAATGGTAGAGAAAATAGAAAACTTCAATCAGATTTTCCAAATTCAATCTTTTCCCCAAATTTCAAATTCAAATATTTGAATTAGTTTCTGCCATCTGGCTGATGAGCAAAATGGGATTTTTTAAATCAATTGTTGTCAACATATTCATTAATTTCTTAAGAATTGATCCATACTTTCCTTTCCTCTTCTGAAACACATTAATAAAACTGACTGAAGAAACTGGATCGAAATCATGTTTATTGCGTTCTTTGTGATTTGTTGCTCTTGAAATTCCATGGATTTAATAATCCAGAAAGATGTGGTCAATCTCTTACTTGAAAAAAACTTAAATATGCAAGTGAACAGATTGTGTTTTTATCAGAAAGTTTATAACTAAGTTGAATTTGCTTTTTTCTAGGTAGATGCTAACAAAAAATACATAATTTGAGAAACTCTGGGGACCTTTACAAAAATAATTACAATCAAGTCAGAGTGAAAAACAGAAAAACATTGAAATGTGGAATCTACTTTGGAGGGTTTCATGCTTAGGAAGAGACCATGACAAAAGAATAGAATGGTATTTACCTAAGGCAGACTTAGATTTGAAAAAGCAGCTAACAAGTAACTCAATGGAAAGATAGAAAATAAAAGAGAGATATGCTGGGATTTGGGGGAAGATTGAACAAATAATACCTTCTCCCATGTATATTTGGAATCAACTGTGGTATAGACAAAGAGACCATGGAGATAGAATTCAAAATACAACATTACATTTATTCAGGCTAATACTTCATGGAGAGTACAGGTTAAGATGGGAAGGGGGTTTAGACTTTGTGGCACAGTGTTCAACCACTGATAAGTCTCATGCTACAGAATAGAGAACAGAGCAGAATTACATATGTTAAACATGCTGGTCCCTATCCTGAAAGGGCTAAATTGAGCATCAATCAGAGTTGTTTTTGTCATTTTGCTAGCTGAGTATTTCACTCCTTTTTTGAGGGAACAAAGGGCCAAAAAAATGTAAAAAGAGGCCCTATGGAAACAAAAGGAATGTTCACCTTAGACTGTCCATATCAAGAAAGAATGAAGAAGAAAATGACAAGAATGAGAAAGACACATTAGCTGGTTTTGTATGTATGTTTAAAATAAACTGTTCTTAGAACTTAAATGTGGTGACTTGTTGCCAATTTTTTTAACCTTTTAATGAACATCTTAATTCTTTTATGAGTTATCACTTCTTTGAATGAGAATTTCCTCTAATTTTCAAATATTATTGCAAATGAATGCAATGACCATAGTGGTGAAAGGATATTTTATTTCATGTAGAGAGAGACTGAGGTCCCTGTAAAGGGTTGATGTCAACTCTTGAGCTGTTACTAACTAGGAATTTAAATGGTCTTTGATAGAGGCAACAATTTAGTCATCAACTAAATGTGAATGTTTAGAAGCTACTTCTCAGGAAAATTTAGCTACTTCCCAAGAAGATTTAGAAGCTACTTCTCAGGAAGAGGCATAAAGAAGGAACTTAAATGACTATGATTTTGAATAAAGTCTCATTAAATTTTAAAACATTTGAAGATGTATAGCAATAACAAGAAAAACTGTTTCTCGTCAAGAGTGATAGAATAAACAAAGGAAATCGTGATATGTTGACCGCTGAGCGCAAGGTACGAGAAAGAGACCACAAGACAGATGGCTTTGCCGGAGGTTAAGGGTTGATTTAGAAGCAATGAACTAAATGACAATTTATCAGTAAAAGAAAGGAATATTTATAAAGATTCAGGGCGAGAGTTAGGTGAATTTTAAAGAAAGGCAAACGGTGAGGAAGACAGATTGGTTTACACATTAACATATTAGTTTTTCAGGGGGTAGTTGGGGGCGGAGGGATTGCTTACAGGTGGCTACCATTTTGTTTAGAGAGATTGTTATAGGTAAATATTTTGGAGGAGCAGCGGCACCATTATATTTTTAGAGGATTGGTGCTAGAATTTTGTTTTTAGTTTGCCAGAGGCAATTAAGGCGAGAGGGAGTTTTCCCCATCTCACAGCACGATTGTTTGGCTTGTGAACAGCGTACAGTGGTGATAGACTTAATCTTCCCTATAAAATAAATCAACACAAATTTTCAAAATATACACAGCTACGTACATATGTCACTGAGTTGTGATCAAATCCAACCACACTGTGTTGTTTACAAGATTTTTCAAGAGTACACTCTTCAGGTTAGTTAATGTAAGGCTAACTGGAAATATAATCTGGCTCTTTTTGTGTGTTCACTATCTGACCCTGATGACATTTTCATTGCATGATAAGTAAACAGAATTAGAATAAGACAGTCTTCCAAATAGTTCCAAAACATTTTTTGCTACCTTTCAAAAGCAGTTTTGATTTGTGTTGTATATTAAATGAGTGAAAAAATGACATATACTTAGAAGAAAGTGTGGTTCCCAGGTTCAGACCAGAATTATAAGACAAATTGCTGTTTCTGTAAATTTTAATTTCTAAAGTAGTTCTACTTAAACTTTCTGGAACCACAATTCACACTTATAATGACATATTAGTTATGTGTATGAGGTAAAATAGAATTGCAAAATTAACAGTGTGGCTATTAAAGTGTAGTAGGTTAACCATTTAAGATACTTCTAACCTAAATGGATTAAAAAACAAAACAAAATGAATTCAGTGATTAGAATAACTTTATATTTAAATTCAGCATTAAGTTAAAATTTGTGTGTATAATTTAACCTTTAAAGAATTTAGAAAATGATTATTCAGATGCCCAAGTTTTCTCTATTTCCTCACTTTTCATTAACATATTCCTAGACATGTGAAGACAACTTTTAATAAAATTATTGTTTAAACATAATGTTATAGTGTTTAATTATAAATATTTCAAACAATAAACAAATATCAAAGATTCCTCATTTTCCTTAGGTGCACAGACAAATTTTCATTTGTCCACTCCTCTGATTTTTTTAGAGAAACCTGGACTTTTATGCTTTGTACCAGAGATAAAAATGTGTAAGTTATAGCCAGACATTTACATCAGGTTTTCTTTCATTACCTCTAGAGTGTACTGTAAATTCATAATATATTATAATACATACATATATGCATATATATCTCTAACAATATATATAGAATTTGTTTTCAGCCCTTGTTCCAGGTGAACTTTTATCATGGTTGAGAGCATGTATTCAGGGGCAGTAAATCTGAATGTATTCCACACCACATTATTCATGTGACTTTTGACAGGTAACATGTAGGCAAAAAATTAGAAATGGTTATGACTGCAAAATGAGAATCAGAGGAAATTTGAAAATGAAACTCAATGTCAGTTTCCAAAAAACCCTCAAATTCTTGGTAACCCACTTTGAAATGTCTCATATACTAAGCTGGGTGTAATCACTGCATTATAATCAGTATCTTTTTGTTTGAATGTGGAAGGTTGCGGCCATGTTACAGAATAATTAAAATATAAAAGACTTAGGAAAGTTAATATGTATTTGTCAACTGTTATTTACTCTGGAGGTTATCTGATAATAATTTTAGGTTCAAAGAGCATCTCAGCAGAAGAGAGTCAGTGTATATGCCCTTCCTCCCCAGTTGTGCAAGCTCTAACTGCCCCTGCACACACTCTCAGACACAAACCAGATATTTCACCATCTGCTTTACTTCACACTGATCACTCAGTGCAAAGTTAGATAGCCTCAGTTATCTATCTAATGTTAGATAACGTCCACAGAAACAATAAACAGATCATATATTATATAATTATCCTTCCTTAAAGATAACAAAAAAAAGAAATCCATGATTTTTCTTGTTCTAGAAGACTAGAAATGCAAAAGATAAGCAGCATTTGTTTTAATACAAATTGAAACATCAATTCTTAATTTTAACATAAAATCTGGGGCAAAATCACATACAAACATTTTCCTGAAGTCTTCCTTGTATGTAACACCATAGGAAACATGCCTAAGATCAGCAGAGATAAATATGTTTGAAATGTATCAGATGATCCCACAGATGCATTGTGGAAAAATCAAATAAAAACATGACACAGCCTCTATTCTGTCATGAAATGATATGATATGATATGATTACAAGATGATAGCTTATATCAAAATGTGATTTTTATACTGCAATGTTGAAAAACACTTACTAATAATCTTTATACTTGCCAAAAATAGTATTCTAAGAAGAAGGATACTCAGAACCATGTAACTCTAAGCAAAAACTTGAAGTTTTGTAGTCCCAACATTGGAGGATAATTTTAAGATAACCAGAATAATTTGGCATCATAAACTATGGTCATTAATCATGCAGTAAAGGCAATAGTAATAGAGTTATATTGATGTATTTAAATGTTTTTAGCTGTCGTTCATCATTTACTCCCTCAGCCTCGTTTGTAAGGGACAATATTTTGTATCAAATAGTGAGCTTCTCATTTGACTCCCATCTCATTGAGTGCACCAAATATGACCATGTGAAGGACACCAAATAACCAAATAAGTTATTAGATAAATAACTTTCTAATTTCTCAAACAGGAAACTTAGAACTTAATAGATTTCTTCACCATAATTAATGAGACTAATTAAAAGAACATATTAATAAATAACACAATAGGTTTGTTGACCATACCATAATTAGAATCTG
Source organism: Uropsilus gracilis (assembly GCA_004024945.1). Taxonomy (NCBI): domain Eukaryota; kingdom Metazoa; phylum Chordata; class Mammalia; order Eulipotyphla; family Talpidae; genus Uropsilus; species Uropsilus gracilis. The sequence goes on along the minus strand of PVHY01000744.1, from coordinate 101,246 downwards.
ATAATCTCCTAAAAGAAACCAATTCATAACCACATGATACAATGTGCTCCTACCCTAAAAGAATATAAAGGAAAAGAACTAATATTTTCCCTTCAATTTTCTCCAGTTCCAACTCTATCCTTCTAACCTATCCATTGGCATCAAATTTCTGGAAAGGCTTGTTTATAATTTCCGTATGCAATATGGTTATCTTGAATTTTCTCATCTCTGATAGCCCTTAATCATTCTCAGTTTTAAAGTATACCATTCTCTAGATTAATTCATAGCTCAGATCTAAATATTCTTCCCTTTTCATTCTATATTTCATCTTTTTTGTCAGTTGTACCCATGTCGAAGTAATTTTCTTCCCATATAATTTAGAAATTAATTGTTCCTTGTTCCATTCCTTCAACTGTCTCCTTAAGATCTAACAAACACATAAACATGCTGATTACATCAGTTAATCTGCCAACGGTTCATCAAATTAGTTAATTAGACATATAGGTACATCGAATAGAACAGTGAAAAGGAGAAAAAACAAAGCACTAAAAACGTTCATGTTTAATTTATAAAATGACAAATTGCTGATGTGGAGATCCTGAGAAGTTAGAAGGAAATAGACCTGCAAATATTGGGGGAAATTCTCTTTAAGTAAGAAGTAAGGAAAGTTTCTTTATTATAACAAGAATCACATTTGGTATGAAAAAAAAAAATCTTCCTCCCAATGACTTTTTTGCTTTGAAAATTAAAATATTAATTCACTTATAAACATGAAGAGAGAAACAGTTTGTTTGAAATTTTCATAAGAAAAATGAGGATCTTAGTGGAACCACCAGGCAATCCCAAGAGCCCTTCTGAGAACATGGTGTTCAGTTTATTATGAAACCATTTTTTTCTGTGGTTGCAGTTTTCCTAAGCAAGGCAGCTCCTTCAGCATGGCAAGCGATGTGAGAAGGGCAGGTGTAGTTTCAGAAGCCATTACCCATGAGTCCAAATTCCAAGTGTCCTGAAAGTCTATTATATTAGTTATTTTATAAATTTGGCCTCCAACCAACAACACAATATTAAATCTTTTATGGCCCATATTCAAAGCATGGCTCATATAATACATTTGTCTGCATATGTTTATATTTCTAGCTCTACTGCCTTTTGATATGAGATTGGAGTTACATAAGCATTCATTATGATTTATGATATTTCCCAAAACTTTATTTTTGCACAAGTCACAAGACAATTCAAGTTTTTGAATGATATTCTGTGTGTAACAAAAGTGAAAGCATATATTATCAAGTTGCACATGTAAATTATGTATACACATTCTTCCCACATGTGTGTAACATACATGTATGTATGTATGTACATATATATATATGAATATATTGTAACCAAAAGCATTTTGTGTCAGTTTGGGTCAATAAAGTTACATGGTTCAAACTGACTCAGAAATTCTCTCTTGTACCATCTTTAAGAGTGAATTCGAATAACAGAAGCCACCCTTGGTCTCTGCAGTATCTCTGCAGAAAGTATGTTGCCTACTTTCTATTGGGTCTCAGAATTTGGTGATTCCTTGGCCTGCATCAACTACTCCCTCTACTTGAACCTGAAGAGAAATTCAAATTATTACTTAGAAAATTATATGGTTAGTCCATCTAAGTCCATTTTAAGCTTTCATGGTTTTTCACCTATCTTTATATCACAATTACAAGTGTGATCATTATCATGTAGTCATTAAATGAAAATCTTTCAATTTTGGTATTTATTCTTAGAAAATACTGCCAATTAAACAATGGCATCTGCAATCTTCTCACTTGAAAATTACTTTTTTAATTTTATACTTATTAGAAATCTTGATCTGTTACTATACTTTTATAATATCCCACTTGTTAGCAAAACCAAAAGAACAGCCATTGATTAAAGTATTAATAATATCCTTTTATATGTATGCAGAGTCCAATTAACCTGAATACCTTTGAAGTCAGAATTTAGTGTTCTTATTTGCCCACAAGAACATTTTCTGGTTATCAAGTATGCTGATAGTATAGTACTTCTTAAAAAAGAATTCTCTTCCTAGATACTTTTCTTCAATCTTTCTAAAAATATTTGTTTTCTTCATAGGAAATTAAGTGTAATTACTACATCATGACTGACAAGCCATCAGCGATAGTAAGATATATTGGAATGTTAGAACAAAAAGAAGAATGTACACTACAGAATCAAGCAATGTGCTGAATATTTAGATAACTATTTGATTAAAGCATACTAAATATGCTAGTTTTCACATCCATGAAAGCAAATTTCATGTGTACGTTGGGCTCTCCATTCCATTCGTGAAGGCAGACCTTTCTCATAGGACGTCTTACAGGAATCCACATTCAGGAACTCCTTTCCAGAACCATCTTCTGAAGAGAGTGGAGTCTTTGACTGTATTTCTTCTTGGCCACCCATTAAAATACAAGGAACCTCCAAGGGCTTCCTGTGACATGGAGAGGATTGCAGAGAACTTTCTTTTGGCTGTGCTATGTCCAACAGGTAAAGGAGCAGTCTGAATCTGTCCCATGCACAGTAACAATGATCTCAGAAACTGCATAAGTCTGCTATGCCCTCCTCATCCGTGGCCATGACACAAAAGCATTCACTGGATGTGCCTCCACACAGATGCCCTCTTCTCCCTCTGGTTCCCAGATATGTTTCTGCCCATGTGGGGGACACCCTTTTCTCCTTCCTCATTCTTCCAGGTATTGCAGTCTTAGATCCCATGTCAAACCACCAATATATTTAATTCCAGATTTAGGATGCACCCTAAATCTCACGATTACAGAGGAGGGTAAGGTACATCTGGGACCCCTCAACTTGTCTGGCCTAAATAGGTTCTGCCAACCACCACCTCAAGACAAAACATGCTCCAGTGTATAAGATCTATAATGGGAAACATTAATACAATTAGTGTGCAACTGAGAAAAAGAGCAAGGAAACACAAAGAATATAGTTTCCAAATCAAATACCCAGTTACCCATCACCTCATGGGTAAATGCCCAGTTGAACAAGGTTGTCCCAAAGCAAGGCCAATGAGGCCCAAAAATCTGCAACAAGTCTAAGACAACTTTCTGGTGGGGTCTCATAGAAAAGTGGCTGAAGATTTCTAGCATGTCTGGTACAAAAAGAGCAAAATTAAAATCAAAATATAGGCGGCCATCATTACTTCCCCACGGGTCTCTCATTCACATCTCTGTCTCAAGTGTCTCCCTCCATCTTCCCCTTCAAAGTCCCTAGTACCTCTTGACCTTGAACTGGTACTAGGGACAAGGTCAAGAGGCAAATGCAGCTTCTTCTTATATCTCTGCTCCATGGCCTCCATGTTTCCTTCTTGCTTCCCTCCCTTTTTCCAGTCTCTTCACTAACTTCTCAGCTCCAGGGCAGGGAACCTGGAACTACCCCTTTCCACCTGTTACACAATAACTGTTATCTTCCTAAGGGAGGACATGGAGTTACCCAGAGAAAAAAGACACTGAGTTAAGTTATGCTGTTTGAAAGAGGTGCTCTTTCTCAGAGCTTTCAGATTCAGCATGACTTCTGTTCTCCAGCCTGTGAGAGACTCCATTTCTGCTTTCTATTTATTTTTTTTCTACTAAATGTTCTAAATTATCCTAAGGGCAAATGCTGCCATCTGATTTCTCATACATACAAGAAAAATCAGGTAAGGTGATTAGGTTGCTGAGAGTCACCCAGCTGATAAGATAAAACTGCTTATTTGATTCTAAAACTCTTAATTTCGATTTTATAAAATTATATACTCTTTAAGACTTGGAAGGCATGCAAAGAGACACATGAAATGAGACATGGGTGAGAGGCCCCTGGGGAGACTGACAATACCTGCCTTTATCTTGACTTAACTGTCTGTTTTGCTCTTTTCCTTCCAGACTCACCTGGCTCCTTCTACTCCTGTCTTACAATTTCCCTTAGACTTGTGGCAAGCTTTTGGGTCTCAGCATCCTCACTTTGTGCCAATGGGGTTTCTTGGGCATTTATCCACAAAAGGATGAGAAACTTGGGTTTTTTATTGAAAACAATTATTCTTTCTTTCCTACTCTTTTTCTATTGTGCATTAATACTACTAAAGCTCTTTTCTATTGATGGTCTTTTGCATTAAGTGTATATTTTATCTTTATCAGCAGAGGGAAGAACCTATATAAAATGTGATCCCTGGTGTTTGAGGACCCTATCATGTTCCTCAACGTATGTGCTAAGACTCATAAAGGTGTGCTGTTTTAAATCTAAATGTGTGTTAATTTTGACAGTCACAAAGAAAACAAATACTGAGTGACTAAGGAATTTTTCCCAGTAGCATTATTTGAAAGGTGCAGGTGGAATCTCTCTCTCTGACATTAAGTTTCCACATGTATTTCATTGTAATGGTACAATGGTACAATGAAATTCACCTCCAGAAAATGGAGAAAGGAAAGTGCTTCACTCTATTTAACTGGAATTGTTCATTTTCTACGTGCACAGTAAGGGGGAAGAAAGAATCATATACATATCTTTGAATGATAAACTACCTCCTATTTCTAAATGCAGATAAAAAAAACAACATTCATCAAATTTTATTAAGTTTAAATTCTGGCCAGATGTATATTACTTTATGGTGGATTCAGATTTGATCAACATCCAAGTCTTTTTTTAATGTCTTCTCTAATAGTTGGCTTATTTCCAAAGCAGATGAAAATTATAGTTTTCCAACTCCATGGTTTATTACAAAACATCTTTCTGTGTTTCTAGTAAAAGGATAAAAGTTACAAAATTGTTAGTTCAAGGTTAACCTCAAGTTCAAGACAAATCTGACATGATTTTTTACTGTTTTATTGAATCATCATTGCTTTCTTTTTATTGCTCAATGATAATAAAATGTTATTAATTTATGAGTCAAACACTGTATTTAAAAGGGGAAAATAAAAAGATCAACAAAAATACATTTGTGAATGTCAGCATATTTGCAACTAATGAAGACAATTGTAATTTTTTTACTTTAGAATTCCACCCAACCAAGATGCTAAAAGGAATCTAGCAAAGTTAAGTATGATTTTACTTTACAGGTTTTTGAATTAAAAATCATTCTCATTCTCTGAATCTGCAAGATCTGTCTCTTCTGCAGGTCTAGTATTTTCCCAACACATCACTGTTCAAAACAAGGAAGCCACCATGTTAACATATTCCTGAATCTTGCTGACATGATCGGAAATGACTTTGGCTTTCACAACAGAAATGTCCATTACAACCTTTTTCTCAGTGACCAGCTCACAAATCCACTGATTCAGCCACTTTTCCATCTTTCCTGAGTTCAAGCTCATTCAGTGTAACTAGGCCCTTTCTGGAAAGGCCTCCATCAAATGGGGAATTTCCTTTTCCTGTCTGATATACCAGATTGCTGGCTCATCAGCATTGCACCTGGGGCCGCAGCACCATAACTCATGCCTGAAGGCAACTTCTCTAGCTTCCATTCTTTCCATCTCAGCACTTCAGACTCATTTTTGGAAGCTATTTTAAATAGTGAAATCACCAACAACAAGCGTGAAATGAGAAAAACATGGCACCAAATAAACACGATGGATGTTTACCAACGATGGATATTTACCAACTGAAAAGGCACCATATCCCCTTGTTTGTCCTCACCTGAAATGAAAATCTTGGCTTCAGTGACAACTTGTGGACACTCAGTGTCTGTCCACAGATGACTTTGAAAGTACTACAAGCATGATTTGGGGGCATTGCTTATAATCTAGAATAATGAGGATCAGCTATCTCCAGATGACCTGTTATATGCAAAAGATTATTTTTGAACAGAAACTAAATGAAGATCTAAACTGGAAAGAGTATTCACCTCTATCAGTGTGCCTGCAATTTACATAATACAAGATTAATATTAGGGATGACTAACCAAATAACTGAATGTGTTAGAACTGCTATAGTCACATTTTTAGGGGCTGGTTTATTAAAGTCATAAATCACTCCAAGGTGCATCTAATAACTGCAAAAACATTAGCTGACAGCAGTACTACAATGGCCTTTTCATTGTTAGTTGCCTTTGTCAAGGGTTATATCATTAAAAAAGACATAGGGATGATGCATCAAGTATTAGGTAGTGTCATCTTCAGATATGTCATTTGTCTAATGCAGAAATCTAGCCACAATATAATGCTCATGAAATCTATACATCTAGAAAATGTTCCATATTTTAGCAATGATGCTTATAACTCGAATGTGGCTGATAGCTATTAATGAAACACTCACCTATCAATTCTATGCATATAAATCATAAGAAGTGATATGCACTGATTTTGAACTGACACCATCAGACCAGGAGATATTTCCCAAAGAGGAAGTGAGTATGTGATGAAGTTGAACTTTTTGGTCAATCTCAAAAAATGTTTTTGAAACATTCATCCATTCTGTATCTGCTTCCATCCCTTCGATCCCACCTCTGATCTAGATCATCTTTAGGATGCATGTGCTGTAGCTCAATCACTTATCACAAATTGGTGAGGAGCCAATTGCACTGGCAGAGAGAGCTGGCAGTTGAAGAGCCTGCAGTGGCCAGCTTCCCCTTGGATACATTCCAACCTGCAAAGATACTCTACGCTGTGTCTCGCTTCTGTACTCTGAGAAGGAAGTTTCTGGTTGCTAAAGCATATCTTCTGTGTTAAAAGTTTGTGCTTATGTTCCCTAGCCAATGAAAATAGCAGAGTGATGACTTGGGTGTTATCTTTAGCCTCCTGCATTAAGCCTGGGGTCCCTGGTCTGTAAGCTATGAGCAGTAAAACACATCCAGTCTGTTCTCTGCAACGCACTGTGCTTCCAGTTCTTATATGTAAAATGGAGAAAATGAACATGATTTTTTAAAATCCAGTTAATCAACTAACTTTTGGCTTTTGATTCACTTGTAGGACTTCTGCTGACTTTCAGGTCTGGAGTTAGTTATGATGTGCCTCTTTGTAGCTGAGATGCTTTTTTAGAATTAATTTTACATTTATAAATTGATAGCACATATATGTGTGTATATCTAGATATTATTTTTACATCATTGTCTATCCTAAGGTTCTCCCATCACCTTGTCACTCATGAACCATCATCTTGATCTCTTGTGCCAACTTTCCCCCAATTACACACTCCTCCCCCTCTCTTGTTCTATGCATAAGTTCTGCTGACAGTTTTAACTTTTTCTTGTGCATTCATTTGTTTGTTTTCCCTATATCCCTCATAGGAGATGCTTTTAAAGATCAATTCCAAGTTCACTGCAGAGGTCAGGAAAATGAAGTCCTTAGAGCACTGAACTCCACCCAGGTGTGAATGATATGACTCAATTATGCAAAGAGATCTGGTTGCAGGTCAGGGTACAAAGTTTAACATCCTCATTTGATCATAGATCAATAAGAATTACAACTAAAATATTTAATAGTTGAACTGTATTTGTAGGGTACATTTCTCTTCTTTAAAATAAAAGCATCATAACAGATCAAGCTTCTTAGTAAATTTCTTTGGTTTGCACTCTCCTAAAAGTATAATTTTTTAATTTTCTTTTTTATTTTAAATAATTTACATATATATACATATATTTCAAATAATTGTAATCCCTGGGGGGTCACCCACCACCTCCGCTCCCTGACCACTCCAGCTGGTCCCCAGCACATGTTGTCTGTTTTTTAATGCGTGCCATTCTTACTGGTATAAGGTGGTATCTCATTGTGGTTTTGATTTGCATTTCCCTGATTGTTAGTGATGTTGATCAATTTTTCATGTGCCTTTTTGTAGAGAGCTAAGAAATTAGCTCCTATGACAAGGCCAGTCTGCTGCAAACCCATGAGGCTCTTGCATCAGCCAGGTATGCTGCATCCTGATTGGCTCTTGCATTAGCAAAGTATTGGACCCGAAACAGAGCAGGTAAGGGGCACTCAAAGAAGTGTATGCCCCTAGGAGACCATATTTGGTTACCAACTAGACCATTGGGCAATTAGTATTTGTGGCAAGCATTTGATTGGAGAAGACCATCCTGGAATGTATGGAATGTCTATGCCTAAAGTATATGAACTCGAGACAAAGCAGCAATAAACGAGACTTGATCAGAAACCTGACTTGTCTCCATTTCTCGTGTCTCCTGTCCCATCCCCATTCCCACTCCTTCCTCCAGGTCTCCGTTGACGATCCCGCGGGTCGGGACACCTTTTGGCCATTTGTATTTCCTCTTTGGAGAAGATCTCTTTAGTTCTTCCCATTTTTAATGGGTTTCTTGTTTTGTTTTTGTTTAGTTGTATGAGTTCATTTTGGGTCTTTGTTATTAAACACTTATCACTCTTGTGGAGGGCAAACGTTTTTTCATTCCATTGGGCTTTTTTCCTCCCTGTTGTCTCTTATGCCGTACAGAAGCTTTTTAGTTTGATATAGTCACACCTGTTTATATTTTCTTTCATTTTTTTTGCCATCTATAGACGTGACTAGAAAGGGATGTCTGAATTGTTATTCGTGGAGGGTTTTGCCTAGGTTTTCCTCTATGTATTTTATTGTTTCAGGTCTTACATCCAAGTCTTTTACCCATTTTGAGTTTGTTTTTGTACATGGTGTAAGGGAGTTGTCTTGGTTGATGTTTTGCATCTCTTGGTCCATTTTTTTCCCAGCACCACTTGTTGAAGAGGCTGTCTTTGCTCCAATGTAGGTTTCTCATTCCTTTTGTCAAAGAATTGAATTGAAATAGGACACCTTTAACAACAAAAGTTTCTTTCCTGTTACATTTAAAAGGGATCTTGCCTTTCCTTATTATTCATGCTAATCCACCTGGCATCTCTCCCTATCCAGCTTTCCTCTCCTTTCCTCTTCACTGCCCCCTTCAAGGCGGGAAGTGATTTAACAAAGCCAGGAACTCTTCAGAAATCAGATGACTTAGCATTCACTCAGCAGCAGAGAATTTGCAAAAGAACATGTCATTTCTGTTGGTTTGGAGACTTGAGTTTTCATCCTTGGCCAGAAAAGGAGATGTGTGTGCCTCTAAGTAGCTTCATGTCTGTCTTTCCGCAGGAAAGATAAGCTATGCTCTGGACTCACAGATGAGATAACAGGACAGCTACTGGTTGTAAACAATAGGCTGGAAGCTCTTGGCAGGTTGGCTGTGTGACCCTTTAATATATTAAATTCATGCAGACTCTTGAGGTTGCTGCAATAGCAAGTAAGTTCCTCAAGCACCTCAGAACGGCTATATTCTTCTGACCTGCAACGCTGGCCATCTGGCAGACAGGGAAGAACTGCTTTGACAAATGCCCTATAAAAATTTCTTTAGGGCTATGTCTAATTATGGAATTTTTTTTGCTATATTTTATTTATTTGGCAAGTCTTCGATTTCCATAAATGTACACAGTCGTTCAGCACATTGGGCTTGATGGATTGTCTACTCTACAATACTCTGCAAGTCAGCATTTTCTGTGAGGTTAGGCAGAAGATAAAAGACCTAGATTTAGAAGCCATTGTTGCTTTATTCCATGACCTAGGGGTACCAGACCCTGAAGCTATAATTAGTAAAGAAATTGAGTCCTGTGACTCAGGGGTGAAAGGGTGCCCAAACCAAAACTATTTATACAGTATTAGAGATTATAAATCACTTAGAAGTGGGTCAAGGTGAAATCAGAGTGCTTGAAACAATTGTTTGCATCTATCTTATCAAAAGGATGTTTTCCTTCTTCTATCAACCTCCACAAAAAGTCTAAGATTTAAGAAAAACTCCTTTCCCTAATAGCTTCTGTTAGCTAAGTCTGAGGTTTCTCTAATAGTCTAGAATTTTAGAAGTATCAAAGATTTAAAATATGAAGTCTGGATAATATGCTTTGGAAGGGTATACATTTGTTTATCTATTACAAGTATTTCTTAATTCTGTAATCTATTTGGGTTATGTAAATGAGATTTTTATTGAATGGCATATTTTTATTAGTTTTGTTCATTTTGAGAGAGTTTATACTATAAATAGGGAAAATAAGTTTGAATTCCTATATAGTGTCCTGTGCAAATAGAGAAAGAGTAATAGAATTTTTTTTTTCAGTAGAATCTGGGAAAGGTGTCTTTTTAAAAATACCAGAAATACAAATATAAGGTAGAAAATGATCATTTTATTATATTAAAATAAATATTTCTAGGCACTGAATTAAGTCTAGATTAAGCCTAATCTAAGTCAAGAGATGGCAAATGGCAGAAGATATTTGAAATTTCTAAACAAACAAAAAAACATTATGCAGCCTATAGATTATGCAAGTCTATAAATCAACAAGAACATAGGCAAAGATGTACCCCCAAAATTAAAAATTTCTTTTAGAAAAATGCAAAGAAAATCAAATAGACCTTCAGTAATAAAATAAATGTAAATTAAAATGACATTTCACATTTTCCCTTGTAGAAAAGTTTAGAAAGCCAGACAGTGGGTGGAAATTTAGAGACATAGGAGTTAGTTGGTGAGCAGTATCCTCTTGAAGACTAAATCTATAACTCCATAGATATGCAGAAGAGAAAGACAATATACATAATCCTTCAGTTCTGCTACTGAAGACTGGGTTCTGACTCATAGATAATCTTGCACGGGTCACTGGAGAGGACTGCAGTGGTTGCATTTGGAGGAAGTCAGGGAATCCACACTGGGAGAATGGCCAGGCAAAACATGATGCATGAACTATGCAATATCATCCAGTAGTTAGAAGAGATGGGTTCATTGTATCCAAAACACCACAGTTATATGGTTACATACTTGTAGTGGAAAATAGAAAAGGAATAATGATGGCTGTGATCACAACATATTTACATAATTTACATTAATTAAAATGACATATGCTCTATACAAGGAACATTAATCAAAAGCAAAAAAGCACATCAAACATATTAAAATATGGTCTATGAGAGTGGGAGCTGCAATGGATAATGAAAGATAAGAAAGAAAAAAAGGATCAATGAATTAATAAAAAAAATGATCCTTTGGGTAGATTCCCAGAAGTGGATTGCTGGATCAAATGGTAGTTCCATTTTCAGTAGTTGGAGAGTTCTCCGCACAGCTTTCCATAGTGACTGGACAAGTTTGCATTCCTATCAGCAGTAAAAAGTGTTCTTTTCTCTCCACATCCTCGCCAGCATTTTTTGTTCTCCAGTATTTTTCATATAGGTCATTTTTTTTTCTGGTATGAGATGGTATCTCATTGTGGTTTTGATTTGCGTTTCCCTTTATAGGGAAAATAAACAAACATAAATATGGTTGAGAATAATTTAAAACTGTCAATAGAAGTGATGCAAAGAGCAAGCAAGGATGAGGAGGGTAAAATCAGAGGTGGGATGGACACAGAGATTAAGATGGTTCATGGGTGATAAGGTGGTAGGAGAACCTAGGGGTAGACAATGATGTAGAATGTATGTGTATATATACATATGTAGAATCTATATATATTTGTATATATTAATGTATATATTTATACATATGTAAAATGTGTATATATTTATATGTATTAAATGTGTATATATATTTATCTATGTAAAATGTATATATATGTACAATCAATTTTTTAAAATAAAATTAAAAAATGAAGAGATGGGAAAAATCATGAAGCAAAAAGAATGTGAATGCATAGGTAATATTTTTAGACTAAAGTTAACAGTAGGTAACAATATATGCAGAAAATACATCAGAAAAAGGAAACACTATTCATATAACTACCTTTTGTACTAAATATACACTCCATATTTCTCACCTAAAATCTCTCTTTGTTGCTTTCATCCCATATACTCCCTTTTAAACTAATTTATGAATATGCATATATAAATAGTATTGAAAATATTTTTATTATCTGTTTTAACTTTTCTAAGACCCAGGAAAAGCTTATAAAAAGAAATTCTGCACATATGTTCTGAGATACAGATCAACAGAGCCAGCCCATATATGGCAGGTTGCACCTCTATGTTCCTCACCATGAACAAAGATCACTTTTAAAAATCATATTTCCAGCGAATACTGCAAATTCTTTTTCCATGACAAAGTTTTTTCTTATAGTTATACTTCCTTAATAATTTTCGTATGTTCAACGGAGGAGTCTGTGGCATTTTTCACATCACAAGGAAAACCCAGATATCCAGATAGGCTCGGTCTCTGGGGATTTTGCCCAACTAGTCTCCATACACTTTGTAAGTCCTTGACTTGAGATTTTGTCCAGGTGGAGGATGAGGACAATGTGTAGGAGACTTGGAAATCTGTACCCTGAAGATAGCGGTATTGCACAGAAAGCTGCTAGCTACGTTAGCCCCTGCTAACACATCATTGGGATTCACATCATTTTCACTAACCCTAAGTCTGTGATCAAGAAAAAGGAGCACTAGCATCACATTCTGCAAGAAAAACAAAGTTATTTAAATTTTAATATGGTTCTAGAGTCCATAGTTGAGAGTAAGATTGTAAACAGATCTTCATTTTGCCAGTTAGACTGCAGAATGTCTTGATAACCTTTACTCTCCATTTTATAGATAATGGTAACTGCACCTATATGTATATATGTATGTATATGTGGGTGAGTGTCATGTAAATATTATATTTTCCTGTTTTTTTCTTTGGAGCGACTGTTTCTGTTGTCTTTGCAATTGTTTCATGATTGAGCCACACTAGATTTTCTAACCTTACTCTGTATGAGAGCACTGAGTCAACTAGCTTGTCCAGGTTGATCACCAGAATGTTAATTACACCCTTGTGGATTGTACATCTTCTTCCTCTTGACTCTCCCCATCTCCAGCAAGTTCTCAAGTGTTTGTAGAGTGAGCTCTTTTTCTAGTGGGTGAGCCCACTGGCTTAGCTCTCATTCGCAGGTTCCCGGATGCAATCTGTTCCTGTCTCTTGGTTCCTGCCTGGGATTACAATTGACTTGCTCTGTAAGCTCATTTTTTTCTCCTTTTGACTCTTTCTAACTGATGCTGGAAACCACTTTGTCAATACTCCTTCCTCAGTGAGTGAATAGCTTGTCCTGTAGCATCTTCTTATCAATCTGATTTTTATTCTTGTTGTTTATATTTTAGTTCTTTTCTTTGTAGGACTGATGTCTCCCTTTTAAAATATTCAGAATGATAGATAGATAGATAGAGAGATAGATAGATAGATAGATAGATAGATAGATAGATAGATAGATAGATAGATAGATAGATAGATAATTCAGAACTTTTACTAGTGCTATTCTCTACTTGCCAGTCTCATTGGAACCAATAGTTTCTTCAGTTAGCAGTGAGTACAATTATTCATTTGGATTTCCTTCCCCATGTTGTACTTTTATAGCACTATAAACTTTCAGACCTAGTTTGCTATCATGAGACTATTTTGTTGCTTTTCCCTAAATGTTACCCTCCCATGTCCACATTGCTGCTCCAGCATTAGTATAGAAAATGCAGTTTCCCAATATCTCTGTTGCACCCACTTCATTATATCAATTGTTATTCACACTATACCATGTTTCAACTCTTAACTCTGATACCCACATCTGGGAAGACATATTCTGAAATGAGCAGCAAATAAACTGCATTTCCTGTATCCCCTTTAAAGCCAAAATCCTGAACATACTAATCAACAGGAATAAAATATCCTCCATTTCGCTCCTCCATGATATAAAAAAGATAAAAATAAAGAACTAAAAAAATACAAATTACAAATAGGACCCCCACTGTCATGGATCAAATCATTTACCACTTCCCCCAAAACATATTTGGTGTCCTTATCTCCAGAAACTCAGAACATGATCTACTTTAGAAGTAGATTTCTTGCAAATATAGGTTCCTAGGTCAATAGTACTGATATCGTTATAAGCTATGATCATGTGAAGACACAAAGAAAATGCCAAGTGAAGAGGAAGACAAAGACCCCAGTGGATAAGGAAGACCACAGGTAGGCTGTCACCAGAAACTAGAGAGAAACATGGTGCAGATTCTCTTCTCAAAAGAAACCAACCTTGCTAACATTGAAATTTTGACCTTCAAAACTATAAGACACAAAATGTTGTAGAAGCTGCCTAGCATATGTTACACTTTGTTATGGCAATCACAAGGCCCTAATCTGTCAGTGTGGCTGATATAAGAAACAAACAGGTAAAGAAGAAGTTACTGAATTGATAGATCATTCACTTATTTACATGGAGAACAGAACTTTAGCTGTCTGAAGGTTAAGTTCTAATTTGCATAGAAAGTGTTTCTTGTGGTCCTATTCCAAAGATTGCCATCATTTAGGAAGATCAAATATTTTCTTCTCTACAAAACATATTTTTCCACATCATAAAATGTATTAGATCATGAAAGAATAAACTTTCCAAGTAATTTATTTGGTTTCATGTAACAGTAAAATGCCCAGTATAGGAAAGAATGTATTTTATCGTGACCACATGATCAAGAATTTGAGTTGAATTCATAATATAACCAGCTTGTCTATTGTTAAAAATAAAATGCTGAGCTAATTAGTCAATGTACAAATGCTTTAGTCTCTTTAGTTCTCATATGTACTCAAGGACACACAGTCTGTGACCTACATATTATCATGCAGGTTTGTATGACGACTGCTCATTTCTCCTTTCTGAGATCAAGTACTTCAAGAATGTGCGATAGCCTGTGTTCCCTTGAAGACTAACTAAGCACCAGCCACAGTATTAAAGCTTTAATCACAGTCACATTAAATAGCAAACTGAAAAGGCTTGTTTGGCATAGGCACCAATTGTTCCAGGGATTTGCAGTCTGCAAATCACCATTTCCATTCAATATTTAAAATAACCGAAGGCCACTTCAAACATGATTGATACCAGATTATTTTTTGTTAATATTCCAATGTGTTTTTCAAATTGCAAAGTATATCAGACAGTTTATTTTTCCAAGGTAGCATTGGTCTTGTTTTACAGACACAGCCTGGATTTAGTATACCAACTGTGAGACTTGGAATGCTCCAAGACCACTAAACTCATTTCACAATGGGAAATTGCCAATAGCTGGAAGTCAAATATTGTTGAATTGATACTCAAAAAACATTTGCTATTTTGGGCCAAAAATCATTACACATAAAGAAATATGTTTACTCATTTTCCTTTCTCCAGAAGAACTTGAAGAATTTTTCATATGGTGACAACAGGAAATTAAATAAAGTCCAAATCACATTTCTGTTTTCTGCTTTTTTTTCTCTGTGCATACTCAGTTATATTACACTTCAGATGCATAGTCCTTATTTTGAAATTATAGAAATTCCAGGAAGAAAATATGTTACAGTTAAATTCATAAGTACATGCCAATGGACTGTTATAAAATATTCTCCCCTGTTAATTGATTGTAGGTAAAAGAATTACATAGAATTAATAAGAACTAAATAGTTGAGGGTTTAATTCTATATGATAAGATCAGCATTTTTTTATTTAACTTATCCATTTATTTTGTTGTTACGGGTTGTGTCAAGCAGACTCTTGTCACTGCATTGCCAGTCATATGAAACAAATCATACAGACACTGAATCAAAGAACATCACATGGTATCACTGAAAGTGGCACCAAGGAAAGAAGGAAACCAGGAATGGCAAGAAGCAGGTTTATTAGTACTGGTACTGACTTTGGGGATTCATATCCAAAGGCTGAGTGCCCCTAACAGGGAGCTAAGCATTTACATACATGTATATGCCTTGGTGTTTCAGGTGGGCTACGATTGGTGGTAAAACACAGCCTAACATGGCAAAGATAGACTGGGGAAGATTCAAGGGAAACTCAGCTGAGTCAGTTAGTCATGGGTTGTTTTTCTAGACAGTTGATTCTCTGTCCTATAGGCTGCATTTCTTAGGTCACTGGGCTTCAACAGACTTTATCATACTTGAACCTGGTCATCATACTTGACCACTTATGTAAGTAAAAAAGTAATATTTTAAAAAGGAACAAACAAAAGTAGAATTGTTGGGGGGAATAGGGAGGAGTTAGTAAAATGGTAGAAACTTTAAGTTATAAAAGAAATAAAATGTATGGAGCTAATATATAATCTTAATTATAGCTCGTAATACTGTTATATAATTGAAGTGCAATGGGAGTTGTGTTCTCACAAAAAAAAAAGGTGAGAATCTTTTCTATATATATCTCTATAGATATAGATATATATAGAGAGAGATATCTACATATATATACCATGTTGTCATAGTATATATATATATATATATATACATAGTATATATATACTATGACAACATGTCCACTTTGAATACAGTGTAAATTTATGTCAATCATACATCAGTAGTATTGATCCAAAGGAAAACATGTTTTTCCAATTTTTTTTTTATGGAGGCAAAACAAAAGGGTATTTATTTTATAGGGAATATAACATCATTTCATGAGTCTATTAGATAATAAATTATCTTGATGTATTTATATTAATTTAATTTTAAATAACAAGTGTTATTTCTACATTTACCAACAGATAACATTACATTGCAATAAAACTATTCATTTGCATGTAAAAGTAGATTTTTGTTCCATCTTTTCTGAAAGAACTATTTGATATTTATTGATTCCTATTTTTTTTTTCTGAGAACAAACAAGCTTTATTCATTAGCCAAAGGAACCCTTTATTACGGTATCACATAGAGATGATCACATGAGATTAAAGACTTCATGAGGTCAGTTACCCTAAGCAGTGATCCAATTCAGATATTTGTAAAATGTCTTCTTCACGAAGTGACTTTGCTTGTAACTACATTTAATTCTCACACAACCCTCTCTCTGCTTGTCCAGTGAAGACATTGAGAACTACTGATTACTTGAAACAGCCACATAGATTATAAACAGTAGAATTACAACATGGCTCCGGTTTGTGATTCTTTTATAATCGTTGTAATACTTTATTCAAAGACTTTCTTCTCTAGTACATAAGCCTATATTATCTACAACATCTAGCACAGAACTTTGCATAAAATAATTTATGAAAAATGTTTGGAAATAAATGTCACTGAGATATTTTCCTCTATATTTTAACAAAGAAGACAAAGACAATAAAATTGTGATTTTTCTTAAAGTATTATGACAAACTGTGGACTCTCAGGAGTTTCTTTTTCTCTTCCTTATCCCTTTTGATTCATAAAAATGACATTCATTCAAACTATGCACTGAAATTTTTTTAGTAAGAATATTATTTTTCTTCAATTTCTGAACACATCTATAGTAAGAAAATGAAGAAAAACAAACACCTGGGACTACAACAAACTAAAAAGCTTCTGTGAACCAAAAGAAACAACAGAAAAAACAAAGAATCCCAAACAAGTGGGAAAAAAATTTTGCCCTCCATACAAGTGATAAGGGTCTGATAACGAAGAAACTCACAGGATTCACACAACAAAAACAAAGATAAAACCCAGTTAAAAAATGGGGAGAAGTAAAAAGACACTTCTCCAAAGAGGAAACACAAATGGCCAACAGGCACCTGAAAAACTGCTCAATGTCACTAGCAATCAGGGAAATGCAAATCAAAACCACAATGAGATACCACCTTCCACCAGTGAGAATGGCCCAGATCCAAATATTGGGCAACAACAAGTACTGGTGAGGATGTGGAGAGAAAGGAACACTCTTACACTACTGGTGGGAATGCAAACTTATCCAGTTACTGTGGAAAGCTGTGTGGAGGACCCTCAAACTAATGGAAATGGAGCTACCATTTGACCCAGCAATTGCTCTTCTGGGAATCTATCCAAGGGAGACCTCAATACTCATACAAAGGGACATCTGTGCCCGGATGTTTATTGCAGCATTATTTATAATTGCAAGGACACGGAAACAACCCAAATGTCCCAAAAAGATGACTGGATGAAAAAGATATGGTCTATATACACAATGGAATATTACTTATCATTTAAAAATGACAAATTTGATGGTTTTATGATAACATGGATGTATTTAGAAGTAATCATGTTAGCAGAAACAAGTCAAAAAGAAAAAGACAGAAACCAAATGGTTTCACTAATATATGGGACATAGGAAAAATAAACAAAAGGCCAGGAAGAAAAGTCAAAACAAGCTAACAACCAAATTGAAGTACACAAGTGGGGGTGGGGTGGAGAGGATGGGAATGGTCAGGGAGGGAAGGTGGTGGACGAACTCCAAGGATTACAAAGATGTGAAATTTATATATAAATAAATCATAAATTATTTTAAAAATATTTTTTTTCTGTTTTAGACTCATCAGCAACAGATTAGATGGTTTTGTATGACTTTTTGGTATGATTTTTTTTTGTATGATTTTGAATTCCCAAAGAATACTTTGTTTCAAAAGTGAAAATTATAGATGGCACACCAGGCTCTTTTTCCTGGCAGACAAACATCAAACCAACTGTGAAACTGAAATGTCAAGTTCTTATCAGGACAACAAAAACATTAAGAAACACATACTTGGCTTTGAAGTTTTAATGGCCTGTGTTCTTATGATTATAACCAAACTATTTTAAGACAAGGAGATTAACTGGTGTCCCAACACTCAAACAAAATTTAATTCTTACAAAGTATTTCTCATCTTTCAGTTTCTTCCTTGTTTCTCCAAGCCTCCTGAAATCAGTTATTCTAAAAATTAATCACATATACTTAATGAAAAAATAGGAAGTCAAATTGTCGTTTATTTCAACTATTGCACAACAGTTGACTTCCTGCTTCTTTCCTCCTGATGATTTTTATTATCCTTGGAATATATAAGATTTTCTGCATGGCAAGAAACTTGGGACAAAAGTTAATAAAGAAAAATGGGAATCACCAGATTTAGGGAACCGAGTGATCTAAAGTAGCTATGAATTTTAGCAGCAGATGTGAATCAAGTCATGGAGATAGAGTGGGATTTCATGTCCAAATAAAAAGGAGTGAGAGCAAGAAATACATGTGTTTGTTTTTCCCTATCTCTTGATTCTGTTTCAAATTTAAAGATATTTTAAATGTCATTCAAATTAAGTTGTCTTACTCATTTAAGTGGGGGACTAGAAAAGATCCAAGATCCTTGGTGTGAAATGATCATTTGCTGAAGTCCCTTAAAGATTTTAGCAGAATCTGGGGTAAGGATCAAGTGTGTAAGAGGCCAGTTGTAATTATGTTCATGATTCTGAGGAGAAAAGACCAGAATGTCAATCGATGACAGTTATAAGAAGGGGCAGATGTTGGTCAGTAATCTCGTGTGACAATGTTCTTCTGGAAGAGGCAGTAGGCAGCAGGGAGAACATGGACCCTATTGTCTTACCTTTTAGTCAGGTATATGAAAATGATTGGCTTCGCAGAATAGGACCATACAGTGAATTTGGAGCTTCGGGTTTTATGTAACAAATAGAGGTAAAGAGCATGCTCAGAAGTGCCCAGGAAAGAATGGGAAAAGAGATGAGTTTTAAATATTCCACAGCTATCTGAGGGCCTGATAAGTGAAAGGGCTGACTGACTCCTGCACCAGAGAGTGCTGGCATGCATTTGAAGAGAAACAAACAGAACTCAAGTCCAAATCATTTCTTCCAGAACCAGGGACCTAATCACATTTTGTAGACGAGGTACCATTGCAAAAATAGAGTGAGAGAGGTAGAACCTTTAATGTATGGGTACCATAGGTTAAAAATTACAGAATGAAAACTGAGATCCTCCAGGAATAGCTCATATCTTAATGCAATTGTGAGTAATCTCATATATCAATGACATTTCATTTATTGAGATGAAATCCAAAGTAAAAAAAGAATCAGATAAGGAATATGTATTAACTTATGTAATAAAGTAGATATGTATTTGTAACTTTCTATTATTCAGAGTTAATTTATCTAAGCATAAATATTAATTATTAGATGAGTATAGAATAAATCACTTGGTAAAAGCTACAGAAAATCAATTTAAGTTCAATATGCAGTGATTTTAAACAATGGAATGTGTTAACTTTTAATTAAAATGATTGTCAATGGAATTATGGTTTCAGATATTGGTTACTTTTTGTGGGGAAACAAATAATTTTATTTTTTAAAAATAATTTAGTTATTTTAATGGTGGTGAGAAAATTATGGGCAATACAATGATGTAGTATTTTTAAAATTAAAATATATATTGGTTATTTATAGAGATGTTGGAAAGAGAATCTCTATATTAGTAAGAGATTAAATTAGGTCAGAAGTGAGGGGAGAAGAAAGGAATGAAAGTCAAGTAATATGGTGCCTATGATGTATCAGGCACTTTTATTTCCTGTGAGAACTTTCTTCCTAAATTTATCAATATTAATTAAAACTTAGAAAATTGAATTAATTGCTGGACCATTGTTGTGGAGAATACCAATCATCCATAATTTCCTTTTTTCTCATTTTTCAGTTACAAAATATCTCATTTTTAAGCTGAGAGAAAGGGAGCCCATAATAAATAGAACATATTCAGTCTTGACTACAGACAGGTGTGAACAGGTACTAAGACTCTAACTACTGTGTTTAGTAGACATCCATGATGATACTCAATTAACTTTATCCCCTGATACCAACCTCTGTGATTTTTGAATAATCCTACTTTCTTCTAGCAATAAGATATAGTAATTCTATTATAGGTTATTAAAACTTGAATTGCTCCTTCCTTCTGACTTTGATGAAAAAGTTTCTATGTTCAAGAGATTCATGAAGACTTAAGTCAACAGTCCCTTGAGAAACTGAATCTTTTCAACAACCATGTGAGTGAAAAGGTGACAGACAAGAAGAGCTCTTGTCACAAATAGGGAAAACAAGCATACAGTAGGACAGGGAAATTATAAAACTAATAGTTAGCACAATGAAAGCATAGAGCAAGAGAGGTGAAGGTAAAATCAGGAGGAGGGGTGGGCACAAGAGTTTAAGATGATAGTTCATGGGTGAGGCAGTAGTGGGAGAACATTGGGGTAAACAGTGATGTAAAATATATACATGTGCAATTAATTTAAAAAATAAAATTATTTTTAAAAAGCTTTTCTTGCAACTGGATCTGGAAATGAGATCACAGTCTCAGCTGAAATGGTGATAGATCTCTGTGTGGAATCTGAGAGAGGAGAACCCACGTAAACTCCATCTAGAACCCTGACACTTATCAAACAGATGTATTATTGAAGCCACTAAATTTTATAGTAATCGGTTGCATGGTAATCAATAATAAATAATACAAACAGTAATTCTGTTGAAAAATGAAAGAAAAACATGATTAAGGCCTATACCCCAACCAACTATCTTGTTTCTAATGCTTTCTAGAAATACAACCAAGTGTAAGAAAGATGGATGAATGAAGCACAGAGATCAGTAATAAAAACACTAAAATCTTCATGCTTAACCATTGTGCCAAAATGAGATCCTTAGCTTTGTCTATTCAAAGATGAAATTGGCATAAAGTAAAAGACAGAGTGACTAATAAGCTCAGAGGAATTTTTATGACCAAAGTCATCCTAAATTTGGTTAGCAGCAGTTGTTTAATAACTAGAGTCCCCAGACCCTAGACTCACATTTGATAGTTGTGCAACTGCTAATAGGTCAAGTTCTCAAATGTACTTCTCAGAGTCTCCATGGAATTTAATGGACCAGGAAAACAATAAAGGAATTCCTCCCAGAGATCAGAATCTGCAGCTTCACGTGGTTTTGTCTACCTCATGTCACAAGAATGTGCTTTTGCACTACTGGATTATTTTGGTCCAATAGTATATGAAAATGGTTATTTAGCAATGACTGCTGGGTCCTCACAATTACTGAATTTTGTGGAAGAGAATTTTCATTGTGTTATCCTTTTTTCTGCTCCACCCGCATATTGGCTAGACTGAGGGCATGCAGTTTAACTCATAGATTATAAGATCTTGAGGATTTACATTAAATCTGATGGAGCTGACCACACTGATTCTTGAGATTTCCCCCATTTGATAAAGAGTATGTGTCTTTGAATTTGAATTTGAGTTTCCCCCATTTGATAAAGATTATGTGTCTTCTGTGGGTAGATAAAACCTATATAAGTACATATTGAAGATTATATAAGAATAATTGCTAGCCAAATAAGGCATGCTCTGCCTACTCTTCTACTTTTGCACACATCAAATGGAAGTGACATAATAAATAATCCTAAGCCATGTAAACATTTCTATATTAATCAGATCATGTCAAAAAAATAAAAACACCTTTAACCACACTTCACAGATTATCCAGAATTAGGCAAATGTCACTACCTGTTGGCACAGTACATAAGACACTCTCACTTCAGTCATCACCTGCAATTTAGAGGGTCCCTTGGGCCACCCCCAATTAGGACCAACTGGCTATAAGTTTGAGACTCACACAATCACCATTGGATTCAATAACTCACTAGAAAGACTACAAAACTCATTGAATATGACTATAATTAATGTCATGTTTATTACATGTCAAGGACACAAATTAGAACCAGTTACAGGGAAAGACACATAGTGCAATATCTGGAACGTTTCCAAAGTTACAACTTCCACCATCCTCAGAATTCATTAAACCTCCAGGCATCTGTGCCTGGAATTGTCTGGGAAACAATTTTGGGTTTCCTTGGATTTTTTCAAGGCTCTCAAGAAGAAATATTGACAGTTGTTATGCTAGACTATCTTTTCAGGACTGTGTATGTAGAAAGATAGTCAAGGAGAGAGTGGTATCTCCTTCTGGGGCATAAGAGAGGTTTATTTTATGTCTGTGACTTTATAGATAATGGTTTTTCTGGGGTAGGGACTAGGCAGAAGTGCCTGAGGTACCCTGAAAAGATTGGGAGTATCTCAACTCAGAGTTTGTCTGATGTGATCAACTGTATTTTGAACTTAGCATCTACCTGGGCCCCTATACATGTTGTAGCATCTTCTCAATGAAAACTGAGCCATGAGGGGAAGGAGAAGCCAAAATAAATCTGGAACTCAGGTTGCTTATTACATCATGCCTAGTAAACACTGTGTCTAAGTCCAGAGTCTTACGCTTGCAGTTTGTCACCTTGTGATTGGTAACAGTCTTGGATTCTGGATAGCCCTTGACACAGTTTCTGCAGTTCCATTGTAAAGAGACAAGCAATACATAAGCTGGTGAACTTATATTACAGCTGAATTTACTTTCTGCATACATTTGTTGAGGCGTGTACATGAACTTCTATTTTCTCACTTCAAACTTACTGCTGCTTGAACTTGTACTCTCTGCCACTCTAATTAAATCACTTTTTCAAAGGTCACCAACGGTTTCCAAATGGCCAAATCTAGCAACTTATAGAAGTTCAATCCTTTTTGATCTCATCAAAATTTATGATATGTTCATTACTGCTTCTGAAATCTCAGCTGATGCTGGAAATTAATTTATGGGATTCAGTGAAATTAGTATTATATTTTCATCTTCCCCTTTCCTTTCATTTCCTTTTAAAATATATGTGTGTTTTATTTGGAGATGTATTCATTTCATTGTGTAAAGCTGGTTTTCAGCACTGTGTGTGATGTGGGATATAGGTTCTCATCTCTTCAGATGTATATTATCACATCATACCCACCACTATAATCTACCACCAGAGACTGTTGGGCCTCTTTTCTTCTTTGTTCCTCATTTCCCACTCTCCCACTCTGGTAGCTTATATCTACAATCATCTTTCTAGAGTTTTCTTTGGTTTACTGTTATTTGTTCTTTTGTCTTTTTTTTTTTTTATATAGTCCTCATATGAGTGACATTGTAGAGTATTTGACTCCTTCTGGTTATTGTATTCGGCATAATATCCTCCAGTTCAACCTTGGTTGTTGCAAGTTCAGCTTTTATATATACATTTATATACACAGTGTGTAGATATAGAGAAAGAGTTGTGTGATCCTTTGTTTTATATGTATGTATGTATGTATGTATGTATGTGTATATATGTGTATATATATATATATAAAACACCTCTTGTTTTATCACTCATCTGTCACTGGAAACTTGGGTTCTTTTATAACTTGATTGATGTGATTAACTCTAGTGATATAAGAAGCTCATATCTATCTTCAAATTGGTGATTTTGCATCATTTGGGCTGTCCAGACACTATAGAGTTTCTAAACGTATTAAAAAATAGATATACTATATGATTAGTAATTCTACTCCTGTATTTTCATCTCTTCAACAATTACATAATAATCTACAATATCTACTCTTAATAAGAATACACTTTATATTGGACTTTGTAATGCCAGCTTAGTTGATACTAGGAATTGTGTATCCTTTAGTCCTCTTCTTTATATGGCTCTGGATAAAGGAGGAGTTTGTCTGATAGGAGGTAATTACCTTGGAAGAATGTGTTTGCTATCAGTTTGAGATTATTAAAATCACACATGCAGTGATGTCTATTTGACCACATGCCTTTTATTTTCTTAATGCATTCATTGTAAATCAAAAAGAAAAAGGCAAATGTGATCATCATTGTTTAATCAGGAGTCCTCACCTGATATATAAAAATCTTTTAAATCATCTCCTTGATGAATAAGAACAATCAGCATGTTGTATGAAAATGTTGGCTATTAAATGCTCTGAGTCAGGTCTTATGTGACTGAATGTTTTGGGCAAATCATTTGGGGAGAGTATTATCTCAATTTAGAAGTTCGATCTTTCAATAAATGATCTCCTTAGTATCCTTGATGTCCTGTAAGAATGAACTTGGTGACCAAGATGGCTAAGGATCTAGGATGTGATCAGCATTCAAATAGAATCTGGCTCTTTGTGTACTGGTGTCCTCCTTGTGCAAAGAGGGAACAAACAGGAAAGAAACAAGCACCAAGTCCTTGGAGTCAAGTCCTGAGCTGGAGTTCAGGGTTCTGGGCAAGCTGCAAGGTTATCTGTGTTGTATCCAAGCAGCACAAACTCCTCCCTAGGTCATGGAATTGGAACACCAGAATCCTAGTTCCATGTCCAACATTTTAGTAGAATAAGTGAAATGTAGCATTGAAATATGAAATGTAATGTTTCAGCTAAATCAGTGTTCAAATTGGCAGGTTTATCCATGCAGCTTACTCAGAATTGAGGAATTTGCTATTGTCTAGACCAGGCTTCAGACTGTGAGCCATAAATCCCTATGTAGAAGCTGTTTCGCTATTGCACAACTTGAATGAATTTCTCCTCCCAAAGTCATTGAAAAAATTCTGTCATGAAGTTTGGGACTTACATCAAATCAAACTTATTTATAGCCATATATTGAGACAGGTGACTTGATCATAGCATCCTTGATATTAAAAATCTAATTTCAAGCTCACCAGGTTTAGGAAACTGTCAAAGTAACAACAAAATTATTACATAGCATTTGTTAATTAACTACTTTCCAACTCACCATGATCAATTAGATAAACCTTGATACTAAACAAAGTTATGTTAGTCAACAGATATCATTATTATTCATTGAAGAATTCTAAAATTTACAAATAGATAGAAAGTTTCATCCTGAAGACAGAGATTTTAATTGCAATTGAAAATTGCAGTTGTAAGCACAATGAGTTAAGTTTTTCATTTTTACTCATTAATTGATTACTGAGAGATGGTCAATGCCACAAAAATGACTCTCGGCATAATTCAGTAAGTACGTTTTGTTCTTTAGAATCCAGAAGATACCATTTCCACATCACCAAAGAATAATTCACTCATTTGCTATAATAAAAGTAAGAAGTCAAAGAATTCATAAGCTCTTCCCCCCCCACACACACACACATACTCAGTCAATTGACAACAACATTGTCCAATAGAGGAGACTATTGGAATTTTACATGTCCTGCCAGAAAAATTATAAAATTATCATGAAAAATAATTTGGCCAATGACAAAAGTTCAAATTACATAACTTATGAAAGAACAAAAGTCTGTATATTATTAGGCTACTAACTAATTTTCTTTGATTATATTACTATGACTATTATAATTATATTAAATTCTACCACGATTGAATGAAAGATTGGAAGAGATGATCCCAAAATCCTTTGCCAACATATTTTTGTTTCTATGAATATAAAGTAGATTTCCAGTTAAATATAGATTAGAGAGAAAAAATAAATTTTCTCCACAATATGAAATTTATCTGTTTGATTTTTGAAAAAAAAAGAAAACACAAGAAAGTTTATCCTTAATGAACTTTCTTTTTATGTCTTTTTATCAGTGGAACAGTAGGTACAGAGTTTCATACCAAGCAGTTATTTCTCAATGTCTTAAAAAATAAGAGAGAAGTAAATTACTATCTAGCAAGACACAATCTAGTCTACACTGCAAGTTAGAAAAATTGGTTTTGAATTTTTAATAAGCCTCTAAATACATATATTATCCAGATACTAGCAAATATAAGCTATAAATTCCCATTTGCAAATAATCGTATTTCTTTGACTTAAGGAGAACTGCACTATAATTTAATGTTTTTGCCAATATATAAATATATAGAATACAAATATATAGATATATAGACATATAGATATATTTTGAATGAGAAATATATTCTCTACTATGCAATATAAATGAGGAAGAGGGAAAGGCAGACAGTGATAATACCTAAATAAAAATATTTGCATTTCAGTTATATCTTCTTTTGCAAGTGATTACAGAACACGTAAGCTTTGCATTTTCACTTGCTTTATTTGGCCTTTGAAATTGAACAGCTATCACAGAAGTGATAGTGAAAAGCTATAAACCTGACTGCATCCATTGAAAATCACAGCTGTTGGAATGAGATTGTGTCTGGCATGCAAGACATACACTCTGATCCTACCTTTACTTGCTTACTATGAATTAATTGGCTTTCAGTCCATCTATTTCTCACTTTGTTGATGTAAAGACATTAAAAGTTAAAAGCTTTATTTATCAAACTCCCTTGCAGATATGATTTGGGGCATAAGATTTTGTGAAGCACAACTTAGAACTCAAAAAGAGAAAGCCCCTTTTCTATTATTCCATGAATAAATATTTTCAGTGTTCAAACTATAGTTTCTATTCTATCGTCATTAACTTAGCTTTTTTTTTTTAATTATTTAAATCACAGCATCAGTAAATGATTATGGGGATACCTCCCCCTCCCCCTGTTGCTCCTTCCTTTGACTCTGAACCCTCTCTCTTTGTTGTTTGGTAATCTGTATTAAGTCCATTAGTCTCTTTCTTTCCTGTGGTGGTGGGTGTCCTTTTACTGGCTGAGGGACTGAGTTCCTGGGACATGGCAAACCGTGCTGGTAGGTTTTCAGTCTTAACCTTTGCTGGGCAGCCAGTCTGTGTTTATTTGTGTGGTCTTTCCATGTTTTCTCATTGCTGGATGTCTTCTTCACTCCATTCTCTGTGCTATTTTGCTTCTTCTTCATCTTATAGTTCTGGTGTTTGGTTTAGGGGGCTTCATCCTCAGCCATTGTCTGTGAAGAAGTTTCTCCATGGGGACAGGCATCTGTGAATGGCTATTGCAGATCATCTCCTCTCTCTCCGTTTGCAGTTTTGCTGTAAACTGCAAAGGCTGATGGGTCTACTCTGCGGTCTTTCTTTCCCGTGGAATGGGGAGGGGTGCCTTGCTCTCTAAGATGGTGTTTCAGAAATGGAATTTCGACTCATACAGTCCCAGTGAGTGTGGAGGTGTGAATCCGTATCTAGTCACTAAAGTCACTAACTTTGGTAAATAGCTGCAGCAGGTTCCTGAAAATGATTGTGACCGTGTGCTCTCCCAGATATTCTACATTTTCAAAGAATCTAGTTTCCTGAGTTAAATTCCAGTCTGCTTAAAACACCTGGTTGGGGTCTTCTTTCCTGTACTGAGCATTGGGCCAGTTATTAACTACATGTGATTAACAAATCATTTGAGTCTCATTCATTTAGCATAGAAAAATATCAAATAAAATTCAGTTAAACTGAGACGGATAAAGCGAAGCTTATAGTTTTCAAAACACTAGAAAGAAAAAAAGAGGAAGTAAAAGAATGTCTGTGCATATATCTAAGGACAGAATATAAGAAAATAATATCTTTTTAAAAGTACAGTGATTAAATAGTAATTGTATTTGCCAGCAAAAGAAATTGTAATGGAATGATCTCATTTCATTGTTTAAAAGAAAATAGGATAGCACATGTATATCTTTCTTTTCCCTTTGAAATCTTGCCAAAATAAAGCTCAAGTTCAAAGGAAAAGTAAAATGGAAACTAAAAATGCTGTTAAATCCATCCCTGGAACTTTTTACTTCAGTAATGGCATTTTTGATTTTTAAAATTTGCATTTGATTCAATTGCTTCTGTTTCTGTTTTTTTTTTTTTTTTTTTTTTTTTTTTTTTTTTTTTTTTTTTTTTTTTTTTTTTTTTTTTTTTTTTTTACTTATTCCCAATGTGATTTTAATCAACTGTTGAAGTGTTTTTATGAAAGCTACCTTGAAATTTTTGTCCAATAATTCTGGCATGCCCATTGTCTTGATGTTGGCATCTACTAACTGACTTTTTTCATTCAATTTGATGGTTCCCAATTCTTGGCATGGTGAATGATAGACTATTAAAATCTGGACAATGTGTGTATTATGCATGAAGACTCTGGATATTCTTTAGCTCCAAGTTTGAAATATATGAGGCAAGAGAAAACACAGGGAAATCACTAGCATGTCATTCTTTGTTTTGCAACATTCTCATCTACTCTCCTCACCATTTTCAAAGTCATCCGATGTTGTTCTATGCATAGTATAATATCCAGGGTTCTAAGTTATACATACAAGCAGCATTTCTATCCAATCTATTTGGAAGCAGAAATCCTCTGGAGAGAAACTGATTTTTTTAAATTATACTTGGGGAAACTTTGAAAAATTATATATGTATATATACATGTGACTTAAAATAAGGACCTTGAGACATCAAAATATTCCATGTGAGGATGAATGGAATCTGATAACTTTACTGAGGCAGAAAGGACCAAATCAGAAGATGATGGTTACTAGATTAGCAGGAGCTACACTAATTGCAGAGCCAAAGTTAACTGACTGCTATCATCACAATTTTAGAGCACAAAGGAGATGAAACCATGAATCAAAATCTCCTACTGATGTCTATCATGAGCAGACATAAACAGATTTCTAGAAGCCACCATCTTAATACTGGTTTACAGTCCAATAAGAGCATTGACTCAAATTTATTTTTTGTTCACCTCTTTCACAAGAAAATGTTTTTTGTTTCTGGGTGGTCAACCAGAAAGAAGGATCCATTCAAGTCATTTTTGATAATATAATAACACATGGAGTCTAAGCCAATCCAGGTACTTGCTCATAGAGATGACACGTGAATTCTGAAAATAAACAAAACCATCACTCTGTTTTCAATCCTCTTAAAGTTTCTTAATGGTTTCTGTTTCTAAGTCTTTTAGAAAAATCTGGTAATTGTTGTGCAGTGTTATGGGTCCCTCACTCATGGCAAAGGCATAGCTTAAGTGACAGAGAAACCTTGAAAATATGTATTCAGGTAATAGATACTCTATTGTAATGAGGAACAGATTGAGTAGCATGATGCCTTATCCCCATACAACAGTTTGAATATTAGAAATTAAAGGTTAAGTTTTCTCTGCTCAAATCAGAAGGTAGAGTTTTTATTGATTGAGCTTTGACTGGAAGGTGTTAGGACATATTAATATAAAAATTCACACCCATTAGATGTGAAACTCTACCTTTATAACAAAGAATGTCCACTAAGTAAAAGTGACTATATTGGCATTTTCAGAGTTTTTCTGTGTATTGAATGCTTGCTTTGGGTAAGAATTTAACAAACCGAAAGCATATGGCTATTTTTTCAGGGTTGTGTTCAATAAATGTCATCAACATTTCAAAATGATGAAGAAGGTCCTTTAGCAGAGAAAATGAGATGCCACTTTCAGTTTTCCAAACCACAGAGATGTGAGGGAAGAACTCTAGAGCACATACCCAAAACAGAGAGTCAGTGTTAGTGACATCAGGGCCAGAAAAACAGGCTCAAATCCTGTATGATGAAGACCAAAAATCAAAAACAGTTTACACTACTAAAATGAATCATGTCCAATGTCTAGAAAAGCTTTCACTGAATATTTTAAAGGTTATTTTTCCATGCTTCTAATCACATGTCATATGGACTAGACTTAGAGAAGAAAAACATCTATGGTGAGTTGGCTCATCCCTTCAGCAAATGCTATGTGATTTAGCAACCATAGGGAAAGGATGTCAACCTGAGTGAATGACCAAGTTCAGTCCAGGGGCTCCAGCTGCTGTGAAATACCCACCCCGTGTCTTGGTTGAGCACTGGACTAAGAGTCAAAAGATCTAAATTTTAGCTCTTATTACCACTAATGACACAACTTATGTCTTCTCTAAATCTGTCTTTCCTTGTAAATGACAGTAATAGTTGGTTGTAAAGTACAATAAGATTCATAAATACTTCACAGAGTAGAACCCAGGAACACAAAGGAAATCTTTCCAAAGAAAAATTCACACCAAACAGTCAGACAGTAGAATTCCATAGAGCTGGAAATGAACACTAAGCTGACACTAAGGAGCAAGAAGGCAGTTTGGTGCAAGTGAATGATAGGAAGCTGCATGCAATGATATCTTTGTGGATAGAAAATTTCTTCGGGCCACGTTGAACAGGGAAAATGTTCTTATTAAGAAACCCAGAGTCTCAAAGTATATGTACATGCCCATACACACAGGCACACACATGTGCATACACACCTTGGTTAAGGTTCATTAAATATGTTCTAAATATCTACTTTGTATCATTTTGGGGGCTCACAAACAAAGGAATAGATAGTTCTGATACAGTCTCTGTTTTCACAGAACATGGGTAAAAAGATTAGAGTGGAGAACCCCAGGGTAGATAGTGATGTAAAATAAGATAAATAATATAATAAATTTAAAAAAAGAAATAATAGAAGAAAAGTTCCCTAACCTGGCAAAATAAATAGTTATCCCAAAAATGTGCAATGGTAACATGTAAAGGTGCAGAAATTAGAACAATAATGTTATGGATGTTCTTCATTATTTTAGCATGACTACATTAATGTATATATTAAGTGGCTTTTTAAATAAAATATTCCTCTCCCATTTCGTTACTAGTTCACACAAAGATAAACTATGGGGATTAGTCTCATGGCGTATTGACAAGGCATCCAAAAGTGATGGCAACATCTAGAAAATGAAGCAACAACATACAAAGATTACCAAAGGGACTTTGTTTCTCCTTTTTGTGAGATAATGAATAATCGTTTGTCAGAAACACAAATTTTCTATGCTTTTATTTGGGAACTGAAACATTGCAGACAGAATGTCAAATTGACAAGTGGAGGACTCTGGTAGCTTTGGACGATGTCAACCTCAGTTAGAACTGGGTCTTTCAGAATTCTGTTTCTATTTCCTATATATTTCTGAATAAAATGAAAAAAAGAAGAAGAAATTAGGGCTGAATAAAAAAATAGTAGTATAAGAATTGAGTAGTGCAAGCCAAGCCATCACTCTTTGTCTCTCGAGGTCAAAACAGGTTACCGGACATCCCTGTAGGTCACCCGTGGGCAGTCAGAGGCCGCCAGACCCAGCTCAGTGTCATGATTCAGCTTCAGGTCTATGAGCTGAAAAGGTAAAGGGTACTGGTTCCTAATCAGGCACTCCCATTACCCACATTGGAGGAGGTAAGACTCACACGCTGGTTCCAGCTCTTTCTCGTATTTTCCAGTTTATTCTTTTGGATCCCGTTTGTTCTTGTGCTCTCTCTCTCTCCTATTTCATGTTCTCTCCCGCCTCCAATTGCCAATGTTTCAGGCCTACAGATGGCCTTTGGGCCCGTCTCCAGATAGTGGCAGCAGACTTCCCTAAGCTCTTGAGCAGTCCCACAATTGTGTAGAGCCTGACTCAATAATATATCCTTTATTGGGGGGGGGGGAGGACTTTTTCCTCTGATTGTGCCTGAGCTGGCATAAAATATGCAGCAAAATTGGGTGGGCAAGGGAGAAATATCAAGAAGAAGGAGAATATTAGATCAATAGAATAGTGAATCAACAGCCTGAAAAGTATGAGTGATTAACTGAGGATGATAGATGTGGAAACCATTTAAACCAACCACTTCCGACATGGACTTAAGTAGAAAAGTCTCCAAAATGACTCTATAGAATCAACAGCAAGGGTGTGGGGTGAGAGAAATGAAGGATATGTTTAATGCCTGAAATAAAATTAAAAAATCCTTACTCCAAAAATGGCTAGCACCTGTATTAGAAATCAAAGTTATAAGTTAAGACAGAAAGTCAGTGACCTACAAGAGGAAAATTAGAGTTTAAAAATAGGTTGAATAAGCAAAAGCTAATGATATTAGGGATATGAAATTGAAAGATTTTTTTATTTAAACTTATTTTTATTTTATTTTATAATATTGGTTTACAACACTGCATGCATGTTTCTTTTTCTAACAAGAAAATGAAAATAAAATCATGTTGAAACCCTAAATAGTACACAAAAACCATGGCAAAATATAAAAAAAAAAAACTAAAAATGTTAAGAATCTAAACATTGTGAGTAGAGTAAGAGATAAGATTAGATTTCCACTTCGATGTGTGAATGGTTGTCTCACTGGCATTGTAGAAAAAAAGAGACATAATTACATTATACCTTTTACATTGTTATAAAGGTTAGTCCATTTTAATTGCAATCTCTTGCTTTTCAATTTTTGGAATCAACCTATATATTGTTCAGATGATTAAAAAGTTAGCATGCACCGAAATATAAGCAGAATCAACTGAGAAATGAGTATCAAAGAATCTGAGAAAATCAGAGAAAAACGACTGACACCATTTGATTTGCTTTGCTTTTGAGAAAAGTGTATCCCATTAAAAGGTGGGTTGATGCCTTGCTGAGAGAAGGGTGGAGTAGTCAGAAACATCATCCCTTGTAATTGTATTTCAAACCATAAGTATAATTTAGAAGAGTGTATAAAGCATTGATTTTCTGTGTTCTTTAAAAACATGTTTTTTTAAATTTATTTATTTATTTATTTGTTTGTTTATTTATTTATTTATTTATTTATTTATCACTTAGACACTGTCAGAACTTGAGTGTATGTGCATTCATATATAGAAGCATTTTCCTTCTTGCCGCCATGTGGTTGTATTTGGAGATGGGGTTTCTAACAAATATGACATTATGAAGTCATAACTGTAGGATCACTTTCTGACAGGATTATAAGATGAGACATCACATGGCTCATTCTCTCTGTCTGTCTGTCTGTCTGTTTGTCTCTGTCTTTCTGTCTGTCTGTCTCTCTCTCTCTCTCTCTCTCTCTGTCCCACTCTCTCTCTATCTCCCTCTCTGGTGTTTCTCTCTTAATCTGGGCTTTCTCTCTGTCTCTCTCACTCTTATTCTCTCTCCCTTTCATCCTCTCTCTTTCAGTCTCTCCCTTCTCTCTCATTCTGTCTCCCCTTCCATGTATTGTGTGAGAATATAGGGAGAGAATAATTCCTGCAACTACAAAACTAGCTAGATACACAGTTGTTCAGAACTTTGATGTTGAACTTTTGAGCCCCAGAACTATGAGGAAATAAATTCCTGTTATCTAACATGGAGACTATAGACTATTTGTTATAATGATCTGAGCTGAGGTGGAGAACAATGATAAGTTTAAAATGGAGATGAGGAGAAACTGAATGACCCATTCTTCTAAATCAAACTTGCTAGTTCCATGTCACTTTATACTAATTATTATATTTGATATTAGTTTTTCTAATAAAAAGGAAAAAACATTCTAAACCACCAGTGAGAATCCCTGAAGAAGGTTAATATCAAAAGGATATAAATGTTGAAAACTTGTTTCCTACTCTTGAACCCCACTGTTTTCCTTTATGCTGCCATTTTTATTCATTACTATTTTATTTAAAACAACTTTAAAGTTATAGAAAATGTGAAAGACTTTCAAAGACTCCCTAATATCCTTAACTTCTTGCCAGAATTGCTTATACATGCTTTTTCTCTCTTCCTCTTTTTCTCGTTTTACACATATTTGCAAATAATAAATATATATACATACACGTAAACTTTTGAGATACTGTTGCAGATCATACTTCCTCATTTCCTAGCTATTTCTGCATTTATGTCCCCAAATCAAAAGGATTCTTTCATATAATTCTTATAGAAATTTTTAGCTTTCTTCTTTCTATCTCTCCAACAACTCTTTGAGACTGAATTTTAAGATTTGTTCAAATCCATAAAATCATACCGGTTTTTCTTAATGTATTAAATTAGATAAAATGAAAAAAGATAGCTGCAGAATCTATGGAATTCAATTGCCTTGATGGAATTATGAAAAATAGGTTCAGTGAAAATTCCAGTAGAAATAGCCATGTCTGGTATTCTCCATTTAGATTTGACAGAAAGTTGTATATAATATTTTGAGATGAAATAACCCTGTGCATTGTCATATCATAGACAAATAACTCTTCATTCCATTTTGTTTTCCTTGTTCTTTCTCCTAGTTAGTAATGAAAGATATCCAAAAACTGATCTTTACTGAAAAACAACACTAAAATCAAGCAGAAGATTGTTTTGGCAAAACATATTGGACTGATAAAAAGACTAATTAGTATATTTGAGTTCAGGCCTCAGGACATTCTCTTCAAATGTTTTCATTTTTATTCATAATTTAAAATGTACCACTCTTTTTTATTTTGAAATACATGCTTGTTTTGGAGGACAATTCTGGCAAAATATCAGAGTATTAAGTTATATCAAAATGATTTAAATAAAGTTTACCCAGAATCTTTGGTAACTGTTTTTCTCTCTTAGAAATCTAAAACCTGGCAAGCATAATTCAAGGAGATGTTCAGTCTTAAGCAGAGATGTTAGTTTTGAAATGGACTACATTTGAAAGGTACATTTCTATCTTTTACTTAAGATATTTTGGTAATATAAATCAAATCAAAACACCCATAAAATTTCAGTCCACCTCTTTGATCTCTGAAAGCTTTACATCCTGTTAAACCATTAGGGTTTTATACTTTAGCTGTACTCACATTAACCATGAAGACGGTAGAATCAGAGAATTTTTGAGTTGCACAATTAGGATGTAAGGGGATTTTTGAAAGGCCTTGCAATAGTTGAGACTGAAGAAAGACTCCTACTACAAGAAAAAAGATAAGCTCCATTTTTCTTCCAAATTAAGTTTACTATTAGGACAGGTAAAACATATCATTAATTATTATCCACAAGATGCTAGACAATCTAATGAAAATTTCTCATGGTTAAATAATATTCCATTATATAGATAAATGACAGCTATAGATGATATAGATACAGTTACACATACAGACATAGATATTGACTTATGCTTTTCCCACTCATCTGCTTTAGAAATTGAGATTATTCAGATTTTTCCATGCCTTGGGTATTGTGGATAACATAGCGATGAACACAGGTGTACAGACATCTCTTGGAGATCCTGTTCTTATTTCATTTGGATATACACCCAGAAGTGGAAATGTTAAATGGCAGTTCTATTTTTAACTTTTTGATGATCCTCCACACTCTTTTCCATAGTGGCTACACCAACTTACATTCTCTTCAATGATGCAAAAGATCCCCTTTTCTTCACATCTTTGCCAACATTTATGATCTCTTGTCTTTTTAATAGTAGACATTCTGAAAAGGTGTGAGGTGAAGCCATTGTGGCCTTGATGCACATTTTTCTGATAATTATTGATACTGAGTACCTTCTTTTCAAAAACTTGTTGGCCACTCACTTGGGTATTTTCTCTGGAAAAATATCAATTCAGCTCTTCTGTCCACTTTAATCAAATTGTTTGAGTTTTGCCATTGAGTTGCATGAGAACTTTGTGTTTTAGAAATGAATGCCTTATCAACTATATAATTTGCAAAAGTTTTTCCCATTCCATTAGCTTTTGCATTTTGTTGATGCCTTCCTTTGCCTAGAGATTAGTAGTATTATTAGTGTTATCCTAACCCATGTTGTTCCCCCTCAACCAAAACCATTTCCCTCTCTGCCACTGATCAAAAACTTAGCTAATAAAGATATATTCCTTTGTGTGTGAGACCTATCATCAATCTCCTCACATAATTCCTCACATCACACACACACACACACACACACACCTAATTGGCAACCAGGATACTGGCATATATCAATATAAATTTTCTTTTCTTCATAAACAAAAACAAAACTATCACTTCTCCGTATGTGATGATTCCTGTAGTATTGAGTACTTTAAACAGCTGTCAAATATTCTGACTTGTGTCTTTCCTATGAAAAGCATGGGATGGCAACACTAAGTTTTTCAAAGAACATTCTGCTTGACATTTTTCAGATATTAGCTTATTATTGCCAAATGCCAACAGGAACACATTTTCTTCCTCATATGACTAGGAGTGAGAGACTGGAATGAAGGAGTGGAATTGCTCCCCACCTCCAGATGTTCCAGGGTATTTGTGAACAAAAACTAATGTTCAATGAATAGGTCCTGCAAAAACTAATGTTCAATGAATAGGTCCTGCTCTCCTTCTGGCCAACATGCACGCACAGAGGCAGGTGAGACTCATTTGCACAAGTGGGCACCAGGAGGTTGCCTCCTCTCTCCAAGTTCAATCGTTCAGCCCAGCTTTCCCCCTTGGGGTGGGAAAAGAGCTGCAATAAGATGGCAAACAGGGGGGGTGACAGAAGCAATCCCATGCCCATGTGAGAGGGTAGCCAGAAATAACCCCAAACTCACCAACCAACCTGCAGGAAATCATTGTGTCTTCCTACGTCCTGACATATGGAAACATGGACCCTAAAGTTGAGGTCAAAGACTGGAAACTCTCCACATCACTGCCTCCTGTTGCATGGAGGGGGAGCAGACCGAGCAGGTAACTGCAGACTTGTCAAAAGAGAAAACGGGCTGGGCATCTTTCCAAGCAACAGGCAAATGATGGTGGTTGTTGGCCATTTAGACTGGTTGATTTCTGTCCTAGAAGCCCTGCGGATGGCATTTTTGGGGGCTCCCATTCCCCTATGGATGATCCAGCTCTAAAAGTCACCTTCTCACATTACAAAATTAAGCATATGAGTCCTTTTTTAGAATCTGGAAGGCTATCCCTCAACCTTCAGATACTTTGTTTTCAATTATGTTTGCATAAACATTCAATCTGAAAATAAAACAGGGACCTATGATTACTTAGCCACAAGATTCAATTTTTTCAATGTTCTGATAATGTTAACATAACCCTAATCCTAATATTAACTGACAATCTCTGTGACAATACATATTGATTTTGGCATATTGCCAGTGGTGATACCTGGTAAGTAAATAAAGTTACTGATTTAATATTGTTGGGTAAGCTTAAGAAAATGTTCTACTGTCATACCTTACTAGAACAACAAACACATTTTCTTCCTATTCACTTTTCGTCCTATGTAAATTACAAGAAGTTAGTATAATGTGCTTTTCGTATTTTGTATATTTTGCTGCATGCACTATCACCTTAAAGTTGGTGACTATTGAGTGTTTCAACAATTACCAACAACTGTTGCTGTTTACTACATTTTCTAAATTTTTAACTTAAAGGTCAGTGACTTAAAAAGAACATGTCTGCCACCTGGTGTTCTATGAAATGTAGAGATCTTTCAACTTCTGAGAAATAGCCAGGATTCTCTTGCCAATTTGAACCTTATAACGCTGAAGCCAAATTCAAGAACAATCAGCCCTGACCCTCCCCTGTTTTTTTTTCCCCAAAAATTTCCAGGAACCAGTCATAGACATGGGTAACTTTATCTGTGCCCCGTGCTAGAGTTAGGAGTCTTGTCTCAGGATTTTTATTAAGATTTGTAAGGTCAAATAACAAAATTTAATTGAAACCATATGTTATTTTACTTGAAAATTTATTTTATTTTAAACTTTTCTCTTGTATCTTGAATGCTGAGTTACTAGCTGATGCCCCTGTCTCTAAGGTTATCTACATATATTATATATATATATATATTAAATAATGGTAATATAAGTAAATGAAAAATGTACATATATATTTATTCCCAACTTTCAGGAACTAGGAAAAGATGCATGTGTTTTTTGAACCCAGAACATTAATAGCAGTAAACCAAATTTTTTAAATTATCATTCATGGAATTAGTAAATGAACAAAAAAATCCATCAGTAATGAAATAATCACTATATTAATGACTGTATCTCTCCCATTATAGCAAAAAAAAAATGCTAAGAGGCAATAAATTACTCAAAGTTTCCAATTTATCACTTTTTTCCCTAGAAAGACTAGAGTGCCATATGGAGTGCTGTGAAAGCTGGTTTTGACTTCTGAGTCTTTCATTTCCCTTGATACTTGATATTGACTCCTAGTTTCTGTCCCATTTAGGTATTTATTTTCAAATGGAGGATATTAGTATTAGTCTTTATAGTGCTAAACTTAGAGCTGAATATTCTTAACCTTGGGAGTACATGGAGGGCCTTCATCAGAAATTTATGTATGTTGTGGTTAGGAGATAGAGAAAACATCATTTGATCATCTGATTCTTAAAGGATTCCATCACACACACACACACACACACACACGCAAACCCCAAACAAGATAAAAAGAAAAGAGCCCTCAGAGGTCTACAACGCTAATCCCTGCAACTTAATAATAGAAAATTTAGATAGTATGCTACTGCCATCTTGTG
The DNA here is from genome assembly GCA_004024945.1 of Uropsilus gracilis. Lineage (NCBI taxonomy): Eukaryota > Metazoa > Chordata > Mammalia > Eulipotyphla > Talpidae > Uropsilus > Uropsilus gracilis. Next base: position 62,652 of record PVHY01000744.1, on the reverse strand, counting down.
TCCAGAAAGTATTTCTCAGTTTCATAAGAAGGTTCCTCAGAGTGATGAATTCATAAACATGCTGAATCCAACCTGCAGGGTTCAACAGAGTTTTAGGAGAAGAGAACATAGGAAAGAGTGAATTTCGGATAACAGAGCCTTCAAAGAAGGTCAGCAGAATTCCAGGCAATAGGAGTCAGATAGGCTACTCTTTATTAATGATTGGTGTTTAGTAGTTATTCTTAAAGGACTTTCATTCTTGGAAAAGAAATGATTACTGGCAGAACACCCATAAGAAAAAACATTGAGATAGTAGTAGCATTTTACAAGTGAGGGCAAGAAGATATCGCTATCTCACTGGGATGCTGCGAGGAATTTGTATCTTGGAGTCTTAACCTTTTCTCTCTCACTGAGCCTTTGAAAATTCACCCAACATGAACCAAACATCAAAACTTCTTCAAGGTTAGGCATTTCAGATTGGGGGAAAAATAAACTATGAATAAGGGGAAATGCTCTGATTCATTAGATTAAATCAAAAGAATTTTTTAGACTGAAGATTTCTAGTTTTAGAGCCAAGCCATATGCATTGATTTCACTACTGTTTTTAAGCGTTCAAAAAGTTGTTTTAGTTTTTATGTCTTCACCAAATCTAAGCAATGTAAGATTTATCTCAGAGTATCATAAAAACAATGAGAAAACATTCTAATGTTAACCAGCCAGCTCAGTGTAAATCTGTCAATTCCAGGAATTTTTTGACCTTTTACATACATATTTATGAGGATAATTAAAGAGAATCAGGAACTGTTCTAGAGAAAAAAAATGTATTCTGGCCAGTGGAGGAATGAACTATTAAATTTACAACATACACAGTAGAATACTACACAGCAGTGAAAAATACGGAATAAAGGCATTTAGGGCAAAATGGTTGAACTTCAAAGTGACTGTGTGAAGTGAAATAAGAAAAAAAAAGACAGATATTGGATGGTTTCACTCATTTGTGGACTACAAATGATTAAAAGCATACACAGGCGACAAGCAGTAGGGGTAAATCTTGAACTCATGAAAGAATATAATGGTGACCAGAGAGAACAGGAGGAAGGTAGGAAGAAATGAGGGGGTGTGTGTATGAGCTTGGGTGGTTTGGTGGAAGATAAGGAGAACATGTACACCTGTGGAAGAACAAAGATTTGACCCTAGATACTAAAATGAAATATAACTTTTTTTCTCAGTGTTGTAACTACAAAATCACTCAAGGAAAATTTGAAAAAGCCATAGAAGATATTGTGGAGTGTTTCCAGCTGGTATAGGATTTCCTTTTGGAGAGAGTTTGAATTTAACCTTGTGATAGAGCACACTATCATGAGCTTTAAGAATAGCAATGAATAATTCATATAAAAATAAGCACAAGTATAATTATTTTATCAGATGAAATATCCTTCCTGGTATATTTCTATCTGGGGTATGGACATGGTATTACTCTTAGATTGTGGGTGCTGTCATTCACTCCCTTAGTCTTTGATGGTACTGTTGGCTTTCAGTTTATTAGAGGACTCCTCAAGGACCCCAGGTATCAGTTAAAATAAAACATGCCCCATTCAAGACTCAGCTTCTGAACCTCTAGGATTCTCCCATGAGCAAACAGATCTGAAGTCAGTGCCATGTACCTGTACGAGGACATCCCGCCCAAATTGGCAGAGCTCTCGTTGGGATATTGCGTTGTTCTGGGTCCGTCCATCTGATATGCTGATCCCAGAGGAAGAGCTGCAGGAACTGATAGGTGGTTGGAGAGCCAGGCTTCCTTCCACTTCATGCTTCTTGACCAATGAAAACAAAGCTCAGAAGTGGAAAATTCAGTCATCGCTTAACAAAAGAGCCCAGCCATAAAAATCTTTCATTGGGGACAGCGGAAACTTAAGTTTGCTACATCCTCCTCCAAATTTGCTGTGAAATCACAAAAACAGGGCTGGAAATAACCTTTAAAGAGAATGTGTCCTGTTTCCTGCCACCAGGGAGTCATTTCATGTGCCCTGGACATCCGCGGCCACACCAGGATGACAGCAAGAATATCTCTGCCACCTTTCCAGTTCGCTGCCTCCTTCCGACTGGCTGCTGTAGCTGCAGTGTCCTCTTTCCTCCCAGTGCCAGAGGTGCATGTGGACCTGTCACTTCTCTCACATGCCTACCATGGCCAGCAATACCACCCTACTCATTCCTTCCACTGAGGTGGTTCTGAGGGGTGCGGTTGCTGATAGAATTTCTCTAACTTCCCTTCTCATCGCCTGACATTCCCTTTCCCTTCTCATCTCATTCCCTTGTGAGATGCCTTTTTCTCAAGTTCTTTCTCAGGCTTCTCTGAGGACTTTTAAGTGCTGCTTTTCCAAGGGCTTGAGCAGGCTACAGATAGCAAGACCCCAAGGTGTTACAACAATGATTCCATCCCTCTGTCACCAACCAACGGAGTTCTTTGTCCTATCAACACCTGAACAAGCCCCAAAACTGCATGTGAATCAAGATTCAAGCAGCAGAGGGTTTTATGCATTGGCCAACGACCAGAGAAAGGTGTTCAGTCTCTAAAGACTTTCTCCCCAGTCTATGGAGAAGCAGGAAATTATTCAGGGAGTACTAGAGCTGAAAAGGTTATCAGGTCTGTTCTTGCAGTATTTCAGTGAAATGGAGCATGAAGTATGGCTTCAAACCATCTCACCTGATTCTCTGGTCTATTCTGCAAAAAAAGATAACCAGGTTGGGATGCAGATTCTGCAAGAAAAGATACACAAGAATGAAGTAAAAACATGCTTACCTAGACAGGTGACACCTTGATCTCCTTCACAACAGAGCATCCAGGGTCGTGTCAAGGTAAGGCGATTTGTCTCTGCCTCAAGGATCAACTCCCCTGAGGACATGTTGGAGAAGTTGACATAAAGAGATCCATTTTAGATGCAGAGAAAAGTGATAGTTCCATAGTTCTCTGCAGCATTTTTTTTTCCTGGAGAGTTGTTGATTTTTTTTATGCAATTCCGAATGACTTTTATTCCCAAACTGAATTCAGTAAAATCGATTTTTCTGAGTGAATCTGTTCTCATGGGACAGTTGCTTCACTAAATGTATGAACATAAACACGAATGATAAAATGGTCCATTTTGCTGAATTCCTGATGGATTAAGGACTAACTTTTGTTTGTATGCATCTCATACTCATTACAAAACAATGAATGCATATGTGGGCATTTTCTAACCACCCTGTTTTTAGAGAAAATCTTTTTTTTACTACTCATTTACCAAAAATCATATGTTACATATCCTCAGATCTCCTTCACTCTTCAAAGTGACATGGATTTGACTTTCAGATTGATAATATATTCCTGACTGTGGTCACATAAAAACCCAATGCCAATTTCTTTCCCAAAGAACCAATTCATTCTCTGTCCTCAAATATAATATATATATATACATAAAATTGCTAGTATTTATCTTAAAGGAAATTTAGATAAAAAGTAAAACAAATGTCACCCTTAAGCTTATGTGTATGCATTCAAAAAATAAGCTTTTCTTCTAGTATCTATATTGTGTAATTAAACTGAATTTTCATTGCCACTTTCAAGAATTCATCTTCTATAAAATAGGTTTATTATCATTTGCCTTCTACAAGTGTAATCTGTGTGTGTACAATTATGTATTGGGGTGGGAGGAAGTGGGGTGTTAGCTTTATCTAAGAATTTTTGAAAGGAAGTGCTAGAAAACAGATTCTTGAGCTCCTGGAAGTGAGCAAGTTAGAATATCTATCAGAATCCATTTCCTTTGGGGAAAAATGAGATATTTGTTATTGAGAGCTTTGACAGAGATGAGTTTCGTATCTAATCCCACTAAATCTCAATTGGTTGTATTGCCTTATAATGTTTGTCTAGTGCCATAATCATTTATTGGTCATTCTGAAATCTAAGAAATTGAATGTTTGGGTTATTCCCTAATTCATTTAGTGGCAAAACCCAGTTGAAGTAATGCAATGCATAATATATATATATATATATATAATAGTATAGATATAAAGTATATATATATATGTATATATATATATATATATATACTTCGTGGCAATTATTTCTTATAGGTTGTGGAAAACATATAGTTTCATATCAACTAAAATAAATGCTCTCAATGAATATATTAGAATCATGGGATGAATGCTTTAATATCCTATTTAGGGAAATAAGACTGTCAGTTATGATTTGATTGTGAACACAGAATTACAATTAGATCCAAGCAGCATTATGCCACTGTTTTTCAGACACAGTAGAGAGCGTTTTGGCTGAATCACCTCTGCAAGAAAATAGACCTACTTGCTGTTGAGTGGAATATTAGATTATGCTCACTGAGACTTGGAAGAGACATGACCAACAAGAGATTTAACAGAAACCAAACTTCACTATATGGTTTGTAACTGTTTGCCCTTCTAACTGAAGCTCACTGTTTGGAGATCCTCACTGATGTTTGTCCTTTGTCATAAAATGTCTATCTAAGGTGATAGCAAAAGCCATGGATTTTTGGTCCATTCTTGGTCAAATACAAGAAGCCTCAGCCAACTGATGGGAAAGCAGAAGGCCTATAGACTGATCCAGTGAATCCCTAAGGTGCTAAACATCCTTCTGAGATGATTAGTCAGGGAAAAGTCAGCTTTCATTCCTTTGCTAAATAACCCGCAGGCCAAAACTCACAAGAGATTTTCTATTTGCCTCATTTCTGAGTCTTTTATTAACCATTGTTTGTTCAGTAATTTTTCTACAAAAGGCATATAATACTGTTTTTCTATAAAAGGGGTGTATAAGAACTGATTAATTAGTTTTTTCTTATTTTGGTTTATTATACCCAGTTTTTTAATAATCTCTTTCTTGTTCTGTGTATTTGTTTAAAAGTTTATGCTACTATGTGTTTGAGAAAATTAACTATTAAAGATCTTTTAACCTATGGTTTTAAAAAAAATACATGGAGTTCAACCTCTACTTGACTAATAATAAATGTTTAAAATTCTATTTTGAGCTATCACAAGCAATTTTTATGAAAAAACATTCAAGAAATAAAAATATACCTATATTTCCACCCACAAGCTATGTATTTTGATAAGAAAAGAGTACATCACAAAAATATGGTGAAATAGTTTATGAATAAAGGGATACCAGCTAGAAAACTGGGATACTCTTGTTGCTGCATCAATGCATCAGCCTCTTAATGATAAAGCTATCATAATAAGATAAATATGCTGATATATAATGCTATCACACTTGAAAATTAACATGCTGACAAAATTGTACTTTAGACTATATTTTGACAATACCAATCATAAGTTACCCATTACAGCTCATAACCCATTTCAAATTCCTCTGTCATTTAGTGTCATTGACATAGAATTATCAAATTCCCACTGAATACAATGTATAATGAGTTTATTCATCAATGAACAGTGACATGAGAAGGGTTGAAACACTTCAGCATCCAAGAAATGTAAATAGTAAAGATGGCATAATAAACAAACTTATTCTCCTCACATTCTTTGTGGAACACAATATGTACAAGAACAACTTTGGGTTGTCATGCAAAGCTTTAGTGGTCCTTTATCATGTATAGGTGCTATAGAAATTCCTGGAGTAGAAAGCCAAGACGATTCACTAGGGGGTGAGCATGGGCAGAGGCAGAGAACAGAATAAAGAGGAATAAAACCAGTGCACATTTACCAGACAGTTCTTTTTTAATTGTTACTATGCAGTTGAGGTTTTTAAAATTATTACTATGCATTTGAAAATCATGTAAAAGTCTCACTTTGGGTGTTATCACAGTTTCAAAAAAATCAGAGCACAGGATGGTATCAAGACCACAAGTCTATGGTCAGAATTGAAGACTACCAGAGGTCACCAAGTGTGCCATCCTTTCTCCAGAGTGAGAAAATCATTTTTAAGAACTTTAAATCCAACACTTTTCACCAACTTGGTTTGTTGAAAATGTTACAAAAACATTACTTTTTTTTTTCTTTAAACTTGTTCTAAACTGACTCTAATTTTTCCACCCAGGGAGCAGGTCAGTAAAAATTCCTGTTGCCAACTTTTCATGACTAAATTTCTCAAGCATGACATGCCAGGCAGGACCTAGGCTAATGTCTTTGAAACAAGGTTGTTTCAGTCTTGGGTGGTTTCTCTTTTTCCATTTATCAGTTTTATTTCTTTGTGTCACCTCTGCAGGATTGTGTCTGTGTGGTCGGGAGAAGAAGGAGGGTCAAAGACTGCCTGCTTTCTCTGCAATGGCATGGTCTCCTCACTAGTATTCTGTCACTGGATGAAAATGTTGACAGCTCAACGAGAGAGTCAAAAGAAATAAATGAGCACTCTTGACTGGTGTTCAAGGTTATGATTTCATAGAAATACTACAGTGATGACTCCATATTAGGAGCAAGACCCAAGTGATGAATAGCTCAATCTTCAGCAATGTGGTCAAAATTGTTTTACTGAAAATGGTGATTTGTTTACTTTCTCTTCTGAAGACAGAATGAGAATAGAGACTCAAATGATGGATACTTCAGGAAAAACAGACCTCAGTTCTTCAGAATTTCCCAATTACAATGGTTTCCAAAGGAACCTGATTTCTAAGACAGGTTGCAATTGGTCTCCTTCTGGAAGAAAAGAGCACTTTGGGAAGGGAGAACTCCCATGTGAAAGAAAAATATACCTAAGGACTGGGGTCTCTCTTCATACAAGACAAGCCTCTGGACCCCAAATTTACTTTATTTCATGAAGGCTTTCTTCCCATTCCTTGTCTCTAGAAGGACACTCAATTCTTCTTATTTCACAGTCAGAAAGCAATAGAGTAGACATCAAAAGTCACTAAATAATATATATATGACAAAATTTTAAAAATTCACCAGAAGAGGTAGAATGAACTGTACATTTAAAAACTCGTTCATTTTATAATATGTGCAGTGTATTTCAACAGAGCTTGAAAATATTTTCCAATCCCAAACCAATCAACCTGGAATTTCCTAATTAACACCTGGAATAAGCCACGTATAAGCCCCTGTCTCTCCCTGAGAGATGGTTGTGCCTGGAAAGTCTCTTCTTTTGTTAATAACCTTGACCTACATGCTTTTTGTCTGTAAATACCCTGTATGTATAAGCTATTGTAATATCTTTGTTGCTCTACATTCATGACTCTTTAATAAAGTCTAGATTTCTTTTTTTAAAAAAAATGTGTTTTGTTTCCCAATTAAGCATATAGGGTATGTCAACCATCACAAACTAACTGACCCCTGAGAACATGGTATAATCCAGGGTCTCTCAATTAGATTTTGTATCAAGACACAGTCCTCAGCCATCACCTCTTCTTTGTCCTTGCTCATCCACCCTCTCTCCTCCCACTGTCCTTCTTCAGCCACAAATGACTGTACATGCTCTGTCTATTTTGGAGCCTGGTTGCCCTCCAGGACCCCTTGCATGTATGGAAATGTAACTGTTGTCCCAGTGCATTCCAGCCCTTGCAGAAATTCCCTTCTAATTCCACTCACAGAAGGAGAAATAGGTTCCTGGAGTTCTCCATTCCAATCAGTCTCAATCTGTCCATGGAATCAGTCTCATTTCATCACCTGTGCCCCAGATGAAGCTGTAAATTCAACAACCACGCCAGAAAGTTGGTGTAAGCATCAACCCAAGACTGGCTTCCCATGGTATGTGCTCTGTCTCTTGCCTCATTTGCTCCAGTGCTCAGCCAGAGAACTTGAAAAAGATTTCTAAAGATAATTAAGCTGAAAGCGATGGAAAGAAACTTGGCTAGAAAATGAAGAAAAATATGCCTTCAATATAGAAATACTTTAAGCAGGGATGAAGGAATTATAGTCAAGAGCAATTACAGAACAATGAGAAAATAGCTCCAAGACTAGTAATTTCATCAGCATTTGGGGGGGAGAGAAGTCCAGAGTGGACAAGATAAAGGTCACATGTCACAGCTGAAGATTAACTGTTGATGTAACCATGTTTTATGATGTTGATAGGGCAAAGGCTCCTGGGGTCAATTTTTGTGGGAAGACCATCATTGAGGCTTCTTTTCCTGTCATTGGTCCTCACCTCCCTGCACTAATCCATTATCAAAGAAGTTGAGAATCATTATAGTGATCTGTGTACATCTGGCCAGGTGTTTTCATCTGTTCTCATGAACCTGATAGGACATCTCAGTAGGGGGTGCTAAGAAATGCAAACAATCTTCTGGAAATCTACCAAAAGGGAACTTCAATACTGATACAAAGGGACACCTGTACTTGAATGCTTATTGCAGCACTATTTATAACTGCAAGGACATGGAAACAACCCAAATGTCCCAAAACAGATGATTGGATAAAAAAGATATGAGATAGACAGATAGATAGATAGATAGATAGATAGATAGATAGATACATACATACATACATACATACATACATACATACATACATACATACATATATACATACATACACACACAAACAAAGGAATATTACTCATCAATTTAAAATGACAAGCTTGATGAGTTTGAGATAACATGGATGAATTTAGACGAAATCATATTAGCAGAAACAACTCAGAAAGAAAAAAACAGAAACCAAATAGTTTCACTAATATATGAAATATAGGAAAAACAAACAAAAGGCCAGGAGGGAAAGTCAAAACAAACTAACAACCAAACTAAAGTATACAATTGGGGCTGGGTGGTAGGGGGAGATGAGAGGGAGTGGTCTGGGAGGGAAGGTGGTAGGTGATCCCCAGGGAATACAAAGATGTAATATATATATATATATATATATATATATATATATATATCAATTATTGAAAAAATAATAAAATAAAAATAACAATATACAGAGAAGAATGCAAAATTGCTCAATTAATAAAGTTTATTTCATTCTGCCTGAACATTAAAAAAAATATGAAAACATCAAACCTCAGTTTCTTGCTGAGGGTTATACAACTATAATACAACAGTTTTGTCCTTCCTGCTCAAATGTCATTTGAACCCTTTTGAATTAAATGTCCAAACCAGTTTAGTCTAACACCTAATTACACATAATTACTCCTTCTATGAGCTATAGTTCTATTGTGTGTTCTTTCGCTATCATGTGATCACAGAAATCTTTGAGATTGCTTTCCCTTTTTCTTTTCTCCATCTCTCTTCTTGTTATTCTTTCTCTTCCTTGTAGCAGTCTCCTCTCTTTCCTCCTCCTCCTTCTCCCCTTCTCCCACCCTGTCTTGTAATTTTTTTTCTTTCACTAATTTCTGACTCTTCTAAATAAACTGAGTCTTTTGGATCATCTATCAGCTTGCTGTGTCATAAGTGTCTGAAAATATTTGTTAACTTGAACAACATTGAAGATGGAACTGAATCTGAGGATGAGTCATTCTGAGAGTATGAGAGGAATGGATAAATACTGTTCTTCTGTGAAATGGATAGAATATTTGCCACTCAAATTTAACTACTAATTTTTATATCAGCCTATATATGTCTGGCATATTCTATGCTTCAGTTAAATTGATTTATTGCTATTTTTTTCAGTCAGATGTTGTTTTTATTTGTAGTGATGTCATGTCTAGTATTGCTGCTATTACTAATGAGAATTGAGTTTCTAGGTGGTCCTGGGGATAAGTCCAACTGCTTGGAACTTAAAGTGACTGTCTTTGTCCTCTAAATAGAGTCTTAACAATGATGGGAAAGATTTTGCTCCTCTTTTCCATATTTGTTCTTTTCTAAGAATGTTCTTACTAGTATTTTCTCTGCCCTTTACATCTTAGAATTTTTTCAAGTTCCCTTAAACAAACTTTGAATAGATTTAATGTTAAAATTTCTAAATCTGTTTTAAATGAGGCTGGTTTATGAAACAAAAGGGGAAAAATGAGCAGATGAAGCTAGTACTGAAAATATTGATAGGTAAAATAATTTTTAATGTGGGAATTGTACAAATTTGTGGACTCTGAGAACAACTGATTCTAGTACATTTCATGACAGGTAAAACCATTCAGTTCACATGGCGGATGAATTTAATTTTTGGATGTTTCTCCTTATAGTTAGTAATAAATTCTGATCCAAATAATAAGAGGAAAACAGGAAACAGAAGAAAAACTCTCGTATCTGGGATGCATGTCTGGTTTGGATAATAATTATTGCCACACTTTCTTGTATCATTGTGAAAGACCAACATTTAACTTGTTTTATGGGAGGAAAAAAGGAATATCATTTTTAACTGGAAATTAAAATGAGTCTTCTACATATTATAACAGTTAGACCTCACTCATCTACTGAAATGTTTTGAATCAATAGATTTTTGCATTCTAATAAATAACCGACAATATAGATAATTAACTATTCTGATTTTCTCCAAAGAAAGTAGTTAAAACTCAGCTATGTATCTTAAGAGCCATCAGTTTTCAGTTATTAGTTAAATAAAACTAAGGGACCAGAAGAAATTACTTAGAACATGAATAGATATTAGTTTCTTGCAATTGTTCATAGCTGTCAATCTTTGGAGGAAAAAAAACTGATAAGTAATCAGGCCAAGTAACTAATGATCATTTCCATCATCAAAGAGAAATAAAAAAAAAAAAAAAACTATGGGAAACATGGTATTAAAGTAAAACCTTTTGGGGATCAAGCAGAAAACACTAGTCTTAACCCATAAAGAATTATTAGAGGTGATTTGGGCAACCCCATATGCTTTTCTAAAGCCAATATTGGCTGTGTTGGTAGCTTTACTATTTAAGAGGATTTGCCTAGAAGGGAAGGAAAAAGAATTTTATTAAATCTTTCCCTCATTTAGTTGAATCTAAAATGGACTTATGTTTTACTAGCATTCTGTCTCAGAGGTCAAGGGCAACTGCTTACACCCTGATCCCATTTCCTGGTGTTTTGCTTTAGTTGACCTCCCCCTTAGGCTGGTTTCTGCTTCTAGATTAGCATGCTCAGTCTCAGAGCTATCCTGAAAGGGGCTCCACATCCTTAGCATGCAGCAAGATGTTGATGAAGACGTGAAACCGTAAAATACATAGAGGAAAACCTGGGCAAAGCCCTCCATGAATTTCACTTCAGAAATCCATTTTTGGAAACAACTAAAGCTGGCAAAAAAAAAGTGAAGGAAATCATAAATGAAGGAAATCATAAATAGCTTTAATTTGATATAGTCCTAGCTGGGACTATATATATCAAATTAAAGTTTCTGTGCAGCAAAAGAGACAATAGACAAAACAAAAAGAAACCCAACGGAATACTATGCACCAATCAAGGAGGGCAAACATATGTCATTTACAGCAACATGGATGGAGCTAGAAGGACTCATATTAGCAGAAATCAGTCAGAAAGAAAAGGAGAAATACAGGATGGTCTCACTTATATGAAGGCTATAGGGAAAAACAAAAAAACAAGTAAGAAGAATAAGAAACAACTAACAGAACTGAATGATAGAGCAAGAGAGGAGGAGGGAGAAGAAAATGGGGGAGGCAGAGGGCACAAAAGAATAAGTTGGTTAACAGGTGTTAAGGAAATGGAAAAACTCTAGGGTACACAATAATATATATTGGTGCATATATATATAATATAATATACATAATAAAAATTAAATTAAAAACTAAAATAAAATAAAAAGATGCCAAAGAAGTTTTCTTTCTTTCAGTAACTGAGCAAATATGTACATATAAGAATCCTTAAATTAATGGGTACGTTCAAGAAGCTAGGCCAGGAAATTATAAGGATTTTCTTGTTTGAAGTGTTTCTTTCTTAAATCATGATTCTTATTTCACTTTGGTTGAAGAGACAGTATAATATTTTAACCAGTAAACATAGTAGTAGTAGAAAATATATTTATATAGAATACACTATGGCTTAACCAGGACTTGGTGAACCTGCTGGGGAAACTCAGTCACAAAATTTTCAAGAGTTGTTGTTAGAAAGCAAAGAAAATCACAGGGAAATAATAGAGCTGATGGCTTGGACTGAACTTCTAGTCAACTGAATATATATAATATATATAATATAATATATATAATATGTATATAATATATATGAATATATATATATATGAATATATATATTAGATCTTTTCAATCTGTAGGTCTCAACCCCATTCGTCAGTCTGGGTTATTAGTGTCTTGTAACTATCCCAATTTGGGATATTAGCAGAAATCAGCCAGATTAATTAAATCTATTTAATTAATTAAATTGGGTAGGTTCATTATAGGCTCTAGCAACTAAAGAATGGTGGAGTAGTTGGTGGATTTTATAGGTTTTAATGCTCTCAGAGACCAGGTACACAGGTGTTCCAGGCAGGCGGGGCAGCAAGTAAGTCCCTCAGCCTCTCCACAATCTTCAAGCTCCTTCTCTTGTTTCTCCTGCGTTCTCTTGGTCCTCCCTGTGCTCTTCTCTGCTCCCCCAGGGTGATGCCACCCTTTTATCCCCTCCCTCCTAGACACAGACATGCTGACACACATATGTTAACACCCATGGGGTCAGGTATGCACAGTTATGAGAAGGGGACAATATCACAGGTGTGGTCATAGAGGGTAATGGTGGGACAAGCCTGACCAACTCATTTACTCGACAATAAGTGATATCGGTAATTTCCTCTCAAATTGTCTCAAATGGAAGAAACATTTACACAGAACATTAAGGATATACCTACCATAGCTTTGACAAAAGAGTGAAAAACTTACAATGGAACAAGGACAGCCTCCTCAATAAATGGTGTTGGAAAAACTGGACCAAGACATGGAAAAAAAAATGATACCCCCCTCACACCATGTACAAAAACTAGCTCAAAATGGATAAAATACTTGGACATAAGACCTGAAACCATAAAATACATAGAGGAAAACCTGGGCAAAACCTTTCATGGGTTACAATTCAGAAATCCATTTGTGGACACATCTATAGCTGACAAAAAAATGAAGGAAAACATAAACAGCTGGGACTACATCAAACTAAAATGCTTCTGTACAGCAAAAGAGACAACAGAAAAGGAAAAAAAAAAGAATTCCAACTGAGTGGTAAAAACAATTTGCCCTCCATACAAATGATAAGGGTCTGATAACAAAGATACACAAAGAACTCGCACAACTTAACAAAAATGAAGCAAAAAACCCAGTTAAAAATGGGGAGAAGATCTAAAAAGACACTTCCTCAAAGAGGAAGTACAAATGGCCCACAGACACATGAAAAACTGTTCAACGTCACTAGCAACTAAGGAAATGCAAATCAAAATCACAATGAGATACAACCTTACACCAGGAAGAATGGCCCACATTCAAAAACAGACAACAACACGTGCTGGCGTGGATATGGAGAGAAAGGAAAAACTTTTGCACTGCTGCTGGGAATGTAAACTGGTCCAGGCACTGTGGAAAGCAATGTGGAGAACCCTCAAACTAATGAAAATGGAGCAATTGCTCTCCTGGAAATCTACCCAAAGGAGACCTCAATGTGGGTGCAAAGGGACACCTGTGCTCTGATGTTTATTGCAGCACTATTTATAATTGCAGGGACATGGAAGCAACCCAAATGTCCAAGACAGATAACTGGATGAAAAAGATGTGTTATATATACACAATGGAAGAAATTAAAAATGATCAAATTTGACAATTTTTTGGTAACATGGATGTACCTAGAAGTAGTCATATTGGCAGAAACAAGTCAGAAGGAAAACGACAAACCAAATGGTTTCACGAATATATGGACAACCAAATGAAAGTACACAACTGGGGAGGGGGGGACAAGGGACCAGGTGGAGTGGACAGGGAGGAGAGGTGGTGGGTGACCCTGGGAATCACAGTGATATGAAATATATACACATATATTATTTTTAAAAGTACCTACCATAACTTCACTTTCATCTGAAATCAATAGCAGTTATCTGTATGTTAGTTCATTTGTCAGAGACCATGTTATAAGGATTTGTTGGATCACTATTTTCACCTCTTCCCTTTAATTCAGTGGGATTGAGTCATAGTACAGTAGATTATTAGACCATATCTATTTTTCTCAGGGATCTCCATTTGGTTAGTATTTGTGTGAAAGAAGAAATTCATTCAAACATCCAATACAGAGGTTTTCTTTTTTACTTTTCTTTAGCAACTAAAGACTTTTCTTGTCTGACTTTTCTTTCCAATGGATATAGGGATGAATTTAGATGGGAGAGGTAAGGCAAGACTGAAATTAGTAAGGTCCCAGAACTCTAATGGCAAATACCAACTTATTCTTAAATGCAATGGCTTCATAAAAAAAAAAAAAATCCACTCTTCCCAAATCACATAAAATCATTCAAAGACACCACTGAGGCAACTGAAAAATGTTAAGGTCATCTCAGGTCATTTTAATGTTGAAACAGATTATACAAAAGTGAAAATCATCATAAATAAGGAACATTGGTCACCCATAAATCTTCTAGAGGTGTTCAACAATGTTAGATTACATTTTAGAGTAATAAGATGACCATGCCTATAATTTAAGGAGACTTACCTTTCAGAACCTTTAAAATTGTTGACATGATCTCTAAACTGGTAGAAAACGGAACAAATTATAAGAACTGAGGCTTTCATATATTCTTTTTATTCTAGCAACTAAATTTACTGTCATAAAGAAATGTCATTTATTTTGTAGATATTACACTTGATTAATGATATAGGATCACATATTATCCATTTCATAATGCACTAAATTATTTTATTTTTTTGCAAATAGTAATATTCTTTGTCAGCATATTACTCAGGCTGCATATATATTGTATATATAGTATATATAATATATATAATGTATTAAGCATAGTCAAAAATCTGACTTAAAGGATTTTTTTAACAATTTTTATAAAAACAAGTCATCTACGCAATATGGAATGATGCATATTAACTAAAAATTGAAAAGTTGTAGCAGCATAACTTATGAGTGGATAATTTTGTTTGCATGCATAAGTGGATATTTTCATGGTGAAGTCAAATGTATTTTTATGGTCAGGGCCTTATTTGCATGGACAACTATGGGTTTCAGGAACCCAATACAATTAAATGTCATAAACAAGTATGCTAATACAATGCATTTTAGTTCTCAGATTCTTCTTCTGTTAAACATCAAGAATGAATGAGGTCACAAATTCCAAAGTAACCAAGTCTTCCTTCTCTAAGTATCTAATTTCAAAATGCTTGGTTCCTTCATCCTAACAACTGATTGGCATCAGAGACAAATAAAAGAAACAAAGACCTTGAAATAATATTTTTGAATGGGAAATACCACATAAAATATTATGATACATTAATAAAACAGAAGTTAATTGTTGCTATAGTTTATAAGATCTTCAGTTCCCTCCAAGAAAGTTAGAGACTTGTTAAGCAGCTGCTGATATGAGTGTTAAATTCATCAGAGCAACTCCGAGAAAGCAAGTGAGAATTTGTAGGAGATATGGCAATTATTTTAAAGCATGGGATTAATTTTGGGTTGGAATCCCATCTAGCCTGTATCTCTGTCAATGCTGTTTTAACATTTTTCTAGGTAATGTTTCTAATTTTCTAGGATAGAGTATTTCAGTCAGCTACTATTGGATTGCAGAGAAAGGTGTTTCTTCAACAGTGAAAAGAATGTAAATGCATAAAATATGTTTTTTTTTTTAGAATAACTAGCCAAAATTTTCCCTCCAAAGTATACCAGATTGTCCTAGAAATTAAAATTGCTTTCAAGTATTGTTATCAATTTTAGAAGTCCAAAACTGATTTTTATAAGAGTTAAGAAAGTCTTGGGTAACAAATTCATCCATTCCTAACATTTTCTTATTCTTTTCTAACAATAATTTCTGAACTAAATGACTTTTCTTGGTCCCACATTAAATAATATAGTCATTGAATAAACATACACAAAAGTTCTCCTAAATAATTGTAAAAGTAAATATTTATTTGGGCTCAGGGACTCATTTTCTTCAGCATACTTTATGTTTTTCGACAAGCAAGGGATGCATACATAATGTGCATAACCTCCTCTGCTTGTCCATATTTTGCTTCTGTTGTTTTCATTAACTTTAAAATACTAAAATCTCTGCTCAGCATCTCAGATTCATTCACTAGGCAACAAAATGTCAACCTGAATTAGGCACCATCCGCTGTGTACTGGGGGGCAGGGGAAGGGGGTAAGGAATGATTAGGAAGTCATGGAGCCTACTTTCCAGACTCTGGAATCTGGCTGTGAAGAAACAATTACAAATGCCATATCAACATCTTTAGTACATCCCAACCAAAAAAAAAAAAAAAGTGGTCTGGTATGAATGATACATGAAAGAGTGGATTTGAAGATCATTGTCAAGTGGAAGCAGAGAAAGGGGAAGGTGTTTTTGATGGAAGGAATGATCTCAATAAAGAAACAAAGAAAGGAGTCAAAATGCAATCAAAAGCTGCTAAAACTTGTGAAGGGAACTAGAAGTTGAGAACATGTAATGAGAAAGAAAAATAGAATGGTGCCTGCTACCCATCACACCTTGAACTATAATCATACAAGGCAGCTTGCTGGACACCCACCCTCTGAAACCACAATAAGACAAGAGCTAAGTCATGCATCTAATTGTCCTTTCGCAGACTATGTATCCCACCACTGCACTGTAACCATCTTCCTCACCTAGACTTAACACCATATATAAAAAAGACAAACAGTATCTAACTATGCCAAATTGGAAATGCTGAAGACAAGATCCTAAATTTTCCCCCTACATGATTTAAAATGAATTTTGTCTCAATTTTAGTCATGTCTATTATATTCTGGAAAATATCAGAGTCTCTGCTGACCATCAGAGAGGTTTCCAGTTCCCTTCTGATGAGGCAAAAGCATTGCGAGATGGAATGTGGAAGACTAACTTAGACCAAACTTTACTTCTCATTCAAAGAATTCTAAAGTGGCCAACGGTTCCATTCCCCAGGGTTATTAGAGTCTCATTTAATTTCTGGCAAGAGTTCCAGCATTTCTTCAGTTCTTTGATTTTTCTATTGATGCACAATTATGGGAATCTGGGCATCTTTTATTTACCCATTGAAGCACAGGGCCCATTTCTGAATGTATGCTTAATATTTCTACCCAATAAAAGAGCGGGAAATATAAAAGATCTATTAGATCATCTTGTCAACTCTTTCTCTTGGTTTTCTCAACAGTCCAGGATGCTGTCAAATAAAACTATCCATTTTAGGACATCTCCAAGGATAAAAGCAAGGAAAGTCTCTGGAATTCACACCAATACCCAGCCAGCAAGCCAGTCACAATGCATTCTGATTCATCATTAGAAATGATGGAGAAGCATAGCAACCTTTATCACAGTGTCGCCTCCCAGTGTTAATAAACACAGTGACAGAATTCAGAGGAGGGGAAGATGGTTGCTTTTTTTGAAAAACACATAGCTATGCAATGACTCTTTTCATAGCCATTAGTAAAATAAAAGACATTTAGATGAGATTTCTGACTGCTACTGTCTGCGCATGATACATTGACAACACACATACACCCCTGAACTAGAGGAGACTCTCAACTTCATCCACAGCTGACAATAGAGTTACATTGTGCTAATAAGTCCAAACTCTTTTAGCATACATCCTCTAGAACTGACCTACAGGATGCTGGTTCCATCATGGAAAAAAAAAATGCTCAAGTGTTTGCCAGAACTAGGATTGCTTGCAGTGAAATAAAGTCTGTCAATCTGCTCAGTGTCACACATATCAGAGCACTGAGGATGTTTGCCCAAATGTTTGAGCTTTTCTTATGAATTAGAAAGACTTTTTTTGATAGAAATGAAACATATCTTGCAGCATGTTGACTGCCAGCAGGTTGGTGCCTAGCAACAGAGTCCACAGCCAGCCACACACACATACTCCCCTTACTTGGTTGGCAGGCATTGTAAGCGTTGGAATGTACATCAGAATGGAATTCCTCCCCTCTCTTTCCATGGAGCTACTCACTGATGGGGAAACTGTGTTCAAAGCCTTGAGTGTCAGTTCTGGAAAATGCTGAAGGTATCAAAAAGTCTCAGATTTCCTACTGAATCCAAAATATATAAGCAATGATCCAAGCACACCCTGTTTCTCAGCACTGATTAATAACCAGGTAATGGAAAGTGTTCTCATCTCTAACACCTAATACTGTGATTTATGGTAAAGGCTTATGCAGACTCAGTACTACATCTATGACATATACTAATGGTCATAGGCATTTTCAACTTTGGCTGCTTGCCAGAATCAACCAGAGTTAATACTATCTAAATACCTATATTAAATACCTACACTCATCGCCAGAAACTCCAACTCAATTGGCCTGGGGTAGGGACAGGCATTGGTTTCCTCATAACTCCCTAGAAGATTCTAATAGGGAGACAAAGTTGACATCTAAAATTTTCAAAAACTTAAACCAAAATAAGTTGCCACATGGAATACTACGCAGCTATTAAAATGATAAATTTTACCATTTGAGACAACAAGGTTGAAGCTGAGGGGATGCTAATTGAAATAAACCAGATGGAGCAAGATAAACACTGGGTGGTGACACTTAAGTGTGCAATACAGGGACATAAAACAGAGTTACAAAAAAATGACCAAAATAAACCTTTCATTCTGACCCTAGAGCTCAGACTACCAGAAGGCTAATGGGAGAAGAGAAAGGGGGAAGAAGGGAGCACAATGGATTATAGCAAAGGACAATGGGTGCCTTAGTGGTGGATGTGGTGTGAGAAGATACCTGTGAAGAGGTAAGAACCTATATTTCTAAATCTTATATATAGTTGCAAACTAACATAGGAAAGGAGGGAGGCAGACAGGCAGAGAGGGAGGGAAACTACTAAACTGAATCTGAAATGAACCATAGGTATATTGGTGCATTATAATAGTCTGTAACTCTTTGTTAGAGGACCTTCATGAATTTCTAGAAGAAAACTCCTCTGGTGTAGCAAGACTGCTGTCTTGTGCTATGCTCCATTTGTCTACGCATCTGCTCTAGCAACTCTTGGAATAAAGATCAAGTAAGGACATGAACCTCAAGTTCTGTGCTATAATCCATTGTGCTTCCATCTCCCTTTCCTCTTGGCCTCTGGTAGTCCAAGTTTTACAGTCAGATTGCTAGGTTTGTTGGTCATTTTTTAACTCTGTTTTGTTTCTTTATTATGTCACACATGAGTGTCACCATCCAGTATTTGTCTTTCTCCATTTGGTTTATTTCACTTACTATATATCCTTACTACTCATATCACTGTGCAGTGTGATATTGGTTCAGTATTTAGCCCCCACCCCCCACCCCAACTTT